>LPNX011166304.1:880949-973242 GCA_001517045.1 Pseudotsuga menziesii
CAAAATTGTATTTACAACAGTTTTATGGTCATTTGATTATTATTTTTTTATTTTTTTATGACTTACTGATCACAGGTAGACAGTTGCTTCTATTTCAGTCATCAAAACTGCTCTCCACAATGCATTTGAAATGAGTGTTTTGGGGCTCTTAAAACAATTTTTGGGGCTCGAAATTGAGCAAAATTCTGATGGGATAATGGTCACTCAGTCCAAATACATATAATACCTGTTATTCAAGTTTAACATTGATGAATGTAGGCCTGCACCATTCCCTTTCCTTTCAGGGATCAACCTTGAAGAAGGAAAAAGCACACCTCCCATGGACTGCACTATTTATCGACAACTGATTGGTAGCTTGTTGTGCTTGACTCATTCTCGGCCTGATATCTATTATGCCGTGAATGTTGTATCAAGATACATGTAGTAGCCCCATGATATTCATTGGAAAGAAGCCAAGAGGATCCTCCAGTACATTCAGGGAACCAAGACCTACGACATTCACTATGTTGCAGACTCCGAGCTAGAGCTGGTTGGATACACAGATTCTGATTGGGCGGGTGATTCTATTGATCAGAAGTAAAATTCTGGATATGTCTTCATGTTTGGTGGTGGCCCCATTTGCTGGTATAGAAAAAAGCAGGCCACCATAGCATTGTCTTCAGCAGAGGCCAAGTATCGAGGAGCGGTGAATGCTTGCATCCAAGCTGTTTGGTTGCAAGGAATTCTTTCAGAGTTTGATATTGGTAGTACTTTGTCCACTGTCCTCTTTTGTGACAATCAAAGTGATATTAAGATATCCATAGATCCAGTTACTAGGTAGAAGACCAAGCATGTAGAGATACACATGCACTATATCAGGGAGCTAGTGCATGACATGACCATCATTTTGCAATACTGTCCGACTGATGAGCATATTGCAGACATCTTCACCAAGAGCTTTTTAGAAAATAAGTTCACTTACCTCCTTTCACTGTTGGGGGTGAGTTCATCAGGGTGATCCACTACTTTCAATGTTCAGCTTGAGGGGGGGTTTTTCCCACTGGGTTTTCCCTCTTTTCCTCACTTAGTTTGTTTTGAGCATTGTTTTTAGTTTCAGTATTGTACAGGGTGACCTATGGAATTTGTTACCGGGGCCCTAACATTCGTATGCACTTTATGTTTTCTACTCCTCCTGAGTATAGCTTAAGGGGGGGTGTTGGAGACATTTACCACCATACACACTCATTTTGGTCAATTTGGCCTAGTTAAACCACTATCCTAAGTTTTATTGACTTAATTGACATCAAAGGAGCACTGTATGACATCGGCATGAGCACACCCATGCCTACCTTCAGTCAAGGAAGCTAACTTAGCCTTCTCCTTCATTCAGGGAGGCTAATTGGAGCACTCTGGGGGTGATCTGAGTGTCATAAATGCCCCATATTGCTAACTGATGGTTACAATCAGTTAAATAGAGCAGGGAAAGCACCTCCCTTCATTAAATTGATTATTTAATGAACTAGATTCAACAAGGGCACTCTAACCACTTCTAATGGTCAATTACACTTCAGTTAACCTCATCAGGGTTCATTGGAGTCATTGATGCGCTACCACTTGTTGGTTGGCTTGCAGTGAAATGTGTCTGAGCTACTTTCAGTTAGACGCAGTCATTTATTTTACTCCGACTTCAGTTAGGGATCAATTGATTCAATTAGGGTTTTGATTAGTGGTTAACTTGAGTGTTGACTGTGGCTTACATTCAGTTAGGCTAGACTCACTCATTCAATTCGAATGACCTCCTTGGGAATTCAAATTGTCTTGGCATTCATGCTTCCGGCATGATCATTGTATTTTATTATTCATTATTCATTTGATTATACAGATCTGCTACTTCCATTGCAGCACCATTTTCCCAATTTTATGATTATTTGTCTGTATTCTTTGTGAGAATGTGTTTTCAGTTCCTTGACCACTGTGACAAATTAATACCTATTTTAACCACTCAATGAACCTCTTATGATCTGAAGACAAGGCAACTTGTAGGTTGCACAGTGCTTGATCTCTTCACCTCAGCTACACATTATGGGTCTCTCAGTGGTTGATTATCTATAAGGGGATGCCACCGAAGGATATCTTGGATAACAATGGGATCACATATGGTATTTGTTATGTGGTTGTCCAAAGACAATTAAGCACATTCCTCAGAACTTAAGTTTGTCAATATTTGTTTGAATTATGTACAGGATCAACATTTAGCATTATTCCAAGGGGAAATTCATTTTCGAGTAGCATAGTTTAGAGACTCACGCTAGATACTGCTTTTGGTTTTCTTGATATATTGGCATTGCCTTAGAATCACTTTGTTTCTCACTATTTGGAGATTAAGATGCAAGTATGTTTTTTGTTCCGATAAGGTCAGTTCATTTTTAATCTTTTTGTCATGTTTGGAGGGAAGAAGTAAGTATGCAATTTCTAGTTAAAGGATATGTGTTAATTAAAGATCCTAAAGAATTGGATGATTCAACTAATGCTGATTTTATTTGTGCTTTGGTAGCTTTGAGGAAGAAGATAAGATCCATTTTTAAATATACCCTTCCGCCTTTATTTTCATTGTTGTAAATATATTTATGTTAATATCATACTTATTTTCCAATAAAA
This sequence comes from Pseudotsuga menziesii, assembly GCA_001517045.1. NCBI lineage: Eukaryota > Viridiplantae > Streptophyta > Pinopsida > Pinales > Pinaceae > Pseudotsuga > Pseudotsuga menziesii. The sequence goes on from LPNX011166304.1 coordinate 883,587, forward strand.
AAATAGACCTCATTGTCTTTCAAAATCTAGCTTTACAGTCTAGACTATCGCTTCACTTATTGTATGTAGCTTCTAACTATTTTCTCCCTATCTGTACAAAATACTCTAGACTATATTTTCTGTATGTAAATAAAAGAAAATTCTATCTTGACTCAGTGACAAACCTAATCAATGAACACTGTAGTTTTGAATTGATGTATCATTTTTATTTTAAATAATGGAACATGATACAATTTTTTTTTCCTGGGAAAAAAACCAAGCTAGTCATGGTCATTAATTAGCCCACATAACAATCATAGTTAATGGGAACTTCTAGTATTCTTACGAAGCAGATTTACAAGATTGGAAATGGCATTGTTTAATTCCCCAACTTCCGAAATGACATACAAAACTTCCCTTGATGAAGAAGTGGGAAGTAACACTAGTATCCAACCTTCACTCTAAAAAAAAAGACACAACCAAGAATATACCACCCCTCACATACTAACTCATATATCGACCATTGCATCCACCTACAACATGGTATAAAGAAATATGTATTTAAATAGAATACAACCAACTAAATCAAATGGGAAATGTGTGTGTGTTGTGGCATTCTCCTATATATTGCATGACTATAACCTATCTCTTGCATTTTTGCCTTCAAAATAGGGAGGAGGCTTATAAGATACATCCATGCAATTTAGTCTAAGTACACCAAAACCCATTAAGTAGACCAAAACCCTAACACCTAAATCTAATGAGAAGTAGGAAAATATCAATGCCAAATACGAGAGTAAGTGTGAAAGATGGAAACATTAAATAAGACCAAATATATGACAAAAAAATTTAAAATTTCACAGGGATTTACCTATCTTCAACCCCCGTCTTGTCAAACTCGTCATTACAGAACCCCCCTTTGTATGCCACCACCATTGTGCTTGCCTCGACACAAAACTCACACTGCAACGCAGTTTGAACAGAGATTCTTACTATCAGTTTGTCTACAAAATATTTTTAGATTAGCACGAAGTTTAATAAAGCAACAAAATCTAACATTTGTTAAAACATGTCTATTTATGTGTGTTGAACACCAACCTTTGTGAGAACAAAATTAAAAGTTTCTTAATGCAAAAGAATTGTTATCAGAAAATGCTATGCTTGAGCAATCAATAAGATTAGTTAAAACCATAATTGATTGCTTACAATACCTAATTGAAATTAACATAAATGTGAAATAAGTGCTATCTTATCAACATATCATACTAAATGGGACAGAGTTTATCAAACAAAGATATAAACATAGTAGCATTCATTCTTAGTATTGCAAATATGTGCAGGAGGCACACTTATAATGCAAGGTTAAAAGGAAAAGTGAACAGAGAAGACAAGACAATGTAATAATTAAAAGAATTAAAAAATGTGTTTCTCAAAGGTATGAAATTAAGTGAACATGAATACAAAAATCTGCCATTGCTTCTCTCCGACCAAAGCTCTAGTGCCAAAGAAGCATGTTATGCTCTTTCTTGAATTATTGGAACTTGATAGCATGTTACAACATAAAAAAATTAGCTACATTATGGTGCCAAAACTGGGTTTCATATCCAAGTATTTTATGTTACATGATCTAGGGAAGTTATGCAATACTCTACAAAAGTGTCACCCCAACTTTCCCCTATAGTGGTGCCAATATTTAATCAGTATGCTCATATTGAGCATCAAAAATCCAAGCACTACAATATTAATGGAAGAATGGGATTTCCAAATGTCTTGACACCTCTCAAGTCGCTTGATTTTATCATCTCAATGATCCACTTTCTGTTAAATTAATTAAGAAATGGATGATTTGTTCGAATCCCAACGTAGTGCATTTTGTTCAGTTGTCTCAAAAGGTTCCACTTAGATCCATTTCCCATTGTTCCAAGTTTCTCCTAATCATTCACACTCAAGTTCAATGAACTAGAACTAGAAATGATCTTACAAAACTCTACTTGATTTTATAAAATACACAAAACATTTACTCCAATGCAGTAGATTGTTTGGTGTGACATCGAGGAATACTTCTTATAACTTGGGTCTTAAGTTTATTGCAGGTTTTGAATTAATTTTATCATCACAGGCATACCAAATTCAATATCCTCTCTTGATTTATTGTGCAAGACGATGCTAGTAAGGGATTGAGATAGTTGGAAACAATGAATTGTCTAATTCCAATTCACATTCTTGAAGGAATTGTGCCTTTTCATTCTTGAACATTTCCCAATGAAATAATTTTAATCATTATTTGGAATTATAATATAAACATGCATAGTGAGCATCTTCAAAACTTATGGATATTTGAAATTAGTGTTAGAACATCTAGGAATCAAGATTATATCTTTTCAAATTGTGGACTGCTGGATAGAAGAACATCTTGGCATCCCCCAACGCTAGAGGACATCCCAAGATGTCCTTAATACATTTCCAAAAAATAGGGTACGCTTTGGGTATGTCTCCAAGTTGTCCGGTGTCTTAGGGATGACATGGGGTGACCTTGGGACACCACCAATTCATATCCAAATCGTTGTCACATCATAATACACAAGGAATGCATCCATAAACAAATCTGATTGTACATATTTAGAGAATACCATTATTAATGAAAACCCAATACTCAGTTTCAATTATAGCCTTCCAAGAATCCCAAAGAAAATAGAATTGGAGACATGGTTAGAATTCTAATTCTACTATTTCCACTAAGTAGCCTATATCTGATATCTTGCAGCTTCCTTGCCTTGTCGAACATAAGAGGCTAAAAAAATCAATGTGAACAAGCTTCAACATGGTCTATGTGGTGTCTTCTTCATCTATTGTTTATAGATTAAGCGTGCAAGATAATTTTAAATTATTTAACTCCACATTTATATGGAACCAAAACTTTTGATATTAACACCATTTAACATGTCTATTTTACACCATTAAACACTAATTACAAATAGAAGCCAAGATTTGATATTATCTTTGTCAACAACTTTCACCATTGACACAAGCATCCACTATTTGATATTATATTTTTCAACAACTTTCACCATTGACACAAGCATCCACTATGAAATCTCACGAAGACCGGATATCTTCATAAAAACAACAAGATTTGTAGTCCTACATTTATATGACAATAATGACATCTCTAACATTTATGTTTATTCTTTAATTGAAAGTATACCTAAAGAAACCAAGAATTGTACGGAGGGTGGAGTTGAAAACAAGACCAACTTCAATATCAATTGAAAATCATTTTTAGGAAAAAGTGCATGGCATCTTTACTCTTTGTCAATATTATCATGCAAAATGGAAAGTTTCACATAACTAACTCCTCACCCAAACAAGAAAGAAGGCAAGTGAAATATATAATAAAAATCATTAAGGATTATTTCAATTTATATGTATCTTAAGAATCAAGCCCCACGAATCAATAAACATACATTAAATAGCTTCCAAAATTTTTGTGACAGTTTCAGAAACAAAAAGATTCATATTGAAAATATTTTGTTCCGAACATACCCACATTGAGAAAAGTAGGCCTTGTTAAAATGCAAACAACTCAAAACCACAGGTTAAAATTAAATTTTTACCTGTGGAGATAAGGTTTGTTCATTTTCCATACTATACAAACAAAGAATACCTGACCATTAAATGACAAAATTTTCACGTTCATCACATCCAAGGAAAATATGCAATTTACCAAATTCATCAATGAGTCCATCTCCTAAAAATAGAACAATATTGTTTGCAAGGTTTGATTTTGGAATGGTCTAGGCCATCATACAAATTCATATGTTAATGAATCCATTTTTACGACCTACGAAACCAGGTCTCAAAAGTTTCTTCTCTCACTGCAAAATCAAATTGGACATGATATCAACACACTGACCAAAATTAAATGCCATCATAACCAATTGAGGAATTGAAAAGGATATCCAGAGATATATTGATAATTTGCACACTTATTTCATTGACTAGCAGTGATCAAATTGAAAAAATAATTGCAAACAGGCCATTCTAAAGTGAACTTTTGGTAGGCCATTTAAGAGTTATAATGATATTGATTTATTTCCCCTTATCGATCGGGTTCGATTGACAGACCTTTCGGATCAAATCCAACACAACCATCTAGAGTAAATACCCCTAGTTCGGGCACAACCTCAAGTTTATGAAGAAGGTAACCATTTGCATGCTCCTAAGAGAAATTGAACAACATTAAGAACAATTATTCTTGGCACATAGATCCTGTTCTGTCACTAGGGCCTTTTCTATCATCTATTTTGCACCAACCAACAACTTCTCTCCCTACGACAACTTGTATATGTCCATCATTTCCATAATAGCATCCCGCGTAATGTAAGGATGGTGACATTCTAAATTATCCAGAACAGAGGGTATCAGGGTCTCAATCAACTCGTTCTCATTTAACCTAGACATAAACCTAAGGGTCACCCCCCTAATGTACTCATTCGAGTGTTGGAGGTTATTTTGAAGGTTTTGGAAGATGAAGATCATCTTTGGTAGATTCATGCCCTTGGAGTCAGTTTTGTCAATGATGTACAAATATTAGATGAACAATTTCTATATAGTGTGCTATTCTAAGGGGAGTACGTGTAATACTCCAAAAATTCGTAAAAATTTAAAATTTTTCATATGACAGAAAATGTTTGCAGTTGTCACTACTGAGGAACAATAAACTGTTAGCGGTTAACCTAAACAGTTTTAAATTAGAACTGATTCTTTTGTTAATCTCTAGTTCTGCATACTTACTGGTTTGTTTTCATAATTCATTGTTAAGGATTTGATTTAGCAGGTTATGATTTGGAACAACAGGAATTGAAACATCTGTTTAATTACTAGTTCTAAGTTTGTTTTACTGTTTTATGAAAGTAGGAAGGAACTTCAGTTGAGATCGAGGCTTACTTAGCTTTTTAGCTAATGCAGTGAAGTGAATGCTTCTTTTACAGGTCCTTTATAGGTAAGACGTTTTGTCACCAATTTCTAGATCGAGATTATTATCTCAACTAGCATAGCATATAATGCTAGTAAATTTATTTATTTTACAGCTTTGAGAAATAAATGAGGTATCGTTGATCTATATATTTATGTTCTAAATAGTTTCTAGTAATATACGTATTTTTAGTAAACTGATCCTAGTCCAGTTTCTCTTCCATTTCACTATAACTATAACTTGTCCATTTAACTTTCATCAATCTATTTTTAGTTTAGCTCCTATATGTAACTCTAATGAAGGTAAATGTATAGCAGATTCCTATGTTTAGCCGATATTTGCTTATGGGATGATGATGGGAATTGGATTTACTGGAATTTCCCAGAAACACGAGAACGATTGATTCCAGATCAATCAACTTTGATTAAAGCACTGTCTGGGTTGGCTCCAATTCACCGCTCTTTGAAAGACAAATAGGGTTGGGGTTCCACAGGTGTTTACTTTGTGGGACATGGTATTTCAGTAATCCAATCTTCTCATACCTCCTTGCTAAAATCAACGATATGGAAGTCGATTTGGTCTTCATATGGACTGCCAAAGGTAATTTTTTTTTCTTGGCTCCTCATGCATCAAAAGGTATTAACATGTGAGAATTTGAGCAAACGTGGTTTCCTTGGGCCTTTTCACTGTTGCTTATGCAAAGCTGCTCCAGGAACATCTGATCACTTATTCGTGGAATGTGATTTTACCCAATCGATTTGTCGTATGGTTCTCTCTGATCTCAAGATTGCCGCTCCAACTAGTATGATGGTACCGACTTTGTTTATTACCTAGATGGATAGGATACCAGTATCCAATCGAAATTGCAATGGATTGATTGCCTAGCACATCATTCCCAAATGCGTTTGGTGGGAAGTATGGTTAGCAAGGAATGACCTGTTGTTCAATGATAGATAGTGGACCCCTGTGGACGTTGCTAATAAAGCCAATCTGCAAATTTCTGAAACTGTCAAACATTGTACTTCCTCTATTCCGCAAGAGATGTCAGAGTGGTTGGGATGCAGTTCCAAATCCAGTGTTTCAAAAAAAAATCCCAAACCAATGTTGCCTCCTCCTTGGCGTTTGAGACTATCATCAAATATTTTTTCTCTTTGGTGGAAGAGTAAGGGAGTTTATACAATTTTCTTTGACGGTGCATCTAAAGGGAACCATGGAATTGCGGGTGCTGGTGGCTTAATATTCTCTTCGGACAGTGAGAAAATATCTAGCTTCTGTTGGGGCTTAGGAATTTGTTCTAACAATAAGGAAGAGAGTTACAACCTACTTATGGCTTGCCAAATTGCCAAGAAGATTGGTCTCAACGAAATACAATATTTGAGGATTCAGAGGTCTTAATAAAACTGTTAAATTCTAATTTACAGTTTAATAAACCTTCATTGGATAAAACCTTGCAGCGAATTCATAACTTCTTGAAAGATTTTGAGAAAGTCTCTTCTTTCCACATTTTAAGAGAGTTGAATATGCAAGTGGATTCTATGGCTAATAAAGCTTGTCTTTTACCTCTTGGAAGCTTCATTTCTAATGGAGATTCTTGTACTATGCAGCTGCTACCGTAACTGTTATATGTGTGAGAGATGATGCCGGAGAATTTACTTTATAAATATTGTAAAGCTGAAATTTCCTTCCTGAATTTTGTTTAAATTCTTGGTCCTTTAGAAGTTATCTTCTGACCTTATTGTAAATGGTTGATCTAGCTATTGCTTCATCATTCCATGAATTCTTCATATTCCCCCAAAAAATACAAATATAACCGTTTGAGTTAAAAAAAGAAAAGATAAGACTTTCTTTCTCCATGATATTACACATTTGATGTATGTTTTATATGATGGACGTGGAATCCATAGTTTCCAGTTTAGAGAAAATGTATTATGGATTGGATTTAGATGGTGCCACTTTGTGTAAGTAGCTGGTTAATCCATGAGTAGACCTGTTGTATTTTATTCTTACTACTAAGCATGCGTTTGAGTACTTTTGAGGTACATTAGGAAAGGTTCTTTATTCTATTTGATACATGGAATACCTATTATATGATTGTGCTATCTAGCTATTGTTTTAGCCTGAGATAAGCAATGTAAATTGTGGCTAGTATTACAAAATCTAAGTGTATTTCGGCTAGTACTACAGAAGCAAGATGTATGTCAAAGAGTACTATAGAAGCAAATGTGTTTTGCAGATAGTACTACATGCTGAGGAGTAGTGTAGCTTGGGAAGCTACCTAATAGGGTGAAAGACTTGAGCCTACAATTATTAGGTGTTAATAGTCAATCTTTTCGAAAAACCCTATATGTGTTATGATAAAACACATTGAAATGAAGTTTTTCTTCATTGGAGTCAAGGTCATGTAAGTAAAATTTCAGTACAGAACTACTGATGAGCAAATTAAAATTTTGTAGACAAGATGCTTTTAGTGATGAAGTTGAGATACTTCTGAGATAAGCTTGGTATGGCAGGAAATTCCTAGTAAAGCAGAGAAATCCTCCCTCGCTGAGAGGGAGTGTTGATTATACAACATCATGAGTCATTCTCTAAACTTGTGAGTCATATCAAGTAAGGACTTGTGATTCATATCAAGTCCTATCTATATCCTCATGTATTGAGGTGGGATGCTAGTACTGAAGTCTTGTGAGTAATATCAAGACTGTGGACTTGTGAATAATATCAAGTCAAGTATTCTCATAGATGGTACCCTATGAGATGGACCTTCAGTTATGGAGGTAATCTTGTGAGTAATATCAAGCTGAGTCTTGTGAGTAATATCAAGTCCTACAAACATCCTCATTGTTTTGAGGTGGCATACTTTACTTGGTAAAGTGGTTATACTATGTGATGTATTACTAACCATGGTCATTTGAGATGGATAAAGCTATTAAGTATATTCTAGAGACTGATCACCTCTAGAGTGAATTACTTTAGCATATGAACATATGGTCCAGGGTAATATATATGATCATCAGTATGTGTGACAATTGTTTTGAGTATAATATGATATGATAACTGATTAAACATAGACCATGCAGTAAGATAAAGAGATAAGCAATAAAGAGATTATGAGAGAAAGAGAATTTGAATTTCCCATGTAGATGACTTAGTGAACTCAAGTTATAAGAGAATTTGAATTTCCCATGTAGATGACTAAGTGAACTCAAGTTATAAAGCTTCAGTTAAAGAGGAATGCCTCAATCAGTGCTTTAGTTAAAGCATCAGTTGAACTATTAATGATCAACATTCAGTTAAGTGAAGAAGATCTAATGAGATTAAATAAACAAGATTCAGTTAATAATGGTTAACTACGTGATTAAATAAATATGGACTAGTTAACTAAAGTGTTTACACATCAGTTATACTAAGAGAAGACACTTAAGTTAATCAAAGGACAACACTTCCGTTAAAGAAAGTGTGTTGCATGTGATAGTTGAGTTATTGCACTATGACACTTAAGTTAGCCTGTTAACTAAGTGATCAGTATTCAATAGAGATTGAGTTTGCTCCAATGTCAGTTAACTATCAGTTAATACTCCATGATTGAAGGTATGGAACATTAGCTGTGCATGATGAAGAATCAATGCATGAATTGATTATTCGAAAAAGGGAATTCAAAATTGTAATGCATGTGTGGATAATTCTCATGCAACCATCTCTAGGGTTTGCATGAAAATCATTATGGCTTGTTATTAGTATGCTAGGCATATGGCAAGTTCATAACAGTTGTAACAATGGATCTCTCTTATCGGGAAATATGCTTATGTTGTAAAAGTCATTCTCTGCAACCTATCTTTTATACTCTAAAGAATTGTTGGGGTTTTTCATCCTCTTTGCTATGAGGATTTTCCCCAGGGTACATATTGTGTTGTGGATGATTTATTGTGTGTGATTGAATTGTTAATTGTTACAGGTCCTCATCATATCATTGATAAATGTTTTAAAGTTCAAGCATCTCCATTATTGCTCAAAACATGAACATTTCTTCCTCTACAAACCTCTTGTTCAAGAGTAATATTTGCTTCATGTGCTAGATATGAATAATGACTAATCTCAGAAGCATTTATCATGAAGAAGGCAACTGTTATCCTAGTTTATGAACTCAACTTGACTCATATAAAAGAAATTGTCACCTATTGGCTAAAGAAAGTCATAGTTGGTCATTTGCACACAAGCTCATGGATTGGTTAAATGACAAAGGGGAAGGTGATCTTAATGTCACATTTTGTGAAACAAGTTTCTTCAGCTTGTTGTTTTTAAGTGAAGAGGAGAAAAAAAAGATATTAAAAGGTGGGTCATTGTTCTTGGAAAGAATAGGTCTCTTCCTTGCCCCATGGTTTCCCAAATTTAACCAAAAATTTGCATCAATGCCATTGATCCCGATCTAGGTGAGACTCCTAAACCTACCCATGCAATTACAGGAGGACTACATTCTAGCTCAAATCATAAACACATTAGGTGATTACATATGTAACGATGGTAGCAAGGATGGACAAGGTTTATTCTTCTTTATACGTTATTATACCTTCTTTACACGTTAATATAAATTTTGATTCTATTTTTTTTAATTTCCAAACAACTCCAACTAAAATAAAATAAAATAATATGTTAAATAAAAAAAACATAAAATAATCACTAATACCCATTTTAATTCATTACATTAAGCAAATACAAATATTATGAAATATTATGAATACCTTCGTATAATCAAATTCTCATATAAATTAATGTCAACTTCCTTAAACGACAATCTTTAAAGTTTCACCTTCCCTAAATAAAAATAATAATAAATAAAAAATGTGAAACGATAACAGTAAAGTGTTAAGTTTCACCATCACCAAATAAAAACCATAAAAGCATCTTGTGTCATCGTTGAAGTCTCATTATTCACACAAGCATCTTATGTAATCATTAAAGTCTTTTGAGTTAGTTTTGTATTTGTATTTTTAAATTTAATATAAATATTTTATATATATTAAAAATTTAAAAATTTATAAATTTAAAATAAAATAAAAAAAATTATTTTTTATTACTATGTTCAATAATTATTAATTAAGTTAGTCTCCAAGGTATAGACTAGTTAAGATGTTGAAACACGTAATGTTGTGTAACATGTCATTTCCATAAAATAAAAATATAAATGCAAATAAGATTATGTAACATGCCATTTCCGTAATATTAGAAAAACTGCAAACGATGTTATATAAAATGTTGTTTACATTAAAAAGAAATAAAAATGTTAATGATGTTGACTTAAACAAAAAAAATTAAATTATATTGATTTTATCTTAAACCTAGATATGTCAAGAACTAAGAATCTTGGGATCAAATATCTTGAGGTGTAACTTTTTTCTTAGTTTAAAAAAAAAATAAGATAAAAGGAATTTACACCTAAAAAAAATTGGATCCCTCTCGGTGCTTGATAGATCCAAGTTTAAGATGGATTTATGATGGGTGGTAATGTGGTATACTGTTAAGGCACTCCTTGTGACATTGCATGTTCAAACCTTAAATAACACATGCACTTGTGTAGGGTTAGTGTGGGTGCACCTAGGGGTAAGTGATAGCAGACAAGAATCAATCCCATGTCATGTGAGTACAAGTCCCGCCCCAGTTTCCTATCCCCCTAGCCAAAAAATAAATAAAAATTAATTAAGTTATTATAACTCGCAAAACATTATTTATAATTTATAAAAAAATTGTAAATTTAAAAAATATTTTTTTTAACAGAGTCGGGTAGCATTGTATTAACATAAAAAAGGGGGTAGTGTTGCGGTCTAACCGTCCAACCTTGTTACACAAAATTACAAGAAAATTCTAAGCAAATCCATGCATGTAGTAGTAAAGTTCTATTTCCCATCACTATTCTTTCTATCTACTGCTTCTTAATACATTTCCTATTATTATCAGTTACTAGACTTGTATACATATTCATGAACTTCTCCAATATCCATATGGATTTACAATGCATTAGAATAAGAGAGCAATAATTCCTTTTCTGTGGTCTAAGTGAGCATTTCCATTCTTCTTTTAAAATTGGGTGTGATTATTGCGTTGTTGTCATAGTAGAGGACAAAATTTTGAAACATGACCTTACTGTTGTTTTGGATGCCACCTTGAATGTGGAGTTCCTTATTTTGAATGCAACAAATGCCATGGTCCAGCTTGTTGCTTTCCATCTTATCGTCCTTGCACTTGAAGAAGTCCTTCACATCCATTGGTCGAAGGTCGCCTTCTTGATTGTCTGCATAGTTACAAGAAATCGAGACTCTAAGAGGGCCAAGAGATTCAAACTAGGGGATGGTATAGTGCTTTACAAGCCAATTTCCAAGGTTTATACAAAATTCAGGAGAGGTGGCTCATTTTGAATCCCAAGGCGAAGAATACATTCTTGAAGTCCATAGTCTTCCAGGAGGAGCCATATAATGAACAACATGAGGTTGAAAAGGGAGGGGCTAGGAGGAGTATCACCAACATCCATTGAGTAGAGTGTGATACACTTAGCAAAATGCTTACAGGTTTTCAGAAACACAACATTCAAACTAACAAGATTGCACAAAGCCGAGACCAAACAGACCACCATGACACAAGAGCTTACATTTCCCATGAATTTAACCATACTAGAGATATAATGAATGATGATAACACATTCAATGACGAGAGTGCAAAGTATAGTGATATAATCACCATTGCTGGTCTTAATTAACTCAAGGTGATGGACTTGGTCAGGAATGTGATTGCATGGAGTGGGAAACATGTGGGAGATATGTGTTCCCTTTCTCTCAGATGCTTGACACGTTCTCATGGATAAAACAAATAAAACTTAGGGGATAGGGCTAGTGGATACAACCCCGCCATTTTGCTCAATTTTCCCTTTAGCTAGCTTGCACCCCATGTTTGCCTTGTAGTCAACTACATAATTTGAGTTTTCTCAAAACATGGAAACTTTAGATCTTGTGGAAAGATTGAGAGAGGTTTTGATTTTCTCTAATTCCCCTTTTTAGCTTTGAGTTGCTAGGGTAATGAATTTCCATGAGATATTTGATTATAATTAAGGAGTCCCCTAGAACATTTGTTGATTGTATTTCTTTGTCTTTTACCAGGTGTAATCCTTTCCAACGAGCTAGAAGCTCAACTTGGTTGTTTGTGGCTACACCAACTCTCTAGGCATATGACAATATGTTATTTCCTTTGGGGTCGTAAAGCACCTCCCCTACGCCCACCACCCCTAATTTTTATAACTATTTTTATTGAATATAATATGTAAGAAAACTTTGAAAAAAAAATGGTTTTGTATCACATATTATTGTGTTTTATTTTCACTTTTCACTATCCAAAAAAACTCATAAAAAAGGTTTATTAGCTCAATCAAGGTTATTTTCACTAATGAAATGGTGTATTGAAGAATCTATAATCTCTAGTTATAAACTTGGTTCTACATTTGGAAATATGGGTGGTCCTATGAGGTCTTTGAGTGGTATATGGATGGTAATTTGTTCCTACTTAAAGGTTTAAATGTTGCATTATCCAACCACATAAATGTCATCCACTTCAAATTATCAATAGCATTTTTCATGAGGTGTTGTTGTCGGAGAATTATGTGTAGGATATGATCATGATTCATATTAAATTTGGCTTAAGAGTGATGTTCAGATTCCCATACCCACTTTTGAGGTGTGTGGAAAAAATCAGAAGTTGATATTAAGAGAGCTTTGGAAAAAAACAAAAGATGATATTGTATCACATAGTATTATGTTTTATTTTTACTTTTCTACTATCCCAAAAAACTCATAAAGACAATTTATTAGTTCAATGAAGGTTATTTTCATTGATGAAATGGTTTATTGAAGAATCTATCATCCCTAGTTACAAACGTGGGTTGTACATTTGAACATCTAGGTGGTCCTATTAGGGTCTTTGAGTGGTATATGGATGACAATTTGTTGATTCTTGAAGGTTTACATGTTACATTATCCAGACATATATAAATATCATCCACTTCAAATCATCAATAACATTTTTCATGGGGTGTTGTTGTTGGAGCATTGTATGTAGTATACTATCCTAGTTCATATTAGATTTGGTTTGAGAGCTACGTTTGGATTGCCATCCCCAATTTTGAGGTGTGCGGAAATGCTTTTTGGATAGTGAACCTATTTTCAAAATATCCAAGATGAGAAGCCTACAAGCATCAATGTTTTCCACAAAGTTCCTATGTTTCGTTAGATTGACAATCCATCCATTCATTTATGGCTAATACCTAATGGTGAATTGGTTAGAGGATATCCTCCAAGATGGGCTAGAGACCTGCGAACATTTCCAATTATGTTTGGTGAAAGGGATGGCTTATATGAGTGAACAAACTCCTTGAACTAGTTGAGCAAAATATCAACCTTATCATTGTGATTTTTAAGAGTTAATTATGACCTTTTAACTATGCCTATGAATATGGCCCCAACTACCCATTACAATGTAATGACAATTTAAAAGACAATTTTATAGCAATAAGTTGTTTTATGATTAAGAAGGCAAAAACATAATAATTACATATATTACCATTCTCCACTCAATTACCTTTCTTCTTTGCCTTAAAGTTTCATTTCATTTACTAAGTCTAGACTATAATCTTAACAACTTTCCCCATATTGTTTTTGACCAATTTCATTAATAGAGTGTCTCGCTTTATATTTTTTTGCAAGTGAACCTAAACTTGTTCACTTTGTAGCCTTTGTACCCTTCAATGGACATATTTTAACATGCCTTAGAGAGCAAGTGGCCAATCTATGGGTGGCTTAGAGGATACAAAACAAACGCTTTAGTCATTTAAACCTAGAAGATACATAGCCACTGCATTTACATTTAAATAAGCAAACGCTTTAATCATTTAAACGTATGAGATACATACCCATTGCATTTACACTTAAATAAGCAAATGGTTGTAGAGTATCATTGTTTGGCTTTATTGTTTATAAAGCAAGCCTTTTTAGTGGTCTCTCTGGAACTTTTATACTCAAAAGGCATACCACTTTAAAATCATTATTGTTTTTTGTTTAACAAAGTATATACAGAGAAAGAGAAGTAGATAGCAAGTAAAAATTGGAACATCAAACATAGAAGTGAATCATTATTGTTTTTTGTTTAACAAAGTATATAAAGAGACATGGAAGTGAATCATTATTGTTTTTGGTTTAACAAAGTATATAAAGGGACATAGAAGTGAATCATTATTGTTTTTTTGTTTAACAAAGTATATAAAGAGAAAGAGAAGTAGATAGCAAGTAAAAATTGGAACATAAAACATAGAAGTGAAGTGCTCGATATAATGAATAGTTTGAAGTATGTACAATTTAGTAGTGTGGCACCACTTTTGTGTTGGATCTTTTGAAAGTCGACTTGTAAAAGAAGTTTTGGCAGTTTGGAGCTTTGAGTAATTAGTTTTAAAATTTGATAGGTAAAATGTTTCCATGAATTTGGTTGAATACAACTTATTCATCTTTACTGAAGTTTCTTATTTTACAAAAAATATTTCTTATATATAAACATTTTTAAGAGTTATAATATTACGATATTATTAATATGAGCTTATAATGAGTCTTGTAGGGGAAGGTATGACTATGCACCTTAGTTAGATTCTCTAATGTAGTTGGACAAGTTTGAAAAGTGTGGGGTCAATGGCAGAGTATGAGCCCCTCGTTGACTACAACGAGGATACACTCATAAAAGATGATATTTTTGTGCAAGTGGAAAGTGCCAGTAGGAATGTGGAAGGTATCGATAATTACTAGGTCACCTTTGAAGGGATAATACATGGGGGCTTGGTCAATTCTATAGCTTATCCTGTGTGCACCTTGGTATAAGCTTTAGAACCTGGAAAAGGGAGAGTCTCTTAATCTAAAGTTGGCACCCACAATGATCTCGTGACTGAAAACCCTTCTTTGTTCACCTAGGTACAGTCTAGTTCTCGTTTAGAGGATACTGATATGGAAGGAAATGGAATGTGGCTTCTAGAAACTTTGAATTTTACTGAAGGGGGGTTTTGGAACTGTCATTACCGGTCGACGGAATCCTATATGGGATATGGGTTGAAGAATCCAAGCAGGAGGAGTATTCCTTAAATAGGGAAGATATTGAGAAGGAAGAGGCGAATGCTAAGAAAAGAAGGAGGAAAGTGATAAAATCATGTGGCAATGTTATTGCATTAGTTGTAGATAAGGATATTCAAGGGGAGCATGTGAGGTTGTTATTAAGTAAAACCCCAGTCACACAATTTCTAGCGTGAAAAATGAACCAGGATAGCCTAAGTCGGTGGATTTAGAATCACTAGGTTCCTGCTCTAGACTAAAGACCAATCTTCCCTCTTCTTCAAAAAGGTTGGATTAGCTTCATATTTTGAACTTCAGAGGATGCAAATAAAATATTGAGAGGACAATGGTTCTGAGATAAATCCTACTTGTTGCTAAAGCCTTGGCATCCAGGTTTTGATGTGTAGGAATAATTTGCGAAGTCTTCTCTAGTCTAGGTCAAATTGCCTAAACTCCATATGGAGCTATGGAACGATTGAAAGGCATCAGAAACAAGTTGGGTAAGTTCATCCTTGTGATGACTCTTGTAAGTCTAAAAACACTCGCTCAATTGCAAAAAATTTTGTTGACATATATGTTAGCCTAGGTTTTTATGAGGCAATGGAGATAGATGTGGGGTCTATTAAAAAAAAACAAATCTTAGACTATGAAAACTTTCCCTTCTGGTGTATCTATTGTCACAAATATGGAGGGTTACAAAAAGCATTGTGATATGCCTTTTGTAAAGAAATTATGGAGGGTTAAAGGCCCTAAGGTTTCTTTAAGTATGAATAAGAATATTTCTCATCGTGAGGATCTTCTTGTTAGGATTATAATCCTCCCTTGTCCAATTTGGTCAATTATGTCTAAATCAGGAGTATGTCTAAATCTAGAGTCCTTTCAGTCTATTTTTAGTCACTAGCACCATTGGGTCCACTTGGCCTAATTGGGGCACATGTTCCCGTTACTAAAGTGTGGGGAGCACTAATTGAGGCCAACTGCCATTGATTGCACTTGCATGCATTAGCTTAGGATCCCCCTAGATCAATCCCTACAAATTAGGAGCCACTGGGAGTGTTGATACCAAAATCCATCAGTTGAGTTTAGTTGGTGACTAGTCAAGCTCAGTTAGGAGTCAGTTACATTCAGTTCTAGTCCCTTACACTTAGTTCTACTCAGTTAGCTCTAGGATTACATGGATGCATGTAGGTAAGGCACATTTACTCACCTACCTCAATCAGTTAGACTAGTTAACACTGACTTAGACACTTGAGTTTGGATTTTGACCTCTGATGAAATCCGATAATGATTCAAACAAAACCAGTTAACCATTCAGTCAAGTAGAGTCCAACCAATTTGAATTTCCTCACATGGATTCGAATTGCATGAGGCTATTTAACCATTGTACTTCATTGTAATTAATTATCTAATTAATTTTGATTAATGAAAGCTTTCACAACTGCAAGCCATTTTTTCACTGTTTCATTCTTCAATTTATGAGTAAAATTGTGTGATCTTTCTTGCGAGTTGTGTGTTGTTCCATAGATCTTTGTGCTCAATTTTACATGGTATCAGAGCCTCAATAGGAAAATGCACTTCTCCTACTACAGATTCATAGTTGGATAATTTTTTTAGCAAAATTGCTCCTTCCAGTATTGCATCAAAAGCGAAGAATTTACCACTTAATACCCTAAGCAAAGGAATTGTTGATCAAGCTTGCTTGATCAACTAAGATGGGTGTGAAGGGGATTCCAAAAGTGTAGACTGTCGACCTTATTTTTTCTGTTTGATTGTGTGATTTACATGTTTATCAGTCTCCTTCACTGCATTCGCTACAAGAAGCTCAGTCTCCTTGACTGCATTCGCTACAGTAGCTCAGACCTCTCCTCTGCATTCTAAATGGCTCCTCCAATAGAGCTTGTCACTCCCTTCAACTACCACAAGTGGAAGGAGGACATGGAGATGCAACTTCACTCCAAAAGGCTCTTTAGAATCACAATGGAGACAGAAGCAGAGCCAATTCATTATGTTGACAAAGCAAAGTACTGGAATAGGATTGATGAAGCATATGGATGCTTGTGCCTCTTAATCTCTCGAGATCTTCTCTTCCACATCAATGGATTGAAGACTCCCAAGCAGGTTTGGTATAAGCTTGCTTCCTTATTTGATAAGAAAGATGGCCTGAGGATCTATCAGCCAAAGAATGAGCTGATTTCTCTCCATCTAGCCAATTTTGAAACACTAAATGACTTCTTCACAAAATTCAAGTATCTAGTGTTCCAGCTGAAGCTGTGCAAGGTTGAGAAGGAGGATGATCAACACATCCTTGCCATTCTCTCCAAAATTGGTGCAGACTACTCAATTTTTGTATCAACATTTCATTCTATGAAGCTCACTACTAAAAATTGGAATATGCCTACTCTTAACTCCTTCATTGAATCTCTCACCTAGGAACATGAAAAATTGATCCAAATGGGGATCATTTGATCTTCCAGAGATCAAGCACTGGTTTCTGGAGGACCTAAGGTAGCGAATTATAAAGGGAAGCAAAGGGATGAGTCTCTTGTGGATAAAGAGTAGTCAAATGAGCCTTCAAGTTTGAAGAGAAGCAAGAAGAATGGCAAAGGAAAGTCCCTATGTTCTTACTGTGGAAGGGGCTTTCATCCAGAAATATCCTGCATGAGAAGAACAATTGATGAGATGACTCTTATTCTGAAGAAACATAACATTACCGTACCTGCTAGCGCAAGGAAGGCTGACCATAGAGAAGACATTGAATAACATGAAGAAACATGCCATGCACTGAAGGCTTGCTGTTCAACAGCACATGCCTTCCTCATTGATTCTGGAGCTTCCAATCAAATGGTTACATCCAAAGAATCATTCTCTTCTTTATAGTCTTTTGATGGTTGTTATCAGGAATATATCACCTTGTGCGGACAAAAGTTGTTCCTCTGGTCTGAATGGTTCAGATCCAAAACAAATGAGTGAATAACTCAGTTGAATACCTTCCCTGAATGTTATAGACGCCTGGAATGTAACTCTGACGAAAGACCTGTATACCTATAAAACATATCAAACATACAAAGACATCAAAGCTACCAAAAAATTATCTACGCATCCATATTAGTGACTAAGGAATCCAATAACATATATGTGAGATTAACGCAACAAACATGTGGGAAGGAAATCAACTTTGCATTAGAAAATAAATGAAAGAGCTTACAACCATGTGCCTTAGTGCTAATACACTCCTTCACAAGACTATCACATTGTCCCCGATAGCTCCAACTTTCTCCACAATTTCTCTTTGATGGATTAGGCTAGGGTATCAATTCAACAACATAACTCTACTATTCTTCTCCTCCCCCTCAACCATGGAGTATGAGCTTGTATTTATAGGGCTCAAATGGATAGGATGGTTGAGAGATTGGTGGGTGAGGTGGCTACAAGATCCTACAAAGAGGGATCTCGACCTTAACCAACCCAGGTGAGTAGGGATAAGATTAGACACGAGGATCTTGTTCTAGAATCCTTGAGAAACCTCCTTTTTTTCACTTTTTATCAAGGGCACCGCTTATACCCCTTTATGACAGAGCGGTGATGGGTAGGAACTGCACCAACAACATAGGCTAAAGGCGGTGGCACTGCTTGGTTCTCACACAACTAGGGTGTTACTAAATAGGGTACTGCTTATCTGCTTGAGGGTAAGCAGTGTTGCAATTTTGTATGTTGGAATTAACACCTAGAACATAATTCTCTTCAAGTTTGGGATTTGAGGGAAAATGTCTTGTGTTAGGGATCCTATCACATGCTGATGACATATTTTGAGTGTAACAGAATGCCCCCCAAAGCATGAGGCTAGAGGGATACGATAGGCAAGAGCTTTGATAGAGCAAGTTATCACTTCAAGGAAAGAGCCAGCTTGATCGGAGAGTGTCATCAAACATGCATCTGCAATACATCAATACTTTGACTCATGAATAAATGTAACCTCATCATGGCTGTAGACCAATACAAGACAGATCCATAATAGGAATAAACAACCATGGCTACTAGAATACAGTGTAGATCCACATGATAGAGGACTCAAACTTGGACATAGCTACCAGATATACAACGTAGATCTATGTCATACAGACACAATTTTGAGCATAGCCATGACCATAAAAATGTGGATCCATGCTGGTACTTCATACAATATACTCCATCTCAACTTGGGGAGCAAGCTATTAGCGCTTAACAAATACCTAGGCTCTTCGTCTCATCTTTCACAAAGTACAATTCTATCCATGTGATTACAATGTTTTGAAGTTGAACATGGTAGAAACCACTTGATTACCGGTCAATGAGGTGAACCGTTAACAAGTGCGAGGGAAATCACCAGTGATGTTAATGATTCCCAAGGTACCCTAGTACAATATACTAAGCATGAATAGATGTCTTGGTGTCGAACACCCAGCAGAGTCTTCCGATCAAAGGTCAATGATGTGAACCTTTGTCGATAGCGAGAGAATCTGTCATTGAGGCATATAGATCTCAAGGTACTAAATTTGTTTCTAAGACTATTTCCTGGATTATGAGTTGATGTCAACAGGAATAGTCTCGCCGAAGGAGGGCCATGATGAATCCCACATCAACGACACGAAACTTGGAACAAAGTCTTGGAATATCGTAGATGGTGTAACCATAAGACTGACTCAAAGTACTGGCACAAAGGTTGTTTTAACTATAGAGGTAAACATCTTTCTTCCTTTGAACATTGGGCGGAACGACAAAAGACTCGGCAGCATGACTAGACCAGACAGACACAGAATGCGACAGTGGACAATGCATTCTTTTGAAAGACTCAAAGGAGTGACATGACTCATGAAAGTGGATCGACTTGTAAGTCAGCTAAATACCCAATTGACTGAATGATATGCATACAAGTGCCATGTTCAAAGGTGACAAACAATTGCCATTGGATTTGCAAAATGATTGCCTTCCCTTAATTCCCCCATCATGATTGATGAGTGACTCTTTTCATTTTTACGAGTTCAAAGAGGTTAAGAAACACTCGTTTAAGCTTATCCGAAGACAATTCCATTCCCATATATTTCACAAACCTGAGAAAGGAGGGGTTCGTTCCCAAAAAAGGGTCTCTCAGTGTTTAATTTAACGAGTCCAATGAAAGCAAACTCGGCATCGTTCATTATTAGAGAGTCTGAACGAAGACAAAAGAAACCTCCAAAGGGTCCTTTTTCGTAAAATAGTCTATCCGAACCGAAAAAGAGATAACCTACCGTCGGAGAGACGACTCTTCAAATACTTTTACGAGTATGAAGAAGACAAGTACTCGACAATCTTTTCATTATTAGGGAGTCCGAAAAGAGCTTAAAGGAGACTCCATTAGGTCTCTTTTTAACGATGAACAGTTTTGCGAGCCTAAAAAGAATTAGAAAAAAGACTCGAAACTTTGATACTAAGTTCTGAGAGCGTGACCAAAGTATCGAAACAAACGCTCAGGGACTTTTTCCATTTTAAGGAAGTACGAAAAAGTCAAAAACAAACTTCCATAGATTTTTATTGTTTTCATTTCTACTCCTGCAAAACTCAATAGCAACGTTAGTTTCTCGAAAAATGACTTTTAATGAGTCATATGGATGGATTTTATAATGATAATGATTTTAAAATATTAAAATGACATTAAAAAACCCTAAAATAGCTATAAAAGTCATTTCAAATAGTAAAAATCAAAACATTTCACTATTTACCGCTAGTCAAGAGCATTTTGGAGCAACTTTGAACCAGTTCTTCAGCTGCTGATTCCGGGAGATCCGACCATCTGATTTGAGTGCCATCAGAGCTAGGTAAAAGAAAAAACCCTAATCTTTCACTTTTAAGCATTTATTTTTTAATCTTAGGAGGGTTTTTTGCCATTTTAAGCAGGCCCTAAGCTTAAAAAGCGGGCACCGCTCCTGCCCCTTACGGGACAAGCGGTGCACCGTGAGAACCGCGCTTATAACACTGTGCTCAGGCGGTGCCACCGCTCTGTGCAAATAGAGCTCAGGAGGTGTCGGATGTGAGCTGGGAAAAATGCATGGGTAGGCAAAAACACAAGCTTTTAATCGATTATGATGATTGAATATGTTTTTAACTAGTCCATTAATGATTTTTGGCAGGTTTCCAGCGGTAAAAAATGGTGATATGGAAGGAACGACAGCATGATGATGATGATGCCTGTGCTAAAAGAAATGCGGGATGTATAGCCGCATTAAGGAATTGTGACCTTTTCAAGTTCTTCTGCACACCTAGTATGGTGTCTCATGAGAGATTGCTGGAGTATATACTCCATATGTGGAACCTAGAACAACAATACTTCAAGGTGGGGGCACATGTATTGACCATTGAGGTAGAAGACATCTACTTCTTGACTGGATTGTTGAGATGGGGCGCCCTGATTTCATTGACTGGTTCCCGTGGAGGGGACATGACTGCTTAGGATCTGATTGACTGCCACTGCCTTCCCGGTACTAGAACTTTAGAGATGAAGATTCCCATCAAGGCAGTAGTGGATCTTCTTCTTCGCACTCTTATTTTTACCATGCAGAGGCTAGCTGGGAGCTAGGGGCCTCATCAGGATTCTAGGACACATATGCTATATGCAATAGAGGCTATGGAACCTACAGTTTTCAACTGGGTGGAGGCATTGCTATCGGTCCTTAAAGACGAGCTGACCAAGTGTCGGGAGGGAGAACTAAAAGAGTTTGGCTATGGTTCTATCTTAGCTTCTTTCTTTTTTTAGCGGATCCCTAACCTGAGACCCCAAGTGGTTTTTACTGAGCCAAGGGTGAGAGACCCTCGTATGTTGAGGTGGGTCAGGATCATGGCCCATACAGGAGCAGGTAGAGGGAAGGTGAAGTTTGGGTCTCCATTCTTCCGATGGCTTAGTGACTAGATCCTCATGGTTGAGGATTATGCTTATGCAGGCACTGATTTCAGGGGTGACCTTGACCTACCACTTCCACCTGGAGAGCAGTGGGGAGACATGGGTAAGAAATGAAACGCTAAGATAGCTATTTGTGTTTTTTGTCTTTTAATGTTTTTACTTTTTATGTATAGTAACGAGACCTGGAATTTTCATGCAGATGTAGGAGCTGTATGACTCGAGGGATAATCCCCACTGGGCAGACGAGCGAGAGATCGATTTGTTCAACGAGGAAATGACCCTATGGGAGAGCTGGAGGAGAACCTAGAGAGGTTAAATTTGGACACACCCGATGCATCCATTGATGATCTCTCGATGTGCTATCAGAGGCACACAGCAGGGGTGCAAGGCCACTTCAGCCGTTTGCTACATAGGGTAGTGCGGGCTGTTATGTGCTATCATGCACATCACTAGCTCTTACATGATGTATCACTGAAAGCTGTTATAGCTTTAGATTTTTTATATGATTTTGTGCTGCCTGAAATCCAGAGTGCTTCAGATGAGGTCTCGTGACCTATTTTTGTCAAAACACTTATATATATACATACTTTTGCCTCCAATGTTTATGCTTCAAATGGAAAATATATTTACATGAGTTTTATATGTTTTTACTGTTTATTTACAATGTTATGAACCATGTTTAACTTTCATGCTATGAATGAGCAATATACCAGTTTAGGATATAATTTTCCAATGAATCAACAACTGCTTTGTCTGCCCTAGGGATATGCCTATAAGTAATGACTTCAAATGACCTTTCCAATAAATGTACCCTTCGATAGAGACAGAGTAGTATAGGGTTTCTGATGGTGTAAACCTGGTTTAAATGACAAACCACCAATTACGAGTCCATGAACAACTAAGTCACGAATGTTCTGAGATGCAGCCTCAGTCAAAATACCTATGACTGCTTCATACTCGGCAATATTGTTGGTAGCAGGACCAATACAAACTGCTCCCAAACTCACTAGATCATGTACAGGGGAATACATAACCCAAGCAGCTAAGGCAAGGTTCAGGGTATGGTGGCAAGCACCATCGATGAAGCCATAAAAAGCCATCTGATCTGCATAACCAAAACATGGTATAAACTGTCTATACGTTAAACTCAAAACCATATTGAAAGTACCAAAACACACTGAAAATTCAAATAATGTACATATATACAAGGTACCATACATGAATGATCTAGGCATAGTACCTCTTCAGGTACAACCCATTGCGAGGTTTCCCAAAGGGGACTCCATCATAATCCACGAGCTCGTAGGCCCCTTTTTCTAAAACCTTGGAAACGATAAAAGGACCATACCACATTGATTCAAACTTCCCTTTTCCTAGCTTATCATGTCTCTGATCATAAGTTAGGAATAGGTCACCTTCATTAAACACACGAGGTTCGATATATTTATTGTATTGCACCTTAACGCGTTTCTTGTGTGCCTCATTTACCAAGGCAACATCTCGTCTAGTTTCGTCAAGGTTGGTTAAGTATATAAACCTTTCTTCCTCGGTAGAAGTATTATGGAGAAGTTCAACGGCAAGTTTCAAAGACAAGATCTGACATTGAATAGGTAGGACAGCTTCTAATCCATATACTAATTGAAAAGGTGTAAAACAAATTACTGTTTTTATTGAAGTTCTATAAGCCCAAAGACCCAAGAAGACAGTTTGGTGCCAGTTGGATTTGTGATCTCCAACCATCCGACGTATCATAGTTTTTAAAACTTTGTTAATGGCTTCAACTTGACCATTAGTTTGCGGATAATAGGGGGTTGAGTTTTCATGGTGAAAACCCAACTTAGCACTTAACTCTACCATCATTTGATTCCGGAAATGTGATCCGTGATCAGTGACAATAGACTGAGGAAGTCCAAACCTATCTATTACATGGTTAAAAAGAAAGAGGACGATAGTCTTACCATCCTCTGCATATGTAGGCATAACCTTAGCCCACTTAGTGAAATAATCCACGGATACTATGATGTAACCATGCCCCCAACTTAGGTAGGCTTACAATGCATGAAATCTATCCCCCATTTGGCGAAAGGGCCAATGACAATGACGGGGTTTAACGAAGTAGGGTGGGTGTACTTTTTCGGGTAAAGTGTTGACAGGGTGGGAATTTCTTAACAGCCTCATGACAATATTTAAAAATAGAAGGACAAAAATAGACAGCGCGCAAGATTTTTTGAGCTGTAGCCATCCCAGAAAGATGATCGCCACATGCCCCAGAATGGTAGTCATTAAGAACTTGTTCAGCCTCGTCATGGGTGAGGCATCGTTGGAGAACGGTATCTATACCACATCTATACAATGTATTATTGAGGATAAGATAGTACTTTGCGTGGTGACAAATGCAGCGACGATCCTCACGAGATATAGTAGGCTGAAAACGCTGTGTTTGGAGATAAATGATTAAATCTCCATACCATAGGTCATTTATGCTTATTAGGAACATAAATTCATCCAGGAATGAATCATTGGGCTCATAATCTGTGAAAGCACAGGGAAGATCACACATCAGCTCGATAAAAACTAATGACTTCTTTGAAGTATCTTTGGAAAATTCAAGATCAAACTCCTGTAGGATAACAATCCATTGGGAGTATTTGCCCCCTATCACCTGATGAGTCAGGATGTAGTACATAGGGTTTTGGTCTGCGAGTATAGTAGTGGTGCGAAGCAGGATGTAGTGACGAAAGTTTTGGACAACAATGACCGTAGCCAATGCTAGCTTCTCCACACACGAGTATCGAGTTTCAGAATCCAGAAGATTCTTACTGGCGTAATAAATCACGTGTTCTAGGCCGTTCTGGTCCTCTTGAGCTAAAACTATTCCGATAGTAGTAGTAGAGGCAGCAACATACAAGAGAAAATCCTTCAAGTAATCCAGGGGGTGTATGATGGGTGAATGAGTCAGAGCATGTTTAAGATTATAGAAGGCTCGTTGGGCCTAGTCATCCCAGAAGAATGGAGTGTCCTTCTTAAGGAGACACATATAACCATGCGTTTTCTCAGCGAAGTTACAAACAAAAGGATGAAGAAAGTTTGCCTTCCCTTGCAAACTTTGGAGTTCAAGCAGGTTGGTTGGGGTAGGTAAAGCGAGTATTGCAACAATCTTTAAGGGATCAATCTGAATACCATCCTTGGAGACAACGAAGCCTAAGAAACGTCCCATCTCAATGCAAAAACACATTTGTGTGTGTTCAACCATATGTTGTAATGGCTACATGTCAGGAAAATGTCTCTAAGATGTCGAGGATGGTCTTCCCGTAGGTGTGAGTGTGCATGGAGATCGTTGAGGTAAGGCTCCAAAATATTCTTAATGTCGTGAAACACATAGGACATGGCATGCTAGAATGTGGCCCCAACGTTCTTAAGGACAAAAGGTAACTTCTTGTAGGCAAAGGTTCCCCACGGGCATATAAATGCCATCTTATGCTGATCGATGGGCATTATCTCAATCTAATTGTAGCCGAAAAAGCCATCCATAAATGAGAAGATGACACTCCCAGCACAGTTGTCGATAATCTGATCGATGTGTGGAGTCGAAAAGTTGTCCTTGGGACAAGCTTTATTCAAATATTTGAAATCGATACAGACTCAAATAGTTCCCTTCTTTTTGTTCACAGGAAAAATATTCAATACCCATTCCGTCAGGGGTACAGGATAGATAAATCTTGCCTTCATAAGTTTTTCGACTTCAGCTTTGATAGCCGCAGCCTTTCGCGGATGGACTTGTCTCAATTTCTGCCGAACCGGTCTGGCCGTAGGATAGGTTTTGATCTCGTGGACTATAATGGATGAATCTATCCCAAGAATTTCTTCATAGGACCAGGAAAATTTATCTCGAAATTATTTCAAAAGTGCGTTATACTCTTCAGTTTCATCTATTGAATAGTTTTTCCCTATGTGAACATGTTCAATAGTTCCAGACTTGACTAATATGTCGATTGGAACTGTTTTGGTAATGTTGTGTAAATTTCCTTCAGGCTTAGAACCATGGAACAAGATAGGTGTTTGCGGATCGTTGACAATATCAGTACCCAAGAGAGATACAAAATAATTATCTACTGAACTGGAATTGGGGAGGAAGGAAGATCTATGATGGTGATCCTCCCATATGGATGTACTTGTATTCATAATCTCTATAATAGACTCATCCGATGGAAAAGTCTGCGAGAGATCATCCAGAGTAGGAAGCAAAGGTTCTAACCAGTAGGGCAGGTGGTAAGGATCTGAGGCCACCAGATGAAGATCGTCTATAGGAACATCGAAAACAGATTGGATGGGAACATAAACTACTTCATGCGGGCAAGGGAGGATTTCTCAACAACTTGTTTACCCTTAGGATCATAATTAAATGAAGAGATCATATTGACTGTTGCCATTTATGTGCTAGAAGGGGTTGACGAAAACACGCCCATGAGGGCGGAGTCTTTTAACATACCTACCCCAATCGACTGGTAAGGAGGAGGGGGCTGACCTAGCAAAGGGATATTGTTCATCGTAGGAGTGGTAACATCCAACATACAAAAATCAAGTTGATCAATTGTTACAATTCTTCCCAAATGTGGAAACTTGAGGGTTCTAAATACCGTCGAAGCGACAACGGTCATAGCATAAAACTAGTTTCTTCCTAAGAGAAGATTGTAGTCTAACGGGGCATCCACTACTTCCACCTGAATGGAAACAGGTTTTCCCCCTAGCTCAACTGAAAGGGTTGGCATGAGACCATAGGGATGGAAATCTCTTCCATCAAAGGACTTTAGTGTTGTCGGTGATTTTACAAGCTCGGAAGAGCCAATGGCTTTCAAACAGGACAAAGACAAAATAGAGGTTGAAGCACCTTCATCTATAATAGTCTTACCATTTTTCCATCTACTCTAGATATGACTTGAAAAGTCAGTTGGTGGGGTAATCTAGGTTTAAGTTTCTCCGGATTGAAATGAATCAGATTCATGTCACTCGGGTCCATGGCTCCCAAAGCGGTTAATAAGTTTTTGCATTGTGTGGGAAAACTTTGGAGTACTTTTAAGGTAGACATTGCACATGGTGCCTGAGCTAGGTCTTCTACAACATTATAAAATTGTGTAGCTCGGGCATTAGGGTTAAAAACAACCTTCCTAAGAGACTATTGGGTGGACACAAAATCATGTCGAGATTAGGCTTCTCGATCGTTAGGGGACCATTAGACAAGGATGCGGGAGAACCAGTAGAAGGAGCTTTATCAGGAGAAGGTTTCTCAATTTTATTCTCCTCCAGTTTGTCATATGAATGACTTCGAGTTTTTAGATTAATTGTATCCGATGACATCATTTGAATTTCATCTGTGGAACTAGAATTTCCCTGGTTAGACATGTGGTCTACCAGTTGTTGCTGAGAAGGAAAAGGATCAGTGATAATTGCTGGTGCGGGGTTACTCTTTAAAAATTTATTAATTTCATCATGTTGAGGACACTCTTTCATGAAATGATCGCCACCATGCAATAGGCAGGGATACTTAGCTTTCCTTTTTCCTTTATTGTCATTCTCCGGCGCCGTAGGTTTGGGGTTTTCCTATTGGTTTCCGGGTTTCTTGTTTTTACTTTTTCCTTTCTTCTTATTACCAGATGATTGCATACTTTGAATAGCATTCACCTCGGCGGAAACCGTATGGTTGGAAGGAGCAGGAGTGGAAGGATTGGGTTGTTTGGCAGCTTTAACTATTGACGGGGGCTGGATTGAACCAATAACCCCATCAACAAGAGTTTTTGTGGGTGGCTTAGCCGTGTCAGTGTTGGGTCGAGGAGCTTGGGGGATGAGGTCATACAAAGTTCTAGAATGGGAATAGACCAAGTCTAGTTACTGCACGTGACTAATGGATTTCTCTTTAGTAACAAAATCCCCCATAGCCACATCTCGGGCAATGGGTGGCAACAAAGATTTCGTGAACCAATCAGCCAAGAGTTGGTTCGGGATAGGAGCTTTAATGAGCCTTCTCCACCTTCTCCATTCATGAATATGATCTGAAATGTGCGTGGAGGTGTTTTGATGCAGAGAGGTTAAAAGGTCCCTACCCGTTTCATATCGAATGGGTAGCTGAAAGTGTGTGAGGAAAACAGTTTCCAAAGCACTAAACTCCACAAACGAGTGTCATGGAAGTTCGATGTACCACTTCACGGCCGTGCTAGTCAAAGTGCACTGGAATATTCTTAATCGAATAGAATCATCCATTAAGGAATTAGACAAACACCATAGATGGAAAGTCATAACGTAATTTTTGGGATCATCTCCCTGCTTACCATCGAATTTCGGAATATCCGATGGTAACTTGATTGGAATGGGAGGCCATGAAGCATTGTGTTGGATGGGGCCATTGATCAATTTAGACAAATTAGACAAGTCCATAAGGTGGCCCTCCGTGACCTGCGGGGGGAAGACCTCCATAAGGTGGCCCTCCAGCACCTCCAGACGTATGAATAGGTATTCCTCTTAATGCTAGCATGTAGGACCAGTTGGGTTGCCCCCATGGAGTAAAATTATTTCGAGGATATGGAATTCCAATGTATGACATGCCTGTAGGGGTAGGTTGGTAATTCATATTTCCTATAGGTACTTGATTTGCTGGGTAACCATACCACCAGGAAGCTTGACTAACAACAGGTTGTGCCCCTAAGGGTTGACCTGAAATCAATGGAGGGTTAACTATATTCGTAGGAGGAACATAAACCGTGGATGTGCCTGCATTAGAGGCCTGTCTATTATGAGTAACAACTCCACCAGAAGGTAACATAGATCGTGCTGGGGGTTTCCCCCCGACACTATAAGGTACTGACATAACTTGATTTGAAGATTTCCCCCCAGCCCTAGAAGACCTAGGAGGACTATAAACAGACCTAACATTTGCAACCGTGGGATCAAAAGTTTGACCTGGGTGTTTTGAAGTCTCAACAGGATCAATAGGTTTCATAGAATCAACCAGTGAATGATATCCGTCTGGCCAAGGGTCCGTATTACGGGGAAGAAGAGCTGACATAGGTTCTTTATGAGGGATTGGGGTTGCTAAGATAGCATCTAGTCTTTGAATTCTCTCCTGAAAATATTGTGCACGGTGAATAACCGATTGAATTTGTCTATATTCCTCTTCAATTGGTGAAGAATGTTCAGGAGAGGGCCTACGTAATCCAAATGAAGCAATGGCCTGTCCCATAGAGGTTCCCCAAAATGGAGCATCTGGACCATAATCCAGACGAACAGGACTATCAACACGACCTTCCACAGGACCATGGAAAGAAATGTCACCGATAGGAGGTTGTTGAGCCAAGGGATTTGTATAAGAAGTGAATTGGTTTCCACTTTCTACAACTATATTCTCTTCCACCTGGGAAGTAGTTGTAGCTCCTTAAACAGTAGCTTCCATTGGACCTTCTCCTGTAATGGGAGGAAAGTCTGGTGGTAATCCCTGTGTTCTTCTGGACCGTATCAAACGAAAATAAGCCAGATTGCACAATTCCTATTCTAACCTAGGGTTTCAAAGCTAAGAAAAAACACATCAAAACTCTATCCTACTCAAGCTACAGGTCAACAAGCAAATTCAAATGATAGGATGAGCTCAAATGGTCGGTCTCTCACAAGGATTGTCAAGTAGGTGCAACTCGCGATATACCACAAGGGTATGTGTGTAGTAATCTCCCCAAATGTTGTTTTCGGTGTATTGGTCCAGAAAAGACGGCTAAAGGGATTTTCTCAGATAGATAGGGTATCCTAGTGGGGTCTCTCGATATATACAAGGTACGTGGGAGCTCAAATCGGTAGTAGTGTTGTCTAATGCACAACCGTTCACAGGGGGCCTTCCGATATTCAATCGAGTACATGAAGTACCTTTCTATATACCTCAAGGGTACGCGAAAGTCCGTTCGATATAATTATGGTACGTGGAAGAACCACGCGAGTCCCGGGATGTAGTGCAGACAAGTAACGACAACTCCTACGCTTAACAACGCCCAAACACGTCTCTAACCTAGAACTCAAATTTCTATACAAATTTTAAGCCGGATGGGTTTTCTAGTGACTTCTATAGAGCCTGCTGGAACATTATAAAAAATGATCTAACTAGAATGATAACAAGTTTCCAGCGAAAAGCCAAAATTGGGGGAGGAGTGAACTCTACGTTCTTGGCTTTAATCCCTAAGGAGACCAACCCAGACATGTTCGCTTGGTTCAGGCTGATCTCTATGTGTAATGTTTCCTACAAAATTTGCTCCAAGATGATGGCAAATAGATTAAAAACTCTCCTTCATAAGGTAATCTCCCAGAATCAAGGATGTGTCATCAAAGGATGACATATCCTGGACAATGCCATCCTCATCCAAGAAATGATCCATTCCGGCAAGGCACGAAAGGAGAAATGCATGATAATAAAAGTTGATATGGCAAACACATTTGATGGAATGAAGCACTCATTTTTGTACAGAGTTATGTAAAATTCGGATTCAACATTCAATTTATAAGGCAAATTAAAGCTTGCATTGGGGGACCATGGATTGCTCCCCTATTCAACGAAAGTCATGCCAGATTCTTCCAAGCGACACGAGGGATCATGCAAGGATTCCCTCTCTCCCTGTTCCTCTATATATTGATTTTTGAATCACTGAGCAGGAAATTGCAGATGGAAATGACGGCTGGGAACCTGGCAGGGATAAAAATGGCCCAGGGATTCAAACCCATAAACTACACATTCTTTGTTGATGACTCCCTCCTCCTCAGAGGAGCATCCAGGAACATTACAAAAGCCTTCAAAAGAATCCTTCATTCTTTCTGTGCGGCCTCAGGTGGGAAAATTAACTATAAAAAAATGTTTCATTAATGGATGGAACGTGGATCATATGGCTCTCACAAGAATTTCACGTATGATGGGAATTCAAGGCTTTGACAAATGGGGAAGTTTCAAATTCCTAGGACTCCCTATCTCATCTAGTGCATATAAAGAAAATCACTGGCAGGAAGTGGATAGTAAAATAAAGGCCAAGCTCAGTAATTGGGGAGGACGATGGTTGAATCACTCCGGGAAGTTGGTGCTAATAAACTCTGTTCTCTCCTCCCTCCCTATATACCAAGCGTCTGTATTACTAGCTCCAAAATCCTTTACAGACAAAACCTTGAAGTATCTAAAAATTTTTATGTGGAGAGGGGGGAAGGTAGCCAAAAAAAGTTCCACCTTGTCAACTGGAATGTGGTTAGAAGATCCAAAAAAGAGGGAGGTCTACATATCCGAGACCCCCATTTAGCAAACCTGGAAATGGGTGGAAAATTTCTTTGGAAAAATCTATCTCAAAAAAACCATTGGGATAGCCAAACTATCCGAAAAAAATACCTTACCAGCATTGGAATAAGATGCTTGGACACCCAGCCCCTTCCAAAAGGAACTCCCTTATGGAATCTGTGCATAAAAGGAATGGAATTCTTCCAACCCCAACTCCACTGGATCCCAGGAAATGGGAAGAAGATCCTGATATGGACGAACAACATTCTTGGCCACCCCCCACTCAATAGCATCAGGGAGCTAGGTGGAATTCGAGAATGGACTATGCGGAAAAACATTAAAACCTTATATGACATCTCAAGTTGGTCAGTGCATGTAATTTGGGAGAATTGGATCATCTCAGAGGTCCCAACGACCCTCTTGATAGCCAAGAAAACCCACATAAACCACCTCTCAAGATACGCCCCAATTCATGTCTCTTACCCGAACAAAAGAGGGTGGGGGAAGGCTGGAGAATATATTGTTGGCTTGGTTTATAAGCTTCTTCAATATGAAAGAGACCCCAATTCCCAACAGAAGCTATGGAAAATGGTTTGGCTTCCATTTGGACTCCCCAAAGTAAATTTATTTTCCTCGCTCCCTGGACAAAAAAATATTGACTGGGGAAAATATAGCCAAAAGAGGCATCCTTGGCCCTCACCAATTCCCGCTTTGTTGCAAAGATTTGGAAACCATGGACCATATTTTTTTGGAGTGCAATTTCTCCTTGCAATTCTGGACTCTACTCCTCAAAGACCTTCAGATTACAACTCCCAACAACACTAATATCTATCAACTCTTCACTGCATGGTAGAAAAGGTACCCTTCCCCTATGAGAGACAAGTCAGTGTGGAAACAAATATGGCTGGCACTTCCAAAGTAAATCTACTGGAAGATGTGGATATCTAGGAACTAAGCCATCTTCAAGAACATCTCTCCCAGCCCAGTCCAAGTAGCTGGAAAGGCTAAAGGCCTCCTTTTGGAAACTCTAAAAGCTTCAGGGAAGAACCTTGATTCCACTACCACCGAGAAGGAAAGGAAGTGGATAGGGGATCTCCCCCCACTAGACAATCCCAACCTTCTAAGGCGCCCAAAAACTCCTAGAAGTTGAAAATAAGACTGTCTAGAATCGAATTTGAGAAATGGAGAAAAAAACAGAACAAAAACTACCTATTCTTTGATGGAGCCTCCAGAGGAAACTCGGGAGTAGCATGTGGCGGAGGGGTGCTCTACTCCCATGATGGAAACACTGACTTCGTATACATCTAGGGGTCGGGAACCAAATCCAACAACCAAGAAAAAACTTTGGCTCTCTTAAAAGGATTACAGATACCTTCAATTTTAGGTTACAGGGAGATACTCATTTTTGGAGACTCTCTGATACTCATCAACTCTATAATTCAAGGACACACATTGCGTAATGTCAATTTAAACTCCTTGCTAGAGAGAATTTAGATGTTGCTACCGAAATTTGGATCTATAAAATTCGGTCACATTCTAAGAAATCTGAATGAGGACGCAGGCCAAGAGGCAAAGAACGGAGCCAATCTTCCACGGTTGGAATTCCTAACACCACGGTCTAGGGAAAGGAAATGCAGCCAGTGCCGTAAATTCAGTTACCAGAGAAAGCAAAGTTAATGCAGGTTTTATGGGATTGGATGGCAACGATGGACAAGTGAAACAAAGGCTGCGAGCTGAGGAGCTGATGAGTTGAGGAAACACGTGGTGAGTTGAGGAGCTTGTTGAGTTGAGGAGCTGGGGTGATGATCAAACTAGAGCTCCGTATACCTGGCATAGGATCCCATCCTGCATAAACATTAATTAACATTAAGAGTTGTTGTAACCGTAGCAGCATGATGTTTGGTTTTATCTAATTGATTTTTCTTCGCAACATCTTGAGCTGCTACAAAATGTTGATAAACCAGCTTGCGTAAAATAGGCAAAACTTCTGATAAAGAATCTGTGAGTCCGTGCAATAACTGTCTACGTCGGTCTCCTTCTAAATATTCATTGTGCATAATAATGTTTACTGGAATCCACCTCAACACCATAGCAACAAGTTCTGCATGTATTGGACTTTGATCACATAGAGAGATAAGAGTTGGTAATAAGCCCTTCCATAGAGGAATCCCTTCTCTCCTTACTACCTCTACTACAAGTGTTGCAGTATGAATTTTCAATACCCATACTTCATGAGGCTTCACTACTTCAGGAATCATAGCATCTACCATCATTGCAAAGTTCCCCTTTTCTCCTGTGTTGAGTTCCTTCCACCGCAACCGCACTAGATGCTGTAGCTTTTTTAATCCATAATGACGAATTTCAGAAGACCAATCTTGCATCACTAATGCAAATGAAGTATTTACGAAATCACTGACATCCCCTGATTTTAAATAATCGATATAGTGTGTAGTCAACGTGATAGATCGATTCACGATTCATGTAATGCCAACACGTTTCACATCATGGGAGAGGTTGGAGAATCTGCAACAATCTCGTCTTGTTCAATTTACCAAACCATGGAACATATTCCTTTTACTGCTGGTGATTGAGTGGTCTGAATTGAATTAAATTCCAACTCAGTGCAGGTCGAAAACAACAAGAAACCACATGCAGGGATGAAACCTTACGAAGGAATGATCTCCATCGGTTTCTTGAAATCCGCAAGGAGAAGGGAATTTGTGTAAAGAGCCGGATTTTGCATTAATCCATGGCCTATTCTTTTTTAATACAAATTTTTTTAACCGTTTTCGTGAAAAAAAAATATAAAAAAGAAAAAGGTTTTTGCCAAGTCACATGCAAACTCACACTGATACATGGAAATTCCCTCTTTCCAATCATGAAAAGGAATCAACAAAAAGACAGAAACTTTGATTGGAAGAGAAACATAAAAAAATTCCTAAGGAAATTAGCAAAAAGATGGAGAATGTATCCAACTTCCCTCCTTAGCTTTTGGGAAGTTTACATGCATCAATGTTATATATATATATATATATATTCCGGAATATATATATATACTCTTAAAAAAAAACTTTAGTTACCACTTTAGCCATTTTGAAATATTAAATATACTTGCTTCAAAATAATCAAAACAATAGTCTATACTTTAATAATTCATCCTTAAATCAAAGTTTACTCTAATTTCATAACTTAATGCATCATGAAAAAAAAAACATCTCACTTTTTCTGTTATGAAATGTATATAATTAGTGGTTAGATTCAATGTATTTAATGAGAGAGGTATTTATATTGCAAAATATTTTAAATCCATTTAACTTAACGTTAATTATCATTAGCAAGGTTGTTTTTTATGGGCCTCATTATGCATGGTGACCCAAATTTGAAACCCGCAAGGTAGTTGGGAGGAAACACTTAAAATCCAACCATGCTAAGGGTTGGTGTGGTGAAGGCCGAGTGTGATCCCTAGGTGATTTTGATGGCTTAGATACCCCTTGGTCATGTTTTCTTAGACCATAGGCTATTTCCACAAGCCACAAACAAACAAACAAAACCATTTAACTTATAAAAACATATTCTTAAGCAAGACGTGTGAAAGTGTATTATAATAATGATAATATTCTATTTTTAGGGTCACAACTAAGCTAGACACCAATTTGGTGTATGAGGCCCCCCCCTTGTTTGAGGGATAAGAGACCCCCTCTGTGTAGCAATGTGATTGCTTAAGTCTACAGAGGTGGGCATACCCTACTGCTCTCCAGATTTGAATGTATGACCTCTTAGCAGGAAACAATGTTCTTAACCGTTAGGCCCACTCAAGGTGTACAATAATATTAATCAATGTTGAAGATCACAGCCAAGCCAAACACCAATTTAGTGTATGAGACACCCCTATGCACAACAATTTAACTGCTAAAGTCTACAAAGGTGTACCCACCCTACCCCCCTTTGGATTTGAACCTATGATCTCCTAAGAGGAAACACATTTTCTTAATTGTTAGGCCCACTCAAGTTGTACGAATAATATATATTTAAGGTTACAACCAAGCCATACACCGATTTGGTGTATGAAACTCCCTTGTTTGTGGAACAAAGGACCCACCTCTAAGCGACAATGTAACTACTAAAGTTTATAGAGGTGTGCATACTCTACTCCCTCTGAATTTGAATCTATAACCTCTTAAAACATATGTTTTTAACCGTTAGGCCTATTTAAACTATATAGTTAATGAAAAAAAAAATATTTTCACACAAAATTATTAAGTTTTTATATATTATATATGAAAGAAGAGTGAAATAAATAAAAGATCATTTATAGATTCAAGACATTAGTTTGTCCCCCTTACGATATCAAGATGAACTTAAGTCAATTTTAGGATCTTTTTAGAAGATCTCCTACAAATGTGTGTTTGGAGTACTAATTACACGAATAGGTTCAGTTTCTAAGAATGGGATATGCAAATCAAGTGGTTTTGGAAGAATTAAAAGATAAAAAGTTGGTGGCTGTCATAGAGACCTCTCTCGAATATTTGTTACTTTATGGAATCCATAGTAATTTGGATGATTGCATTTTGAAACTAGGCTATTTACAAACCTTATCGGTTGATGTAAAGAAGTTTATCTTCTCATTTGTATTACTGATGTTTTAGCTTATGTTGTCTAGATTGTATTTGTATGCGGACTTACAAGAGACACGTTATTGAGATATGTGTCTTAGGTATTAATGAATGTATTTTGATTAAAAAAATACTTTTTTTTCTTAAGAAAAATAGAGAAGAGTGGATAAATCACCCAAGTTCATTCTGATGAGTTCGTTCAGGTGGTTGAGTATTGTAAATCATTTGGTTTTCTTTAACATATTTCAAAAGCTTTAAGAGAAGCAATCATAAATCACCGTAGTTATAGTTATGATGAGTTAAAAGGTTAGGAAGGTCAATAGTAACAAATATTTTGAAATTGTACTTTAATGTGGGTGTATGCATGACATTTTATAAGAAAGTGATTTTCATCTTCAACCCTGTTAATAATACTAATACTAATAATAATAATAATCTATTTTTAAGGTCACCGCCAAGCGAGACACCAAATTGGTGTATGGATGACAAATTCTTTTATCTCACAACATTTGAGGAATTGTCCATCACCTAATTTAATTATGGAGCTCCTGAAATTTTGTTTTTGTTTTAATATTTTATTTTTCTCTTATGC
This sequence comes from Pseudotsuga menziesii, assembly GCA_001517045.1. Lineage (NCBI taxonomy): Eukaryota > Viridiplantae > Streptophyta > Pinopsida > Pinales > Pinaceae > Pseudotsuga > Pseudotsuga menziesii. Next base: position 920,060 of record LPNX011166304.1, read on the forward strand.
ACGGTATCTTTATCACATCACAACTTTTTCTTCAATTTTAATGTAATAACACTTTTAATCATCTGTTAAATTTTATTTTTTCTAGGTAATTATTTGAGGTAGACTCTTAGAATTTCCCCTTATTCTTCAAAATGCAAAGCCAAGTCATCAACAAAACTTAAAGTGTAGAAAACCAACACTTTACCTTATAACCACTTAAATTAAACATAATTAACAATGTTGATTTTTTATTTTTAAATATTTATAATTTTATTATAATAATTACAATAAATTATAACGCTTTCCAAATTAACTTTCCTTGAAATTCCAACAAAATCCTTCCAAATAATAATTTCCTTAAATAACCAATAAACTCTATGAAAAAAAAACATTTGATCAAACCTTTAATTGATTGTAACGCCCCTCTCTCGTATCATTTTTTTTTTCAAACCTTTAATTGTAATTAACGCCCTTTAATTACATTAAATTCTGACTCTCGAAGGATTTATGTACATGTAGTCATGGGGTCGGATCCCAAGTGGGGACGGGCCCAGCCGACCGCCCAACCACCCACCCTACACGTCTCTCTCTCTCTCTCTCTCTCTCTCTCTCTATATATATATATATATATATATATATATAATGAACAAATTTATTGCATTGAAGTACATTAGTTCATTAACTCTTTATGCTAAACCTCAGGAAGAAACTATTGTGAGAGAAACTTATTATTACCAAAAAATAAATTAATACTTTTTATTTTATAAGATATATATCAAAACCATTGCTAATATTATTTTATTTTGTTTTTGAAAGAGTGGCAGGTGGGAGGGCATTTTACAACCTTAAAGGAAAAAATGAATACGCATGTGCCTAGGGTTAGGTAAAGCATTTAACAACTAAATTGGAAGAATGACACTCTAGATGGGACTGGTTAAGGCCAAGAGGAATAGATGCATTCGCTCTAGTTGGCGACTTCATGATCATAATTCGAAATTTCCAAAAACAAAGCCTCCCAAAACAAACTCAACTAAAGATCATCGTAATGAGAATTCAAGTGGTAACAAGTAAAATGAAGGAGGTTCATTGTTTCCAATTATGATCCAAGACCTAAACGAGGCAATAGACAGTCAAACAAATATAGGTAGTGGTCTTAAGGAAGAGTTTTTAGTGGAAAAGGGAGGGGGTGGACACATCGTTCCTCCCCTAAGTTTAACATTTACTCTATGCATATTATGGTCATATACATGTCTCCTTCATATTCCATTCAGAAGGTTCGAGAACCAAGGATCAAGTCCCATCACACTATCTCCCTTAACTCTCCCACCCTTCAACCTTTATAGCACTACAAGTCGTCTTTACCTCAAGCACGTGGGAATTTTCTTAGAATTCATTTGCTTGAGCCCAACTTTACTCACTACTGTGTTAATTTCAAGAGGCCAGATAATGGAAGATATATTATCTTGTTATTGTATGTGGATGACATGTTTGTTGGAGGGTCTAACATGCTAGATATAAATGTGCTCAAAAGAAAACTAGCTAAATCATTTACGATGAAGGATTTGGGTGTTACAAAGCAAATCCTTGGTATGAGAATACCAAGAGATGGGTAAAATAACAAATTGAAATTATTTCAAGGTGAGTACATAGAAAAGGTGTTGGATAGGTTTAGAATGCATAATGCAAAATAAGTTAGTGCACCTTTGTCCAACCATTTCAAACTAAGTAAGGAGATGTGTCCCAAGACATGGGAAGAGATATAATACATGTCCAAGGTTCCCTACTCATCAGCAGTTGGCAGCTTGATGTATGTCATGGTGTGCACAAGACCGATATTGCACATGCATTGGGAGTTGTGAGTAGGTGTATGAACAATCTAGGTAAAGAGCATTGGAAAGTAGTATAGTGGATTCTCAGGTATTTGAGTGGTACCGGATCTCATGAATTATGTTTTGGAGGTTCAGACACTGTTCTACAAGGATATATTGATGTAAATATGGTAGGTGATAAAGACAACAGGAGGGGCACCACAGGGTATGTTTTTACTGTAGGTGGAATAGCAATAAGTCGGGTTTTGAAATTGCAAAAGGTTGTTGCACTTTCAATAACGAAAGCAGAGTATGTTGCTACTACAGAGGCTAGTAAAGAGATGATTTGGTTGCAGAGGTTCATGGAGGAATTGGGTATGAAGCAGGAGAACAACAAGTTGTACAATGACATCCAGAGTGTCATTCATCTTGCAAAGAACTCATCCTTTTATTCGAAGACTAAACATATGAAGCTCAAGTACCATTTCATAAGATCTGTTCTAGAAGATGAATTGTTAAAGTTGGAAAAGATACGTATTAGCCAAAATCCCGCAGACATGTTGACAAAGGTAGTAACCAGAGATAAATTGAGTTCCTATTCGATTTCAGCTGGCCTTCAAGTATGAAGGTTAAGAAGAGAAATTTTCCAAGTCCAAGGTTCAAAGCATAGTCTAGCAAGTGCAGTTGTTGTGATCAATCTCCAAGTGAGAGAATATTTGTTGTGGATCCTGATTGTCCAGATTCAGAGATGTTATCATTTAGTCTTGTTTGTACCCAATTTTTATTGTACACTCATCCCAACAGGGGGGCGTGGGGGTTTGGGGGTGAAGCCTTTGAAATAAATTTTTGGGATGTTTGTTGGCCAACAGTTTATGGGCCCATGGTATTGGGTGACCCGTGGTAATTCCCCTATAAAAGGAAATCATTGTAATATGGTTGTGTATTGTATTGTAGCATTGTAAAACAATCTCTGTGATTGTGTGAGAGAGAAGAGGAAGTGAAATGGGGTTGTTGTAGGTTGTATCCATTCATTTGTTGGATGATATAATAATAAAGGACTGGAAATTTTTGTGTGGACGTAGCCCATCTTGGGTGAACGACACTATATTTGTGTCTCTCTTGTAATGTGTTTTAATATTAACATCTTGTTTATTGTTTTTTGGTATTGCTCCGCGATCCTATTTTTCTAAGATTCTTTTGTCTATTCAAAAGCATGGTCTATATTGGCAGTAAGGGATGGGTTGTCTGTCACCCATCTATCAATTGGGGTTGAAAGTTTCATGATGTTACTCTTGGGCGAAGGGCCCACATTGTTTGTCATCCATTTGTATCTCAAGTCTCAATCTTGGTTTGGAATTTGTGGTCCTCGAATGGTCTAGGAAATATCTTTATTTTGCAGGCTTGGTTTCAACTTATTTAAACCAATATGGATAATAGAGAAGATCATTACAACAACTCATTGTGTTGATGTGAAATACTATTCGATGAGGGACAAGAATAATGGCACAAGCTATGGAAAATATGGAAGAGTGGAGGAAGCTTTAGGAGTTGAATAATGACAGAGAATGATGATATATTTAGAGGCAATTGGAGGTGTGTAAGGGACATCTAAGTAGATATAAAACTAAAACAATCCTACAAGAATTAAGCATGGAAATGATAAATGACAAGCGGACAGAGTAGGATGATGCAATCAAGGATCTCCAAGCCAAAGCTAAAATACTATAGTTGGAACAACACCCGGGATTCTTAGCCTTAAAACATACCCTATCTCTAGTAGATTCAGTTGGATCAATTGCAATGCATTAGGTGTACCCTTTTATACGTACAAAAATCATATCATGTTTTGTAAAATTGATTTAATTTTGGGACAATATTTTAGGCTCTACACGAGAAAACCAATCAATAATAGTAATAGAGTACAAGTATGCAATGCTTTGATAGCAACGTAGTCACAAGGCTCAAAATTTTGCAGCAACTTTCGACTTTTTTGTCTTTTTTTATTAACAACTGGACAATTAGGTCATGGCCCTCTTTTTATCATTAATACAAATTAATCGTTCTTGTTAAAAAAATATTTTATTTTCTAATTTTTTAAAGTTAATTAACATAATTGTTTGAAATATAAAATATGTTATATAATTTTTTAACTTAAAAAAGATACTTGTTTTAATTCTAACTTGTAATATTAATATTATGTTTAATGAAAGTGAGAATTTTGTCTAGTCAGGGTTTCCTGGGATCGGAGCTTATACAAACTTATAGCTCAATCTTTTTTAGTGTTATGATTTTGCTCAAGTCGAAGTTTTAGTAATATGTGAGCAAACTGCAAGAAACACGTTTAGAGATGTTCTTGTTGATTATACATCATTAGGAGTCATTCTCCGAACTTGTGAGTCATATCGAGTCATATCTATATCCTCATGTATTGAGGTGGGATGCTAGTATTGAAGTCTTGTGAGTAATATCAAGATTGTAGACTTGTGAGTAATATCAAGTCAAGTATTTCATATACGGTAGCCTATGAGATGGACCTTAAGATATGGAGGTAAGCTTGTGATTAATATCAAGATGAGTCTTGTGAGTAATATCAAGACTGGTCTTGTGAGTAATATCAAGACAATAGACTTGTGAGTACTGTCAATTCCTATAAACATCCTCATTGTTTTGAGGTGACATACTTTACTTGGTAAAGTGGTTATACTATGTGATGTATTACTAACCATGGTAATTTGAGATGGATAAAGCTGTTAAGTCTCTTCTAGAGACTGATCACCTCTAGAGTGAGTTACTTTAGCATATGACTATATGGTATGGGGTAATATATACGATCATCAGTATATGTAATAATTCTTCTGAGTATAATATGATATGATAAATGATTGAGCATAGACCATGCAGTAAGATAAATAGATAAGCAATAAATAGATTATAAGAGAACTATAATTTGAATATCCCATGTAGATGACTAAGTGAACTTAAGTTATAAAGGTTTAGTTAAATATGAATGCCTCAATCGTTGCTTTAGTTAAAGCATCAGTTGAACTACTAATGTTTGACATCCAGTTAAGTAAATAAGTGCTCAGTGTTCACCAATCAACAAGATTTAGTTAATAATGGTTAACTACATGATTAAATAAATATGGATTAGTTAACTAAAGTGTTTACACTTTAGTTAGAATAAGAGAATACACTTAAGTTAATCAGAGGACAACACTTCAGTTAAAGAAAGTGTGTTGCGTGCAACACTTGAGTTATTGCACTATGACACTTATGTTAGTTTGTTAACTAAGTGATCAATATTCAGTTAGAGATTGAGTTCACTCCAATGCCAGTTAATATCCATGATTGAAGGTATGGAACATTAGTTGTGCATGATGAAGATTCAATTCCTAAATTGATTATCCGAAAAAGGGAATTTGAAATTGTAATGCATGTGTTGATAATTCTCATGCAACCATCTCTAGGGTTTGCATGACAATCATTATGGATTGTTATTAATATGCTAGGCATATGGAAAGTTCATAATAGCTGTAACAGTGGATCTCTCTTCTCTATTGCTTTGTTTTCTCTCTTATCGGGCAATCTGCTTATGTTGTAAAAGTCATTCTCTACAATCTATCTATTATACTCTGGAGAATTGCTGGGGATTTTCATCCTCTTTGTTATGAGGATATTCCCTAGGGTACATGTTGTGTTGTGGATGACTTATTGTGTGTGATTGAATTGTTAATTGTTAAAGGTCCTCAACATATCATTGTCAAAAGTTTTAAAGTTCAAGCATCTCCATTAATGCTTAAAACATCAACATGGTATCAGAGCATAGGGCGTGAAGGAGCTTAGTTTTTCCCACGCAAACTAAAGCCTATGTGATCTTGAGGAGTTGAGCAAAATCTTTGAGCCATGGCATCGATCTCCATCCAACCAGAAGACGGACTTGAAGGTATTTCCAAATTCAACACATGGAAGGCAAGGGTGTTAAGCATTATTGAGGAGCATGACCTAGACGCCTATGTGACCTCAGTGAAAGAGGAGCCTTTATCCAATGCAGGGAGAATTCAAGAGGAATTCAATATGCACCATTCCCATCACTTTTCAGGAGACAAAATTCAGGGAGCAATTCTGATCAATCCATGAGGAATCAAACAAAATCGTTGAAAACCGACTTCCCAAATGGGTTGATTTAGCTTGAATTAGAGTGTATTTCAAAAATTCACAACTCTTTAAGAGATACGATCAGGTATTTGAGGACAACATTTTTAGAATTCGTGTTGTGGTCGTCTTTCCAAAACTGGATGAATTGGTTGAACAACCCAAATATTTGCGGTTTGGATATTATCCTTATTCAATGGGTCTTGTATATAATGAGAGCCTCATAGAGTTGAGAACAAATCCGAAGAAAAATATGACCATTGAAAGTAGTTTTCCTGAAGAAGAGCATTCACTCCATGTTGCATGGGATCCAATTTCCCCATGCAAAGATTCGCTACCTCCTGCATGCACTCAAATTTGCAAAGAGATCAAGACCAAGGGACTCCAGTAATCTTCGCAAGGAAGCATAGATCAAGAGGGAGCACACAAAACAGTAAAATATAAGTACTTGCATTTTTTATTATATTCTCTTTAGATCTATGTGTTTTTAAATGTTTTCATTATAGTCATATAGAGATTCATATTCTTGGGATTAGGAATTGTGAGCATATCTATAGATTGTCTTTCCTTTATTGGCAAATAACAAAATTCATAAGATCTATGAGTATAAAGCATACATGATTGATTCATGAGATATGAATGTTGGACTGCATGATTGTTCATAAAGATATGAATATAGAGCTGCATGATTATTCATGAGATATGAATGTTGGGATGCATGATTATTTGATTATGATATGCTTTTATAAAATCAGATTTTGTTTATTACAATCTGTATTCCTAGGTTTAGGAATGATGTCATGGTATGAACATGATTAAAATCATATGTTACAATCTTTATATTTATTTGTAAATAGAAAAATCATGTTAAGAAGAATAAGGGGTTGCATAAATATTCATGAGATCTAAATATAAGACTGATATAGAACTGCAAAACATTACATGAAATATGAATGGAGTTATGTCGAAACATTGATTTAATGTTTACATAACTATATGAACCACTACAAATACATTGATGTATTCATGTGATTAAAATTCATGAGATATGGTTATATTGAAACATTGGTTAAAATGTTTTATATGTCAGTGCGTGTTGTTTGTCATTTTATTGAATGACTAGATTATGCAAGGTTGCTAATAAATTGATTGAATTTGGCTTGTAGGGAAAAAATATATGCCCTGACATACAAGCAAAAATGACATGTATTGAATGAGGAGTAATTCCAATGGTTGATCCTGAAAGAGAGCGGGATGCTGTGAAATAAGAAGCTTCTAGTAGTAGATCGGGAGGTTCCTATGTATTAAGGAGAAGTCATAATATAATCCCTAATCCTATTCTGAGAGATGTAAAGACTCTTCAAGATAATTAAATTATCTTATTTACATTCATGCATCAAGAATATATTCAGACATAGATGAGCATGAAGTCTCAGCAATGGAGGACCCAGATTATGACTCTCACATCCTAATGGTGAGAGGGAGTAGCTAGATTCGCTACCTCCTGAAGAACTAGTAAAATTGGTTGATGTATCTTTTGTTAAGAGGAGACATGCTTGATGCTCATATTCAGAAGGAAGCTGAGAACTGTATTCAAGAATCTTGTTATGATTCTTATGATTAGTGGAGTGCCAGTCACCAAACGATATTTTCCTCAGTTAAGGAAAATGTGCAGTAAAAGAGCCTAAATATTTTTAGGATGATGGACCATAAATCCATGGCCACACATATGAAGATAAATATGAAATTTTATAATTCTTATTCCATATTTGGAGGATCTCAAGTCAATTGAGATGTTTTTGGTTAGTCACAAGTTCCAAGATCGGTTATATGCTTTGTAGTATGTACATAGGAATGCATAAAGCATGTGTTGTGGTACCTACTTGTACAAGTGTATGTGGACTTAGATATGTCTCGGTTAGTGAAATACAATTTCAAAGATATATGGATTCTGACTAGTGCATTGATCAAGGAAGATCACATGTGTTGCTCTAGATAGATCATGTTGAAAAGCAGTAAATATTTATGAGGTTCCTAGTCAGTTATATTTGATACATGGTACATGTCCACAGATGAGCAGTATTGCCAGCATTCTTACTCAGCCTTTGTTTGGGGCAAGATTGGTATAGTAAAAATAAATTCCTCTAGTTGAAGAGAGAGTATTGATGTGTCATCACATGCGACAACATATAAAGTCCCCACCAGTTAGTCATGGTACATGACTCAGGAATCCAGGGGCTGTGATACCTTGTGTAGAGAATCCACATGAACAGAGACATGGTCAGTGTATCAGATACTATTGATACTCAAGAAGAGTTATAGTCTAGGATGTGAGATAATAGTTAAACCTCTCAGAAAGGTAGTTGGGGTGCTGCAGTATAAAGAGAGGAATCACTATGAAAATGATCAAGCCTTGAAGAACATAATAGAGAATGGAAAGATCATAGGAAATTTCTCTAAATAGTAGAAGATTCAAGAAGTCATCAATTGTTCAAAAGTTAAAGAAAAGATAAGACGATTTTGAAAATTGTTTCAGGTTGGCTTTAAGAAATTCCTGGCTGGTTTGGCTCTGACCTGCTTGCTTGCTCACTATGGGTCGCTAGATGAATGATCTGATATGGTTGGAGTCTTCAAGATCTTCCATGAAAACTTTAGATTGCCTTCATGTTGGTTTGTAGTTGTGGAGAAACGCTTCACGCCTTGTCTCTAGTGTATTTGAGGGATCGATGGTCTGAGTGGCAGCCGATTTGCTGCAAGATCTATCTGCCTGTTGGTCGGCTCGTTGGAGTCTTCTTCCTAGAGTCTTAATGCTTGGGTTCTTTTCTTTCCCCTTAATTTTGAATTTGTTGCATTTTTTTCATTTAGAAGCTCTGTCCTGGAGTCTTTTCGATCCATCAGACTTGTCCTTGAGTATTTTTGTAGATTTATTGGAGCTTGAGTGGGGTTTTGGGGATCTTATATGGGAATCATGGATTCTAGTAGTGATCCTCACCCCCTTCCTCCAAAATTGCTTACTTTTAAAATATTGGATGCTTCCAGTGGTAAGAGGAAGGGAAACAATCTAGTGCAGCAATTTGTGAAGAAAGTTGATATACCAAATGTTGAATTGCCAGTTGTAAGACCTTGCACGGCTTTGAATCTCTTTGAACATGGATTAATTGGCCAATTCATGGGGCTCTAGCCTTCTCGAAAGGCAATTGATGGCTGGGTACAACATAATTGGAGACCTCTAGTCTCAGAAGGAATCCACAGTCACTTGGTCGGCAGGGTTTTTTTGTCTTTGTCTTTGAGTCCGCTGAAGATAGAGACCTTATTTTTTGAAATGGCCCCTACTTTATGGGCCCTCGGGGACTTTACTTGAATAAATGGACCCCTGATTTCGATCCCACACAGGATGTTCCTTCTAATGTTCCGGTTTGGGTTCGGCTTCCTCACATGCCACTCCATTGTTGGAACTCTGAATCCTTGAAAACCACAGGAAACAAATTAGGAAAATACATTGACAGGGCAGATATTAGAGACTAATACTCGTGTGCAAGAATTTATGTAGAAGTTGATTTAGAGACAGGGTTGCATGAAGTGATCAATTTAACGGTGCCAGATTGGTCCCATATATAGGAACTTGATTATGAGTAACTTCCTTTTAAATGTCGCCATTGTCATCGTTATGGAAATTTTGCTAGGAAATGTAAGAAGAAAGCTGAAGAAACCCCTGTACTTGAGAAATATGAGCAATGGACTCTTATTCAGAAAGCTAGTCCTCCTAAGCAAGGTATCAATTCAAAGGGAAGAGAACCATCAGGGACTAGAGCCAATACGAGAGAGAAGAAGAACTTTTCAAAACAAGATATAGGAAATTTAGTATCCTCTAATATGTTTGTTGTCTTGGGCTCGTTGGAAGGTCAATCTCATCCTCTCGAAGAAGGTGATATACTTCCTTTTGAAGTGCTTATTAGCGAAATGGAATAAAATGTTGGGAACATAGAGATCCCTACTAGTCAACCTTCTGGTGTTCCAATTCTTCAGGAAATCCACAATTCCCCTCCAAGGTTATCTTCTTCTCCTTCCTACGCTGAAATCCTTAATAAAAAAGTGGTAGAATCGTTTGGATCCTCTGATGAAGACTCATTTGAACAGCCTTCAAAAAAGACTAGGAGAAAGTCTCGTAAAGATATTAGAGAAGAAGAAGTGGAGCGCTTGAAAATGCAAGGTTCTCAAGCTACCATTGAGATGACTTTGGGCAGAAGCAAGAGGAACAAACCTATTAAGGGTGGAACAACCCCTTCTAGTACGGGTAAATAATGCAGCTTACTTCATGGAATTTTAGGGGATTGGGGAATCCCAAAAAATCAGAAGATGTCAAATATCTTTTGAGAATGGAATCTACAGAAATCCTTTTATTGCAAGAGATAAAAATTGATAAGGATACGTTACTAATCTTAATCAAGACTAAGTGGAATTTGAATAATGGTATTGCTGTGAGTGCTCAGGGCACCTGTGGGGGCCTAGCTACCATTTGGTCGATGGATAAATTCACCTCGCTCTCCTCTTTTACTTCTCAACACTGGATTTTTTCAGAGCTACAGTGTTCTATTTGGAAGATTTGAATTTCCCTTTTTAACTTGTATGTTCCTGTAAACCATGCCGAGAAGAAGGAGTGTTGGCTTTCCCTTTTTAAATTTCTGGATTCAAATTCCCTTAGAAACATTATAGTGGCATGGGATTTAAATATCATCCTCGACCCCAGTGAAAAAAAAGGAGGCGTGTTGGGTAAAGATCCCATGTTGGATTTTGTTGAGTCCAATTTTGCATTCGTGTGACCTTCTTGATTATAAGCCAAAGAAAGGCCGGTTTACTTGGACTAATAACAAGGTTGGGTTAGACCTTATCTTAGCCTATTTAGATCGATTTCTGGTGCAAAGTACTTTGCTGGATAAGAATTTTCTTATAGCTTATAAAATTCTACCAAAGACTTCCTCCAACCATCATCCCATATCCTTGCTAGTGAAAGAAGAAGAAGATTACAGACCAATTCCGTTTCGTTTCAGTGCATTATGGATTGAGCGCAATGGATTTCTGGATATAGTCAATGAAGTTTGGTCTCAGTACATGGATGGCTCTCCAAGTTTCGTTTGGGAGCAAAAAATAAAAAGAAAAAAGTATGCTTTGAAAGCATGGATAAAAAAACCTCTCTCAACTCCAACTAGCAGCAGAAAAGAAAGCGTGAAAGAGTTAGCAGAGATTCAATTCAGCTTGGAGAAAACTCATATTTCTCATTCGTTTTTATCAATGGAGAAGCTTGCACAAGTCAAGCCATATCAGTCCTTTAGACATGAAGAGGAAACCTTGTGTCTTAAATCAAGAAGTCTATGGTTACAAGCTGGCGATAAAAATTCAGCTTATTTTCATAGACAATGCCAGTTAAGAACTTCTCGTAATCATATATTAGAAATTCTTTCTAGAGATGGAATAGAAATCAAAGGTCAACTGGATCTTTTACAAGCTGCTAACAATCATTTTCACTAGCTTTATACCAAGGATGGCATTCCAGACAATGCAACCAAACTTGATTTCTTATCTTTCATCCCTTCTCTGGTTTCTGCAGAGATTAATTCAGGTCTAACAAAACCTTTTTCAGAATAAGATGTAGTGGAGGTAATCTGGGGTATGGCACCAGATAAAGCACCAGGGCCATATGGTTTTTCAATTCACTTCTACAGAATTGTTTGGCCAGTTATAAAATATGATTTGCTTCGCATGATCTCCTCCTTTCTCAGGAAAGCTAATGTTGGCGGTTGCACCAATTCTACTTTCTTAGCCTTAATCCCCAAGGAAATTAATCATGCATCCTTTGAAAGGTTTTGGCCTATTTCTCTTTGCAATGCCTCTTATAAAATCCTGGCTAAAATTTTAGCTGACATATTAAAGCCTTTATTGGGTTCTTTAATCTCTCCTCAGCAGGGGGGATTTGTCAAAGGGTGGCATTTAATAGACAATGTGATCAAAGTGAAAGAGGCCATTCATTCTAGCTATTAAAGGAAATAGAAAGGTATGATCATCAAACTAGATATGAAAAATGTTTTTGATCGTGTCAATCTCTCCTTTCTGTATCAAGTTCTACTCACCTTTGGTTTTAGTGTGGAGTTTGTAAGCTTGATAAAAGCATGTACATACAGACCTGCAGAAATTTTTCAAGCATCTAGAGGATTACGCCAAGGGTGTCCTTTGTCACCCTTCCTTTACATTCTGATGGCTGAAGATTTAAGCAAAAAGTTGTCTGCTGAAATGATTGTCAGTATAATTCCTGGAATTAGGGCTGCTAGAGTGGTGGATCCCATTAATCATGCACTATTTACTGATGATTCTCTTCTCCTTGGTGGGGCTTCGTTAAATATTGATCGTGCCTTTAATGGTATTCTTCATCAATTCTGTTCTATTTATGGAGACTTGATTAACAAGGAAAAAAGTGCGGTTTACGGGTGGAATGTGGATCCTATGAAAATGCATCAAATTTATAATACTTTGGGCTTCCCTGGCTTTGTTCAGTGGGTAAAGATCAAATATTTGGGTCTCCCCTTGACCTTGGGTGCTAGTACACCTTCGCTTTGGCTCGATGTTTTGAGTAAATTAAAAGCTAAAATTGTCTGTTTGGGTGAACATTGGTTGACGAAAGTAGGAAAGTTGGTTTTGATAAAATCAGTTCTTTCTTCCCTTCCCATTTTTAGTCCTCATTGCTACTAGCCCCCAAGTCCATTTCGGTTCAGATAGTCAAGATTATTAGGGATTTTCTTTGGATCAGGGGAACAGGTAATCAAAATAAAATCCATTTGGTCAATTGGGAGACAAGCTTGTCTAATTCACAAAATAAAATCCATTTGGTCAAAATTGCAATGGATTGATTGCTTGGCACATCATTCCCAAATGAATTTGGTGGGCAGTATGGTTAGCAAGGAATGACCTGTTGCTCAATGATAGATCGTGGACCCCTGTGGACGTTGCTAATAAAGCCAATCTGCGAATTTCTAAAACTGTCAAACATTGTATTTCCTCTATTCCGCAAGAGATGTCAGAGTGGTTGGGATGCAGTTTGAAATCCAGTGTTTAAAAAAAAAAATTCCCAAACCAATGTTGCCTCCTCCTTGACATTTGAGACTATCAGCAGATCATTTTTCTCTTTGGTGGAAGAGTAAGGGAGTTTATACAATTTTCTTTGACGGTGCATCTAAAGGGAACCATGGAATTGCGGGTGCTGGTGGCTTAATCTTCTCTCCGGACAATGAGAAAATATCTAGCTTCTGTTGGGGCTTAGGAATTTGTTCTAACAATAAGGCAAAGAGTTATAACCTACCTATGGCTTGCCAAATTGCCAAGAAGATTGGTCTCAATGAAATACAATTTTTTGGGGATTCAGAGGTCTTGATAAAACTGTTAAATTTTGATTTATAGTTTAATAAACCTTCATTGGATAAAACCTTGCAGCGAATTCGTAACTTCTTGAAAGATTTTGAGAAAGTCTCTTCTTTCCACATTTTAAGAGAGTTGAATAAGAAAACGGGTTCTATGGCTAATAAAGCTTGTCTTTTGCCTCTTGGAAGCTTCAGTTTTAATGGAGATTCTTGTACTATGCAGCCGCTACCGTAACTGTTATATGTGTGATAGATGATGCCGAAGATTTTTCTTTCTAAATATTGTAAAGCTGAAATTTCCTTCCTGAATTTTGTTTAAATTCTTGGTTCTTTAGAACTTATCTTTTGACCTTATTGTAAATGGTTGATCTAGCTATTGTTTCATCATTCCAGTAATTCTTCATATTCCCCAAAAAAATACAAATATAACCGTTTGAGTTAAAAAAAAGAAAAGATAAGACTTTCCGTCTCCATGATATTGCACATTTGATGTATGTTTTATATGGTGGATGTGGAATCCATAGTTTCCAGTTTAGAGAAAATGTATTCTGGATCGGATTTAGATGGTGCCACTTTGTGTAAGTAGCTGGTTAATCCATGAGTAGACCTGTTGTATTTTATTCTTACTACTAAGCATACGTTTGAGTACTTTTGAGGTACATTAGGATAGGTTCTTTATTCTATTTGATACATGGCATACCTATTATATAATTGTGCTATCTAGTTATTGTTTTACCATGAGATAAGGGATGTAAATTGTGGTTAGTACTACAAAATCTAAGTGTATTTCGGCTAGTACTACAGAAGCAAGATGTATGTCAAAGAGTACTATAGAAGCAAATGTGTTTTGCAGATAGTACTACATGCTGAGGAGTAGTGTAGCTTGGGAAGCTACCTACTAGGGTGAAAGACTTAAGCCTACAATTATTAGGTGTTAATAGTCAAGCTTTCCGAAAAGCCCTATATTTGTTATGATAAAACACATTGAAATGAAGTTTTACTTCATTGGAGTCATGGTCATGTAAGTAAAATTTCAGTATAGAACTACTGATGAGCAAAATGAAAATTTGTGGACAAGACGCTTTTAGTGATGAAGTTGAGATACTTCCGAGATAAGCTTGGTATGGCAGGAAATTCCTAGTAAAGAAGAGAAAGTCTCCCTCGTTGAGAGGGAGTGTTGATTATACAACATAATGAGTCATTCTATGGACTTGTGAGTCATATCAAGTAAGGACTTGTGATTCATATCACGTTCTATCTATATCCTCATGTATTGAGGTGGGATTCTAGTACTGAAGTCTTGTGAGTAAGATCAAGAATGTGGACTTGTGAGTAATATCAAGTCAAGTATTCTCATAGACGGTACCCTATGAGATGGACCTTCAATTATGGAGGTAAGCTTGTGAGTAATATCAAGCTGAGTCTTGTGAGTAATATCAAGTCCTACAAACATCCTCATTGTTTTGAGGTGGCATACTCTACTTGGTAAAGTGGTTATACTATGTGATGTATTACTAACCATGGTCATTTGAGATGGATAAAGCTATTAACTATATTCTAGAGACTGATCACCTCTAGAGTGAATTACTTTAGCATATGAACATATGGTCCAGGGTAATATATATGATCATTAGTATGTGTGACAATTATTTTGAGTATAATATGATATGATAACTGATTAAACATAGACCATGCAGTAAGATAAAGAGATAAGCAATAAAGAGATTATGAGAGAAAGAGAATTTGAGTTTCCCATGTAGATGACTAAGTGAACTCAAGTTATAAGAGAATTTGAATTTCCCGTGTAGATGACTAAGTGAAATCAAGTTACAAAGCTTCAGTTAAAGATTAATGCCTCAATCAGTGCTTTAGTTAAAGCATCAATTGAACTATTAATGATCAACATTCAGTTAAGTAAAGAAGATCTCAATGTTCATCAATCAACAAGATTCAGTTAATAATGGTCAACTACGTGATTAAATAAATATGGACTAGTTAACTAAAGTGTTTACACATTAGTTAGACTAAGAGAAGACACTTAAGTTAATCAAAGGACAACACTTTAGTTAAAGAAAGTGTGTTGCATGTGACAGTTGAGTTATTGCACTATGACACTTATGTTAGCATGTTAACTAAGTGATCAGTATTCAATAGAGATTGAGTTTGCTCCAATGTCAGTTAACTATCAGTTAATACTCCATGATTGAAGGTATGGAACATCAGCTGTGCATGATGAAGATTCAATGCATGAATTGATTATTCGAAAAAGGGAATTCAAAATTGTAATGCATGTGTGGATAATTCACATGCAACCATCTCTAGGGTTTGCATGAAAATAATTATGGCTTGTTATTAGTATGCTAGGCATATGGCAAGTTCATAACAGTTGTAACAATGGATCTCTCTTATCGGGAAATATGCTTATGTTGTAAAAGTCATTCTCTGCAATCTATCTATTATACTCTAATGAATTGTTGGGGTTTTTCATCCTCTTTGTTATGAGGATTTTCCCCAGGGTATACATTGTCTTGTGGATGAATTATTGTGTGTGATTGAATTGTTAATTGTTACAGTTCCTCATCATATCATTGATAAAAGTTTTAAAGTTCAAGCATCTCCATTATTGTCAAAACATCAACATTTCTTCCTCTACAAACCTCTTGTTCAAGAGTAAGAGTTGCTTCATGTGCTAGATATGAATAATGACTAATCTCAGAAGCATTTATCATGAAGAAGGCAGCTGCTATCCTAGTTTATGAACTCAACTTGACTCATATAAAAGAAATTGTCACCTATTGGCTAAAGAAAGTTTTAGTTGGTCATCTGCACACAAGCTCATGGATTGGTTAAATGACAAAGGGGAAGGTGATCTTAATGTCACATTTTATGAAACAAGTTTCTTTAGCATGTTGTTTCTAAGTGAAGAGGAGAAAAAAAAGATATTAAAAGGTGGGTCATTGTTCTTGGAAAGAATAGGTCTCTTCCTTGCCCCATGGTTTCCCAACTTTAACCAAAAATTTGCATCAATGACAATGATCCTGATCTAGGTGAGACTCCTAAACCTACCCATGCAATTACAGGAGGACTACATTCTAGCTCAAATCATAAACAAATTAGGTGATTACATATGTTATGATGGTAGCAAGGATGGTGAAGGTTTATTCTCCTTTGCACAAATCTGTGTAAAGATAGAACTTAACTAGAGGCTTTTCGACAAGATATTGTTGGAATTGGAAGGAATGTAATGAAACCATAAGCTTCTTTATGGGTGCATTGCTTACCTTTATCGAAGATGCCAAGAGATAGGCTATTTAATGATAGCCTTCCTAACGAGTAAAGAAGGCCTAAGTAACCTTGAGTAGGAGGGGAAAGGAAAAAAATCTAGAGGTGACCCAATCTTCTTTGAATTGCTTTTAATTGCTCAAAATGAGGTGAAGGAGGAGTGTGAGATGGGGAAGGTATGGGTCAACAAGCCAATAAAAAACAACTACAAAGATGGGAACCTTTTTTTTTCAGAGGAAAAAATACCAGCCTTTGATATTCATATGAATCGAAAAGACATATTTAACATTTCATGAGACTGTCCAGACTATCCATGTTCTTCACCACCGGCCTTATGGAAGGCCATCATCTCATACCAAACAACCAACTGAACAGCATACAATCTGAACAGCTATCATACATAAACAATACATACAGTCAGAGCAGCCAGCTAAAACAGTGAAGAAGATGTAAACTAAGTCTGTTCATATACAAACTTATTCATCATCCCTGAAGGCTCAGGTCAGATATTCCTTCTATCAGTGGTGTCCTTTAAACATATCCTCCCAGGAAATCAAAAGCAGCCAGCTGAAGATCAACCCAAACAGGCAGTGAAAAGAAAAACAATATATCGCAAGTCCGGATGCTGCAAAATAAATAGAACAGCCATCAAATTAATAGCAACAACCATCAAAATAGGGAGAAAGGACCTTCCCCAATAACCAAACCATCCAAATATTCCGTGAAGTATCCAAGACCCAGATTCATTTTAAGTGCCTTCTTTGATAGGTCATCAGCTAGCATGTTGAGTTCCCGATATATGTTTAAAAGTCACAAGTGGGGCCAAGTGCAACATCGAAAAGATTTCATCACACCAGTGTTTCAATGTGGGTATATTAAGGGAGGAAAGTTTTTTCACCCATGATATAACCACCATTGAATCACCAAAGATCATGTGGATGGGCAGTCCCATCAGCTTGCAAACTCTGAGTACAGACCATAGTGCCAGCAGTTCTGTACGAGTGTTGGAGCATAATCCACAGCCCACAGAAAAACAAAAGTAATGGGTTTCACTTAAATAGATCACAAACCCAGCACCTCCCATATTCCTTTGTGCCGCACCATCAAAGTAAGCAACAGGGAAGACATGTACAGGCCTTGAACCTATCTGCCTGTGTTTTAATTTTTGAAGGGGCACAGGGTAAAGGGCATGCAGACACTCAATCTGAGAGATAAGTAAGGAGGCTAAAGGTTTCCCATCTTCAAATATGCAGTGATTACGAAGGAGCCACAGGGACCAGAAAATAATTATAGGGATATATCGATAAGAAGCAGATGGTGCATGATTGCTGAACCAGTGATCCAGGAAAGACAACACAGAGTCATGTGGGGAGAAGGTAAAGCCCAGGCATCTCGAGAAGTGAGTGAAAATGTTCACTGCAAAGGGACACATAAGGAAAAGATGACCACAGCCCTCTAAATAAGTTTCACATAAAACACATATGCTAGGGCCATTGTATCCACGGGACTGCAGATGATCCCAGGTGAGAATTCTATCCCTGACCAGCAACCAGGTGAAACAGATGAACTTCAACGGAAGCTTTAAGGACCAAAGTATTGACAAGACCGGGTTATGTTCCTCCACATAAATGTTTTTTACAATACAGTCATAGCCAATAGAAGCACTGATAGGGCCTGCATAGTTCCCAAAGGACCACAAGAGCTTATCATTTTCCTCAATTAATCTGATCCTATTGAATTCGAGTCCCTTTATATATAAACTCCACTGTTTACTCCATTCTTCACATGAATCTAATTCCTCGGCAGAGAACCAGTGACCTGTAGTATGATTTAATGCCTGATCGAGAGTGGTAATGCCATAGTCATCCAGATAATTCCTCAAATCCTCTGACAAGATAAAGTTACAGCCCAAGCCAACAATTGGATCTGCTCCAACTCTGACCTCTGTTCCATTCCCAACCTGCCATGTAAGACCACTTCCAATCCAATGTAATGTTTTTATAAAGCCCATCCAGATAGGGGATACCTTCCAAAGTCTGTACTGTTTGAGCCTGCACCAGGACTGAAGTGATAAATTTTTCATATATTTGGTCCTCAGGAGTTGGTTCCAAATACCAGGATTGTTCATTGCATACCAAAAATTCTTCATCCTTAAGGAACAACAAAAAAGTGGAAGGTGTTTAATACCCCAACCTCCTAGTGAAATAGGACGAGCCAACAAATGCCAATCAACCAGGTGAAACTTCTTTTTTTTAGCTGATGACCCCAAAGGAAAGAGAAGATGAGGTTCCTTAGTTTATCCAGGATGGATGCAGGGATAGGGAAAAGTGCACACCAATAGACTGGAAAACTGGTAAGAACAGAACGGACAAGAACCAATCGACCACCCAAGGATAAAAGCCTGTTGGACCAATGGTTAATACGAGATTCAAATTTTGTGATAAGCCAACACCAGTCCTTGACAAGATAGCCAGAGGGCTTCAAGAAAAAGCCAAGGTAAGTGAAGCCAAGGTAGAGGTGATCAAAGCGGTATGGCATAATATCTGAAATTCTTCTCATAACATCATCATCCACATCAGAGTGAAGGAAACTAGATTTGTTCATGTTGATCTTCATACCAGAGGCCGCACAGAATGTATCAAGTATTACCTTGAATGCAATCCAGTCCTCAAAAGTGCCTAGCCCAAAAAGTATCACATCATCTACAAATAGTAGGTGTGTGAGTGCAAGATGTTCTGAGATCTTAATACCTTTGATAAGTCCATTCCTCTTAGCATCTGCAATCAGAAGGCTAAGACCTTCGATGACCAGAATAAAAAGCAATGGTGACAATGGACAGCCCTGTCGAATGCCACGGGA
Organism: Pseudotsuga menziesii; assembly: GCA_001517045.1. NCBI lineage: Eukaryota > Viridiplantae > Streptophyta > Pinopsida > Pinales > Pinaceae > Pseudotsuga > Pseudotsuga menziesii. The sequence continues at coordinate 939,546 of LPNX011166304.1, forward strand.
AGCCGGAAAGAAGGAGGAAGGAGAACCATTGACAATGACAGCAAAGTTTGCGGAAGAGATACACCCCATAATCCAGTTCACACCCACAAGAGGCACCCCAATCTGAATGAGTAGCAGCCTGATGTAAGTCCAGTTTACCCTGTCGAAAGCTTTAGACAGATCCAACTTCAGTATAAGAGCATATTTTTTCATGAGTTTTACAGAGTGGAGGACTTCTTGAGTAATGGCAACAGGTCCATGTATAAGGCGATTCTTTAGGAAGCCAAATTGCTGAGGAGAAATAAAAGAATCCAGAAATGGCTTAAGTCTCAGGGCAGCCACTTTCGAGATCAGTTTATAGCACAGATTGCATAAAGAAATGGGCCGGAAATCCCCAAAGTTAATGGGGTGATCAACTTTAGGTATAAGAGCAATGAAGGTTGAGTTAATGGCAGATGTAACCCTTCCCAGTAAGCGAGAGGATTCCACAAGGTTAATCAAAGTAGGTCCCAGAAGTTCAAGGAAGCACAAATAAAATTCAACCGTCCATCCATCAGGCCCCGGGGCCTTATCCTTTTTAAAAGTCCTTAGAGCGTACTCAATCTCAGAGAGAGAAACAGTATCAGTAAAGGCACAACGGTCTTCCTCATTGAGAAAAGAGGGAAAGAGATTGATAACTCTCATCTGGGCAGAAAGATCAGTCGAACCATCATCAGCAAAAATATCTTTAAAGTGTCGAACCCCCAGATCCTTTAATCCCTTATCCTCCGAAATCCAGTTACCATTGACATCCCGAAGACACCAAATGGCGTTCTGATTCTTCCGAGCAGATGCCACAGCATGGAAAAATTTGCAATTTGCATCCCCATGTTTTGCCCACGTGATCCTGCTCTGCAATCTGGCTGAGTTGACTTCATGTACCAAGATTTTATTGTATTAAGCTTTTAAGTCATTTAATCTGAATTGCATGTCCTGATCCAGGATCGCAGATTGAGACAAAGTAAGAAGTGCATTCATCTCAACTTCTAGGTGAGCTGAAATGGCCTTCATTTTCTTAGTCTCCTCCTTTGTCCACTGTCTAACCTTATCTTTTAAGATACGAAGCTGGGAAGAGAGGTTATTCATAGCATCCAGTGAAACAACCAGTGGGGGGTCAGACCATGAGTGACGAATCATATCACAAAAACCTTCATATCCAAGCCATGTATGATTAAATTTGAAAGGGTAGCGGCATAGACCCGGAGACTCCCCCCACTCAAGCAAAATAGGAAAGTGATCAGAAATACAGCATCGATGGGTCCACACCCGATGCCTGGGAAGTATTCCAATGAGTTGTTCTGAAAGAAGAAAGCGATCCAATCTCTTAGATATGCCATCCTCTCCCGATCTACCATTCCGCCAAGTAGGACCGGCACATGGAGGAGTAATGTCTACAAGGTGATGGGCAGAGAGAAGGGAGGAGAGAGTAGGTCCCAAAGGGTCAAGGAGTGCTTTTGATCCCCAGATTTCAGAGGCACTGAGTGTAAAGTTCAAGTCACCAGCCAGTATCAGGTTCGGAAAGGTGAGAAGACCTCCCGCAGCAACAGAATTCCAAAAAGTATCCCACTGTAGATAGGGGCCGTAGACATTAAGAATGGAGAAAGGTAGATGATCCCCTCTCTTCGAAACCTTTAGTAAAATGCCCGCCAGGGTATGATAGGCTTTGCATCTGATCACATGAGGATTCCAGCCAGAGAGGATACCACTCGAAAGCCCAGAAGAGTCGAGGGCGCAAAATTCCCATCCCGGACAAAGCTTGGAGAAGGAAAAAAGTGCCGGGTAAGTACTAGTCATAGTTTCCTGTAACAGGACCACATCCGGGGAGAGAGACAAAAATAAATTGCGAAGGATTTTCTGCTTGGCTGAACCACCCAGCCCACGAACATTCATGGAGAGAATATGCATTAGGTCACCGGATGGGGAGGGGTCGATGCTCTAAGAACCCCGTGACTAGTGGAAACGTTCTTACGTGCAGCATTCTTCAAACGAGTGGAAATAGGAGTGTGAGGAGCGGGGGCATGTGAATCCGGCAGGGCCGGCCGAGGAAGTTTTTTATTCTTTCTCCTTATGGTGACATTGTCGAATCTGATAGAGTCTAGGGGGAGGACCGAAGGCGTAAGGGGATATTTATCCGAGAAAATGTTCAGCGATTTGAGGAGAGACGGGTCAGAAAATGACGGAGCGTCTGTAGGACTATGAGGAGAGGAGTCAGTAGGTGGGGCCAGGGGAACAAGTGGAGGGAAGTCAGCCTGTGAGAAAAGTGGTTGGTTGTTATCCACTAAGCCAGAATCAGTGTCGACGTTGGATGAGGTAAAAACGGGAGTACAAGAGCTTGAGGTAGGAAAGTGGTATGGGAGATCACACGAAGCAGGTAGAGGCGCCTGCAAAGTAGATGTATTCAAAGGATAATCCATTGATGCAGAAGGTGACAGTCCAGAAATATTATGTATCCCATCAGCAATCTCGAAAGTGACAGAAGGTTCTATCCCATGCAGGCAAGAATGAGCACCAAGAGAGCGAGTGGATACCCCAGAATCCACTAAAGCTATAACAGCATTAGCCTCGACCCGAACGTGAGGTGCCGTTACAGGCGGACCAGAAGGTTCAGGGAGAGACGTATTAGAACATTCGACCCTGAAAATAACAGGAGGCAAAACATGAGACAACACAGTAACGTCCCTTGAGGCCGATGGTGCCTCCACTCGTGAGTTAGAGGGAGCGTTCAACGGCAACACAGATTCTACAACCCCAATACTGACAGAGGGCAAACAAGGAGACAACAAAGTGCCAACACCCGCATCAATGGAAACCTTCAAGGGCAGATTAGGTGAAGCATTTAAAGGTCGACCCAAATCATCAGACCCAGCTTGGATAGAGGGCAAAATAGGGGACAAAACCGTGCCCGCAACCCCAGCACTAGGACACAGGACAGGTGAACTCGAGGCAATAGGCAAATGTGACTCAACACCCGGCGCAAAAGAATCTAGATAAGCTATCTCAGAGCTATATGCATCGTCAAACAAAACACAAGCTTCTTTCACATTATCACAAGCAGATATAGGAAGTATCGACGCTTGTCGTACCTGTTCAAATCCCGGTGTCGATGGGGGTGACGAAAGATTTGCAGAATGTGTGCTGGAGCCCGAAGAGCGAGAGGATTGGCGCAAATATGGACAGCTTTTTCTTAAGTGCCCAGTACCCCGACAGCATGTGCACCGGAATGGAACACCCTGGAAGTCGATGCACTGAGAGATGATGGCTCCATCACAGTTAATATCAATGTCAGCCGGTAAACCGAGGGAAATATCTAATTCCACCAAGATCCTCGCTATCCGCTTGTCAGATACATTCATGAAATCCTCGTCAATAGCGATAAAACGACCAATCGTGTCACCCAGGCCCATAAGAACAGCACGGTTCCAAAGAGGATAGGGAAGACCCGGCAGAAGGGCCCAGAGGTGCCGTTTTTTTATCCTTTCCCTCGTCGGGTCGAAGTGCACATGCCACCTGTCCAACACCAGAGAACCCCTTTCAACCCTCCATGGCTGGTTGAGTATGGTAGAAGCATGTCCATTTTCCAGAAAAACAAATACAATCCACCCTCTGACCAAAAGGCTGATGGCAGGCACATAATTGATAATCGGCTTCCACCTCTCAGTCGCCCATGCAATCCACTGCTTCTTGTCCAAAGAGGCATATTCAAGCCTCCCGATGAGGGCCCGTGAGCACAGTGCAGAAACCCGGTCAATATAAATATCCCTGCCCACCACGAAGTTAAGTTTACCCTCCCTGGCTTTTAGGGATTTCTTCCTCCTTTGTCTCCGAAACTTGTCAGTCGCCCGGCCGTTTGTATCCGACACCGGCATATCCATAGAATCCGGCAAAAAGAAATCACGAGAGAGTTTAGTGGCTATCCACCAGTATAACCCTCAAGTCGATAAAGGCTAACCGCGACCCTATGGTTAACCCAAGATGAAGACCACAACCAGAGCCCCCGCACAACGAAGAAAAAAGGAGAAAATCCGAGACTCCGAAGATAACCCTAGGAGGTTAAACGTGCCCGGAGAAAAAAACACGAAAACCCCGGACCTAGAAACCCTCAACACCACACGTAAAGGGCAAGATAAATACATGCACAACATAGCAAGACAACGACAGGCACGAGCAAGACAGTGCACGGGCCAGGAGTCCAGACCCACAAAGTCACGGGCCCGTAGACCCACCCCAAATAACCATCATCGCACACAGCTTCAACCTCAGCAGAGAAGGTCAAGTACAGGACAGCCTTTCCAAAACATAATTAGTTGAAGCTTCTAGGGTAAAGTTACAGCAAAAACGAAAAAATACAGCAGAGTCAACCCTACTAGCGACAGATACCGAAGGATATACCACTGCCAATTGCCGATGACAAAGAAAAAGAACTTCCCACTTGTTTATGCTGGTTGGTACTAGTCCTCAACAATGAGGATGGACTCCAGCCGACAATTGGACAGCGTGGTGAGGCTCGGCTCAAAAATCCGAAGCAGACCAAATGATAACCAGCACACAAGCAAGGGTGGCGAGGAAGCACGACAGACGTAAGATACTAAACAGAATGGCACAATAAACCAGACCCAAGACACAAAACCAGAAAGAAACCTCCAGAATGCGCTCAATATGAAACCAACCAATTAAAGTAACGGCCATCCCCAAATTACCTCAAATCCAATGCCAGGACCCGTAGTTTGGGCGCCAAGTTAACCAGCTAAACTCGCAGAATCCGCCATGGAAACCCTCGTTCGGTGCTCCAGAACATTAGAGTGTGGGGGGGCAAAACTTCAGAAGGTCGAATACATACACAGAGATGGGAACCTTAGAGGAAGCAAAAAAAACTCTTCTTACAGCTTTAATAAAAGAATCCCTCCCCCTTGAGGTTGATATGCAAAGTGATATGATTTACTCCTAAAAAAGCACAAAAGTTGGAATCGTGAGGATCTACTTGTATAACTCAAAAAATGAAAGAACGTATTTAAAAAGGAAATGTAATCTCTCGAATCTACCCGGCCTCGCCTAAGGAGGGGAGACGATAATATTTAAATAATACTTCACAATTCTTGCTACACTTCTTTACACGTAAATAATTGAAAATCATTGCGTATAAATTTTGTGTTAATTACTATTAAATATAATTGAGAACCATTACGTATAAATTTTGTTTTAATGAGGACCATTACGTATAAATTTTGTTTTAATTACTTACTTTTAAACATATTATTTTATTTCTTATGTTTTTTTTCTATTTTGTTTAATTTTTTAATATATTATTATTTATTGTATTTTAATTATTGTTTTATAGATTTCCATTAAATAAGAATAAAAATAATGAATAAATTGGAAATAATAGAGGTAAAGAATACTTTTATCAAGGTTAATTTAAAGATAGGAATATTATTAAGTAAGATTATTGTGTTCAAAAAGTTATGGGGAAGTGTTTAGATATATTATAAAAATTAAAATTAAAATAAACAATAAAAATTGTATGTATCAGTTTATTGTAGTATAGTGGTGAGATGACGTGTGTTGTAGTTTAGTGGTGAAAGGTTTATAGATTTTATCTCTCTTGACGCTTTGTAAAACCAAACTTAGATAGGTTTATTCTAATACACAAGTCCAATAGTATCGTATATTTTTTTAATTGAATTTAGAAAAAAATATTTTATAATAAACTTATTACAATATAATTTTTATATTAATAGTGAGGATAATTATTTTTTTAAACCATGGGAGCAACAACCTCTCAAGTATGTCCAACAACCCGCAAGCTAGTAACTTGTGACTTAGCAGGGGCCGAGACGTCCTGAAGCCCACCGAGGTGAGCCTCTATCCCAGGGGTCGTCTACCCTTCGAGCCTTATCACAATGGGCCAATGAGAAACCCTACCCTCGTCGGATTTGAACTTGTGATCTCCAGGTAGATAACATATGTTCTTAACCATTAGGCAATAATGAGGATAGTTATTACTATTATTATTTATAATTGAGAATAGACTCAACGTCCTTATTTAAGGAAATGAGGCTATCTCAAATAATCCATTTATGATTCCTAACGGGGCTCCTAGCACATGCTCATATTTCCTTACATCCCCAAGAAAAGGAACTCTAGTGAATCACAAACACTTTTAAATCTTATTCCCATGAAAAATGAATTAATAAATTAAAAACTAAATAAACTCATTTTTTTTCTTTCTTAAATTTAATAAAAATTTCGTCATATTTTTTTTTCCTAACAATTTTAATTCATCTAAAAAATTTCAAATTATCTAAATTTAAAAAACTAAAAAAATAACTTTGACTAAAAATAAACTAAAACAAATCCATTTTAAACCCAGACCTATCAAGCACCCAGAGGGATCAAGTTTCTCGAGATGTACATTTTTTTACCATTTGGATATCTCTCGGTACTTGATAGATCCAGATTTAAAATGTATCCATGCTAGTTTATTTTTTTTTCATATTTTATTTGAGTCTATATGTACTTATATTTTTCATTTTTTAAAATATTTTTTTATTTATGTTGGCTAGCATAAAGTGACTAATGTGACAGGATCTCCCCGTACTGGGTTGGAGACCACCTCACTTCTCTCTGTGTAATGAGTATAATATTTTTTAAGTATAAGCTGACATGTTATAAGGTTTTTTTTTTTACTTTTTATTATTATTAATTTTTATTGAGTCGACATGTGCCATGCAAGCATTACAAACAAGACACATCTCACCCATTTGAGCTGTAGAAAGCGCCTCTCAACGCAATTATAAAATATAATAAAATAAAATTATCCACATTTTAATGGAGTAGTTTATCTATTCTACATATTAATCGTGAGAATATTTGTTACTTTAAAAAAAATAGGCTATCTCAAATCCATTGGTGATCTCTAAGAGGACTCCTACCACATGCTCATATTTCCTTACTTCCCCCAAAAATATGAAATTCTAACCAATCATAAACACTTTTAAATCTTATTCCCATGATAAAATGAATTAATAGATTAAAAACTAAGTAAACTCATTTTTCCTTTTTCCTTTATTTCTTCTTAAATTTAATAAAAAAAATCATAAATTTTTATCCATTAAAAAAACAAATTATCTAAATTTTAAAAACTAAAAAAACAATTTTGACTAAAAATAAAATAAAAACATCTATATTTTAATAGAGTAGTATATCTATGGGTTTTGGTTAGAATTTGGTAAAAAAAAATTAGGTAAAATCCAAATTTAAAAGTGTTTAAATTGTATTTTTAAATCCATAAATAAATTTAACATCATAAAATATCTCTATAACATCTAAATTATACAATTTCCATGACTAATATATTTGATTCTATTTTTTTTTTAAATTTCCACACAACTCCAACTAAAATAAAATAAAATAATATGTTAAATAAAAAAAAACATAAAATAATCACTAATACCCATTTTAATTCATTCCATTAAACAAATACAAATATTATGAATACCTTCGTATAATCAAATTCTCATATATATTAATGTCAACTTCCTTAAACGACAATCTTTAAAGTTTCACCTTCACTAAATAAAGTGTTTAAATTGTATTTTTAAATTCATAAATAAATTTAACATCATAAAATATCTCTATAACGTCTAAATTATACAATTTCCATGACTAATATATTTGATTCTACTTTTTTTAAATTTCCACGCAACTCCAACTAAAATCAAATCAAATAATATGTTAAATAAAAAAAAAACATAAAATAATCACTAATACCCATTTTAATTCATTTCATTAAACAAATACAAATATTATGAATCCTTCGTATAATCAAATTCTCATATAAATTAATGTCAACTTCCTTAAACGACAATCTTTGAAGTTTTAGCTTCACTAAATAAAGTGTTTAAATTGTGTTTTTAAATCCATAAATAAATTTAACATCGTAAAATATCTCTATAACATCTAAATTATACAATTTCCATGACTAATATATTTGATTCTATTTTTTTTAAATTTCCATGCAATTCTAACTAAAATAAAATAAAATAATATGTTAAATAAAAAAAACATAAAATAATCACTAATACCCATTTTAATTTATTTCATTAAACAAATACAAATATTATGAATACCTTCGTATAATCAAATTCTCATATAAATTAATGTCAACTTCCTTAAACAACAATCTTTAAAGTTTCACCTTCACCAAATAAAAATAATAATAAATAAATAAAATGTCAGATGATAACAATAAAGTGTTTAAGTCTTTAAGTTTCACCATCACCAAATAAAAAACATAAAAGCATCTTGTGTCATCATTGAAGTCTCATTATTCACACAAGCATCTTGTGTAATCATTAAAGTCTTTTGAGTTAATTTTGTATTTGTATTTTTAAATTTAATATAAATATTTTATTTATATTAAATATTTATAAATTTAAAATAAAAAAAAAAACCTTTATTATTATTATGTTAAATTAATTTTTAATTAAGTTAGTTTCCAGGGTATAGGCTAGTTAAGATGTTGAAACATGTAATGTTGTGTAACATTAGTAACATGTCGTTTCCATAAAATAAAAATAAAAATGCAAATAAAATTATGTAACATGCCGTTTCCGTAATATTAGAAAAAATGCAAATGATGTCATATAAAATGTCGTTTACAATAAAAAGAAATAAAAATGTTAATGATGTTGACTTAAACAAAAAAATTAAACTATATTGATTTTATCTTAAACCTAGATATGTCAAGAACTAAGAATCTTGGGATCAAATATCTTGAGGTGCAACTTTTTTCTTAGTTTGTAAAAAAGTTAAGATAAAAAGAATTTACACCTAAAAAAAATTGGATCTCTCTCGGTGCTTGATAGATCCAAGTTTAAGATGGATCTATGATGGGTGGTAATGTGGTGTACTGTTAAGGCACTTCTTGTGACGTTGCATGTTCAAACCTTAAATAACACGTGCACTTGTTTAGGGTTAGTGTGGGTGCACCTAGGGGTAAGTGATAGCAGACAAGAATCAATCCCATGTCATGTGAGTACGAGCCCCGCCCCAGTTTCCTACCACCCTAGCCCAAAAATAAATAAAACTTAATTAAGTTATTATAATTCGCAAAATATTATTTATAATTTAAAAAAATGTAAATTTTAAAACTATTTTTTTTAACAGAGTCGGGTAGCATTGTATTAACTTAAAAAGGGGGGAAGTGTTGCGGCCTAACCGTCCAAACTTCTTACACAAAATTACAAGAAAATTCTAAGCAAATCCATGCATGTAGTAGTATAGTTCTATTTCCTATCACTATTCTTTCTATCTACTGCTTCTTAATACATTTCCTATTATTATTAGTTAGTATACTTGTATACATATTCATGAACTTCCCCAATATCCATATGGATTTACAATGCATTAGAATAAGAGAGCAATAATTCCTTTTCTGTGGTCTAAGTGAGCATTTCCATTCTTCTTCTAAAATTGGGTGTGATTATTGCGTTGTAGTCATAGTAGAGGACAAAATTTTGAAACATGACCTTACTGTTGTTTTGGATGCCACCTTGAATGTGGAGTTCCTAATTTCGAATGCAACAAATGCCATGGTCCAGCTTGTTGCTTTCCATCTTATCGTCCTTGCACTTGAAGAAGTCCTTCACATTCATTGGTCGAAGGTCACCTTCTTGATTGTTTGCATAGTTACAAGAAATCGGGACTCTAAGAGGGCCAAGAGATTCAAACCAGGGAATGGTACAGTGCTTTACAAGCCAATTTCCAAGGTTTATACAAAATTCAGGAGAGGTGGTTCATTTTGAAGCCCAAGGCGATGAATACATTCTCAATTTTTCAGAGAAGGGACTTCTCTATTTTCCTTGTCCATAGTCTTCCAAGAGGAGCCATATAATGAACAACATGAGGTTGAAAAGGGAGGGGCTAGGAGGAGTATCACCAACATCCATTGAGTAGAGTGTGATACACTTAGCAAAATGCTTACAGGTTTTCAGAAACACAACATTCAAACTAACAAGATTGCACAAAGCCGAGACCAAACAAACCACCATGACACATGAGCTTACATTTCCCATGAATTTAACCATACTAGAGATATAATGAATGATGATACCAAATTCAATGAAGAGAGTGCAAATTATAGTGATATAATCACCATTGCTGGTCTTAATTAACTCAAGGTGATGGACTTGGGTAGGAATGTGATTGCATGGAGTGGGAAACACATGGGAGATATGCGTTCCCTTTCTCTCAGATGCTTGACATGTTCTCATGGATAAAACAAATAAAACTTAGGGGATAGGTCTAGTGGATACAACCCCGTCATTTTTCTCAATTTTCCCTTTATCTAGCTTGCACCCCATGTTTGCGTTGTAGTCAACTACATATTTTGAGTTTTCTCAAAACATGGAAACTTTAGATCTTGTGGAAAGATTGAGAGAAGTCGTGATTTCATCTGATTCCCCTTTTTAGCTTTGAGTTGCTAGGGTAATGACTTTCCGTGAGATATTTGATTATAATTAAGGAGTCCCCTAGAACATTTATTGATTGTGTTTCTTTGTCTTTTACCAGGTGTAATCCTTTCCAAAGAGCTAGAAGCTCAACTTGGTTGTTTGTGGCTACACCAACTCTCTCAGGATATGACAATATGTTATTTCCTTTGGGGTCGTAATGCACCTCCCCTATGCCCACCACCCCTAATTTTTATAACTATTTTTATTGAATATAATATGTCAGAAAACTTTGAAAACAAACAATGTGGTTTTGTATCACATATTATTGTGTTTTATTTTCACTTTTCACTATCCAAAAAAAACTCATAAAAAAGGTTCATTAGCTCAATCAAGGTTATTTTCACTAATGAAATGGTGTATCGAAGAATCTATAATCTCTAGTTATAAACTTGGTTCTGCATTTGGAAATATGGGTGGTCCTATGAGGTCTTTGAGTGGTATATGGATGGTATTTTGTTGCTACGTAAAGTTTTAATTTTGCATTATCCAACCACATAAATGTCATCCACTTCAAATTATCAATAGCATTTTTCATGAGGTGTTGTTGTCAAAGAATTATGTGTAGGATATGATCATGATTCATATTAGATTTGGCTTGAGAGCGATGTTCAGATTCCCATACCCACTTTTGAGGTATGTGGAAAAAATCAAAAGTTGATATTAAGAGAGCTTTGGAAAAAAATAAAAGATGATATTGTATCACATAGTATTATGTTTTATTTTTACTTTTCTACTATCCCAAAAAACTCATAAAGACGATTTATTAGTTCAATGAAGGTTATTTTCATTGATGAAATGGTGTACTGAAGAATCTACCATCCCTAGTTACAAACGTGGGTTGTACATTTGAACATCTAGGTGGTCCTATTAGGAAGGCAATAAGTTGTTTTACGAAAGCAAAAAAATAATAATTACATATATTTCCATTCTCCACTCAGTTACCTTTCTTCTTTGCCTTAAAGTTTAATTTCATTTACTAAGTCTAGACTATAATCTTAACAACTTTCCCCATATTGTTTTGACCAATTTCATTGATAGAGTGTCTCGCTTTATATTTTTTTGCAAGTGAACATAAACTTGTTCACTTTGTAGCCTTTGTACCCTTCAATGGCCATATTTTAACATGCCTTGGAGAGCAAGTGGCCAATCTATGGGTGGCTTAGAGGATACAAAACAAACGCTTTAGTCATTTAAACCTAGAAGATACATAGCCACTGCATTTACATTTAAATAAGTAAACGCTTTAATCATTTAAACCTAAAAGATACATAGCCATTGCATTTACACTTAAATAAGATATTGGTTGTAGAGTATCATTGTTTGGCTTTATTATTTATAAAGCAAGCCTTTTTAGTGGTCTCTCTGGAACTTTTAAAATCATTATTGTTTTTTTTTATAACAAAGTATATAAAGAGAAAGAGAAGTAGATAGCAAGTAAAAATTGGAACATTAAACATAGAAGTGAATCATTATTGTTTTTTTGTTTAACAAAGTATATAAAAAGAAAGAGAAGTAGATTGTAAGTAAAAATTGGAACATCCAACATATAAGTGAAGTGCTCGATATAATGAATAGTTTGAAGTATGTACAATTTAGTAGTGTGGCACCACTTTTGTGTTGGATTTTTTGGAAGTCGACTCGTAAAAGAAGTTTTGGTGGTTTGGAGCTTTGAGTAATTAGTTTTAAAATTTGATAGGTAAAATGTTTGCATGAATTTGGTTGAATACAATTTATTCATTTTTTTTTATTTTTTATTTTAACAAAAATGATTATGATATTATAATGGACTCAGCTGAGAAACACTGATCAGAACATATTACAACCATCCACCAAATCACTCCTTCCTTAATTGGAGGATCTGCAGACTAAGGAGGAATATCCATGCTTACCGTCGAGTTTACAATCATAGCAGTCTACAGCTATTGATTTATTAGCTGCGGTATCCGCTAGCCCATTAAGCTCCCTAAGGACATGGAAAAATTCAATCTTTTTAAACCTTTTGGAAATAGATCTGATTCTATTAATAATCCTTTCAGTTCGCTCATTTTTTCCCGTTCTTCCCCCATTCAGAGCTTGGATAATTAGTCTAGAATCTCCAATGACCGTAACTTCCTCCACGCCTTTGTTTTGCACCTGCTTGAGGCCTTGCCAGAGCCCATAAGCCTCAACCATGTTATTTGAATTATAACCGATGTTCCAGAAATATTCAATTTCAATATTCCCTCCGGGGTTGAAGTTTCTTATTTTACGAAAAATATTTCTTATATATAAACATTTTTAAGAGTTATAATATTACGATATTATCAATATGAGCTTATAGTGAGTCTTGTAGGGGAAGGTATGACTATGAAACCTTAGTTAGATTCTCTAATGTAGTTGGACAAGTTTGAAAAGTGTGGGGTCAATGGCAGAGAATGAGCCCCTCGTTGACTACAACGAGGATACACATAAAATATGATATTTTTGTGCAGGTGGAAAGTGCCAATAGGAATGCCGAAGGTATCGATAACTACTAGGTCACCTTTGAAGGGATAATACATGGGGGCTTGGCCAATTCTATAGCTTATCCTATGTGCACCTTGGTATAAGATTTAGAACTTGGCAAAGGGAGAGTCTCTTAATCTAAAGTTGGCACCCACAAGGATCGCGTGACTGAAAACCCTTCTTTGTTCACGTAGGTACAACCTAGTTCTCGTTTAGAGGATACTGATATGGAAGGAAATGGAATGTGGCTTCTAGAACCTTTGATGTTTACTGAAGGGGGGTTTTGGAACTGTCATTACCGGTTGATGGAATCCTAGATGGGATATGGGTTGAAGAATCCAAGCAGGAGGAGTATTCCTTAAATAGGGAATATTTTGAGAAGGAAGAGGCGAATGCTAAGAAAAGAAGGAGGAAAGTGATAAAATCATGTGGCAATGTTATTGCATTAGTTGTAGATAAGGATATTCAAGGGGAGCATGTCGGATTGTTACCAAGTAAAACCATAGTCACACAATTTCTAGGGTGAAAAATGAACTAGGATAGCCTAAGTTGGTGAATTTAGAATCACTAGGTTCCTGCTCTAGACTAAAGACCAATCTTCCCTCTTCTTCAAAAAGGTTGGGTTAGCTTCATATTTCGAACTTCGGAGGATGCAAATAAAATATTGAGAGGACAATGGTTATGAGATAAATCCTACTTGTTGCTAAAGCCTTGGCATCCAAGTTTTGATTCGTAGGAATAATTTGCGAAGTCTTCTCTAGTCAAGGTCAAATTGCCTAAACTCCATATGGAGCTATGGAATGATTGAAACGCATCAGAAACAAGTTGGGTAAGTTCATCCTTGTGATGACTCTTATAAGTCTAAAAACACTCGCTCAATTGCAAAAAATCTTGTTGAAATATATGTTAGCCTAGGGTTTTATGAGGCAATGGAGATAGATGTGGGGTCTATTAAAAAAAACAAATCTTAGACTATGAAAAATTTCCCTTCTGGTGTATCTGTTGTCACAAATATGGACACATACAAAAAGCATTGTGATATGCCTTTTGTAAAGAAATTATGGAGGGTTAAAGGCCCTAAGGTTTCTTTAAGTATGAATAAGAAGATTTCTGCTTGCGAGGATCTTCTTGTTAGGATTGTAATCCTCTCTTGTCCAATTTGCTCAATTATGTTTAAATCAACAGTATGTCTAAACCTGGAGTCCTTTCAGTCCATTTTTAGTCACTAGCACCATTGGGTCCACTTGGCCTAATTGGGGCACATGTTCCCATTATTGAAGTGTGGGGAGCTTTAATTGAGGCCAACTGCAACTGATTGCACTTGTAGGAATCAATTTAGGAGCCCCCTAGATGAATCCCTGCAAATTAGGAGCCACTGGGATTGCTGATACCAAACTCCATCCGTTGAGTTCAGTTGGTGACTAGTCATGCTTAGTTAGGAGTCTGTTACATTCAATTCTAGTCCCTTACACTCAGTTCTACTCAGTTAGTGCTAGGATTACATGGATGCATGCAGGTGAGGCACATTAACTCACCTACCTCAGTCAGTTAGACTAGTTAACACTGACTTAGACACTTGAGTTTGGATTTTGAACTCTGATGAACTCCGATAATGATTCAAACAAGGTCAATTAACCATTCAGTCAAGTAGAGTCCAACCAATTCGAATTTCCTGACATGGATTCAAATTACATGAGGCTATTTATCCATTATACTTCATTGTAATTAATTATTTAATTACTTTTGATTAATGAAAGCTTTCACAGCTGCAAGCCATTTTTTCACTGTTTCATTCTTCAATTTTCGAGTGAAATTGTGTGATCTTTCTTGTGAGTTGTGTGTTGTTCCATAGATATTTGTGCTCAATTTTACATGGTATCAGAGCCTCAACAGGAAAAGGCACTTCTCCTACTATAGATTCATACTTGGATAATTTTTTTTGGCAAAATTGCTCCTTCCAGTACTGCACCAGAAGCGAAGAATTTACCACTTATTACCCTAAGCAAAGGAATTGTTGATCAAGCTTGCTTGATCAACTAAGCTGGGTGTGAAGGGAATTCCAAAAGTGTATACTGTCGACCTTATTTTTTCTATTTGATTGTGTGATTTACATGTTTATCAGTCTCCTTCACTGCATTCACTACAAGCAGCTCAGTCTCCTTCACTGCATTCGCTACAGCAGCTTAGACCTCTTCTCTACATTCTAAATGGATCCTCCAATAGATCTTCTCACTCCCTTCAACTACCACCAGTGGAAGGAGGACATGGAGATGCAACTTCGCTCCAAAAGGATCTTTAGAATCACAATGGAGACGGAAGCAGAGCCAATTCATTATGTTGACAAACAAAGTACTGGAATAGGCTTGATGAAGCATATGGATGCTTGTGCCTCTTAATCTCTCGAGACCTTCTCTTCCACATCAATGGACTGAAGACTCCCAAGCAGGTTTGGGATAATATTGCTTCCTTATTTGATAATCAGGATGACCTGAGGATCTATCAGCTAGAGAATGAGCTAATTTCTCTTCATCTAGCCTATTTCAAAACACTAAATGACTTCTTCACAAAATTCAAGTATCTAGTGTTCCAGCTGAAGCTGTGCAAGGTTGAGAAGGAGGATGATAAACACATCCTTACCATTCTCTCCAAACTTGGTGTATACTACTCAATTTTTGTATCAGCATTTCATTCTGTGAAGCTCACTACTCAAAATTAGAAGATGCGTACTCTTAACTCCTTCATTGAATCTATCACCCAGGAGCAAGAAAAATTGATCCAAATGGGGATCATTTGATCTTCCAGAGATCAAGCACTGGTTGCTGGAGGACCTAAGGTAGTGAATGATAAAGGGAAGCAAAGGGATGAGTCTCCTGTGGAGAAAGAACTGTCAAATGAGCCTTCAGGTTTGAAGAGAAGAAAAAAGAATGGCAAAGGAAATATCCCATGTTATTACTGTGGAAGGGGCTTTCATCCAGAAATCTCCTGCATGAGAAGAACAATTGATGAGATGACTCTTCTTCTGAAGAAAGATAACATTACCATACCTGCTAGCGCAAGGAAGGCTGACCATAGAGAAGACATTGAAGAACATGAAGAAACATGCCATGCACTGAAGTCTTGCTGTTCAACAACACATGCCTTCCTCATTGACTATGGAGCTTCCAATCACATGGTTGCATCCAAAGAATCATTCTCTTCTTTACAGTATTTTGATGGTCGTTATCAAGAATATATCACCTTTTGCGGACAAAAGTTGTTCCTCTGGTCTGAATGGTTCAGATCCAGAACAAATGAGTGAATAACTCTGTTGAAGACCTTCCTTGAACGTTATAGACACCTGGACTGTAACTCTGATGAAAGATCTGTATACTTGTAAAACATATCAAACATACAAAGACATCAAAGCTACCAGAAAATTATCTACGCATCCATATTAGTGACTAAGGAATCCAATAACATATATGTGATATTAACGCAACAAACATGTGGGAAGGAAATCAACTTTGCATTAGAAAATAAATGAAAGAGCTTACAACCATGTGCCTTAGTGCCGATACACTCCTTCACAAGACTAGCACCTTGTCCCCGATAGCTCCAACTTTCTCCACAATTGCTCTCTGATGGATTAGGCCAGGGTATCAATTCAACAACATAACTCTACTATTCTTCTCCCAGCCCTCAACCATGGAGTATGAGCTTGTATTTATAGGGCTCAAATGGATAGGATGGTTGAGAGATTGGTGGGTGAGGTGGCTACAAGATCCTACAAAGAGGGATCTCGACCTTAACCAACCTAGGTGAGTAGGGATACGATTAGACATGAGGCTCTTATTCTAGAAGCCTCGAGAAACCTCCCCTTTTTCACTTTTTATCAAGGGCACTGCTTATACCCCTTTATGATAGAGCGGTGATGGGTAGGAACTGCAGCAACAACATAGGTTAAAGGCAGTGGCACCACCTGGTTCTCACACAACTAGGGTGGTACTGAACAGGGTACCTCTTATCTGCTTGAGGGTAGAAGCGGTGCTGCAATTTTGTATGTTGGAATCAACACCTAGAACATAATTCTCTTCAAGTTTTGGATTTGAGGGAAAATGTCTTGTGTTAGGGATCTTATCACATGCTGATGACATATTTTGAGTGTAACAGAATTCCCCCCAAAGCATGATCTTAGAGGGATACGATAGGAGAGAGCTTTGATAGAGCAAGTTATCACTTCAAGGTAAGAGCCAACTTGATTGAAGAGTGTCATCAAACAGGCATCTGCAATACATCAATACTTTGACTCATGAATAAATGTAACCTCATCATGGCTGTAGAACAATACAAGACAGATCCATGATAGGAATAAACAACCATGGCTACTAGAATACAATGTAGATCCATGTGATAGAGGACTCAAACTTGGACATAGCTACCAGATATACAACGTAGATCTATGTAATATAGACACAATTTTGAGCGTAGCCATGACCATACAAATGTGGATCCATGCTGGTACTTCATACAATATACTCCATCGCAACCTGGGGAGCAAGCTATGAGCGCTTAACAAATACCCAGGCTCTTCGTCTCGTCTTCCACATAGTACGATTCTATCCATGTGATTACAATGTTCTGAAGTTGAACATGGTAGAAACCACTTGATTATTGATCAATGAGGTGAACCATTAACAAGTGCAAGGGAAATGACCAGTGATGTGAATGATTCTCAAGGTACCCTAGTACAATATACTGAGCGTGAATAGATGTCTTGGTGTCAAAGACCCAGCATAGTCTTTCGATCAAAGGTCAATGATGTGAACCTTTGTTGATAGCAAGAGAATCTGTCATTGAGGCATATAGATCTCAAGGTACTAAATTTTTTCCTAAGACTATTTCCCGGATGATGAGTTGATGTCGACAGGAATAGTCTTGTCGAGGGAGGGCCATGATGAATCCCCATCGATGACACAAAAATTGGAACAAAGTTTTGGAATATCGTAGATGATGTAACCATAGGACTGACTCAAAGTACTGACACAAAGGTTGTTTTAACTACAGAGGTAAACTTCTTTCTTCCTTTGAACATTGGGCGGAACGACAAAATACTTGGCAGCATGACTAGACCAAACCGACACATAATGCGACAATGGACAATGCATTCTTTTGAAAGACTCAAAGGAGTGACATGAATCATGAAAGTGGATCAACTTGTAAGTTAGCTGAATACCCAAATGACTGAATGATATGCATACAAGCGCCATGTTCAAAGGTGACAAACAACTGCCATTGGATTTGCAAAATGATTCCCTTGCCTTAATTCCCCCATCATGATTGATGAGTGACTCTTTTCATTTTTATGAGTTCAAAGAGGTTAACAAACACTCATTTAAGATTATTCGAAGACAAGTCCATTCCCATATATTTCACGAACCTGAGAAAGGAGGGGTTCGTTCCCAAAAAAGGGTCTCTTAGTGTTTAATTTAACGAGTCCAATGAAAGCAAACTCGCCATCGTTCATATTTAGAGAGTCTGACCAAAGACAAAAGAAAACTCCAAAGGGTCCTTTTTCGTAAAATAGTCTATACGAACTGAAAAAGAGATAACCTACCGTTCAGAGAGACGACTCTTCAAATAATTTTACAAGTATGAAGAAGACGAGTACTCGACAATCTTTTCATATTTAGGGAGTCCGAAAAGAGCTTAAAGGAGACTCCATTAGGTCTCTTTTTAACGATGAATAGTTTTGCGAGCCTAAAAAGAATCAGAAAAAAGACTTGGAACTTTGATACTGAGCTCTGAGAGAATGACCAAAGTTCCGAAACAAACGCTCGGGGATTTTTTCTATTTTAAGGAAGTACGAAAAAGTAAAAAACAAACATCCCATAGATTTTTACTGTTTTCATTTCTACTCCTGCAAAACTCAATAGCAACGTTAATTTCTTGAAAAATTACTTTTAATGAGTCATATGGATGGATTTTATAATGATAATGATTTTAAAATATTAAAATGACATTATAAAACCCTAAAATAGCTATAAAAGTCATTTCAAATAGTAAAAATCAAAACATTTCACTATTTACCGCTAGTCAGAGCATTTTGGAGCAACTTTGAACTAGATCTTCAGCTGCTGATTCCGGGAGATCCAACCGTCCGATTTGAGCACTGTCAGAGCTAGGTAAAAGAGAAAACCCTAATATTTCACATTTAAGCATTTATTTTTTATTTTAGGAGGGTCTTTTGCCATTTTAGGTAGGCCCTAAACTTAAAAAGTGGGCACTGCTCCTGCTCCTTACGAGACAAGTGGTGCACCGTGAGAACCGCGCTTATAACACTGTGCTCAGGCAGTGCCACCGCTTTGTGTAAACAGAGCTCAGGCGGTGCCAACCGTGAGTTGGGAAAAATGCATGGATAGGAAAAAACACAAGCTTTTAATTGATTATGATGATTGGATATGTTTTTAACTAGTCCATTAATGGTTTTTGGCAGGTTTCCAATGGTCGAAAATGGTGATATGGAAGGAATGACAGCATGATGATGATGATGCATGTGCTGAAAGAAATGTGGGATGTATAGACACATTAAGGAACTGTGGCCTCCTCAAGTTCTTCTACACACTTAGTATGGTGTCTCATGAGATATTGTTGGATTATATACTCCATATGTGGAACCCGGAACAACAATACTTCGAGGTGGGGGCACATGTGTCGACCATTGAGGTAGAAGACATCTACTTCTTGACTGGATTGTCGAGACAGGGCACCCTGATTTCATTGACTAGTTCCCGTGGAGGGGACATGAGTACTCAGGAACTGATTGACCGCCACTGCCTTCCTGCTACTAGAACTTCAGGGAAGAAGATTCCCATCAAAGAAGTAGTGGATATTCCTCTCCGCACTCTTATTTTTACCATGCAGAGGCTGGCTGGGAGCCAAGGGTCTCATCAATATTCTAGGACACATATGTTGTATGTGATAGAGGCTATGGCACCTACAATTTTCAACTGGGTGGAGGCATTGCTACCGGTCTTTAAAGACCAGTTGACCAGATGTCGGGAGGGATAACTAAAATAGTTTGGCTATGGTTCTATCTTAGCTTGTTTCTTTTTTGAGCGGATCCCTGAGCTGAGACCCCAAGTGGTTTTTACTGAGCTGAGGGCGAGAGACCCTTGTATGCTGAGGTGGGTCAGGATCATGGCTGGTACAGGAGCAGGTAGAGGGAAGGTGAATTTTGGGTCTCCATTCTTCCGATGGCTTAGTGACCAGATCCTCATGGTTGAGGATTATGCTTATGCAGGCACTGATTTCAAGGGTGACCTTGACCTACCACTTCCACCTGGCGAGAAGTGGGGAGACATGGGTAAGAAACGAAACCCTAAGATAACTATTTGTGTTTTTTGTCTTTTAATGTTTTTAGTTTTTATGTATAGTAACAAGACCTGAAATTTTCATGCAGATGTAGGAGCTGTACGGCCTGGGGAATCATCCCCATTGGACAGATGAGCGAGAGCTTGATTTGTTCAACGAGGCAATGACCCTATGGGAGAGCTGGAGGAGAACCTAGAGAGGTTAAATTTGGACACACCCAATCCATCCATTGATGATCTCTTGATGCATTATCAGAGGCACACAGCAGGGGCGCTAGGCTGCTTCAGCCATTTGCTACATAGGGTAGTGCGGGCTGTTATGTGCTATCATGCACATCACTAGCTATTACATGATGTATCACTGAAAGCTGCTATAGCTTCAGATTTTTTGTATGATTTTGTGCTACCTGAAATCCAGAGTGCTTCAAATGAGGTCTCGTGACCTATTTTTGTCAAAACACTTATATATATATATATATATATATATATATATATATATATNAAATATATTTACATGAGTTTTATATGTTTTTACTGTTTATTTACAATGTTATGAACCATGTTTAACTTCCATGCTATGAATGAGCAATATACCAGTCTAGGATATAATTTGCTAATGAATCAGAAACTGCGTTGTCTGCCCCAGGGATATGCCTATAAGTAATGAATTCAAATGACCTTTCCAATAAACATACCCTTCGATAGAGACGGAGTAGTATAGGGTTTTTGATGGTGTAAACCTGGTTTAAATGAAAAACCACCAATTGCGAGTCCATGAACAACCAAGTCACGAATGTCCTGGGATGCAGCCTCAGTCAAAATACCTATGACTGCTTCATACTCAGCGATATTGTTGGTAGCAAGACCAATGCAAACTACTCCTGAACTCACTAGATTGTGTGTAGGGGAATACAGAACCCAAGTAGTTGAGGCAAGGTTCAAGGTATGGCAGCAAACACCATCAACGAAGCCATAAAAAGCCATCTGATCTGTATAACCAAATCATGGTATAAACAGTCTAGACGTTAAACTCAAAACCATATTGCAAGTACCAAAACACACTAAAAATTCAAATAATGTACATATATACAAGTTACCATACATGAATGATCTAGGCATAGTACCTCTTCAGGTACAACCCATTGCGAGGTTTCCCAAAGGGGACTCCATCATAATCCACTAGCTCGTAGGCCCCTTTTTCTAAAACCTTGGAAATGATAAAAGGACCATACCACATT
Organism: Pseudotsuga menziesii; assembly: GCA_001517045.1. Taxonomy (NCBI): domain Eukaryota; kingdom Viridiplantae; phylum Streptophyta; class Pinopsida; order Pinales; family Pinaceae; genus Pseudotsuga; species Pseudotsuga menziesii. The sequence goes on from LPNX011166304.1 coordinate 961,146, forward strand.
GATTCAAACTTCCCTTTTCCTATCTTATCATGTCTCTGATCATAAGTCAGGACTAGGTCACCTTCATTAAACACACGAGGTTCGATAGATTTATCGTATTGCGCCTTGAGGTGTTTCTTGTGTGCCTCATTTACCAAGGTAGTATCTCGTCTAGTTTCATCAAGGTTGGTTAAGTATAAAAACCTGTCTCCCTCAGTAGAAGTATTAGGGAGAAGTTCAACGGCAAGTTTCAAAGACGAGATCTGACACTAAATAGTTAGGACAACTTCTAGTCCATATACTAATTGAAAAGGTGTAAAACCAATTGTTGTTTACTGAAGTTCTATAAGCCCAAAGAGATGAGAAGAGACTTTGGTGCCAGTTTGATTTGTGATCTCCAACCATACGACGTATCATAGTTTTTAAAACTTTGTTAATGGCTTCAACTTGACCATTAGCTTGTAGATAATAGGGCGTTGAGTTTTCATGGCGAAAACCTAAGTTAGCACTTAACTCTAACAGCATATGATTCCGGAAATGTGATCCGTGATGAGTGACAATAGACTGAGGAACTCCAAACCTATCTATTACATGGTTAAAAAGAAAGAGGATGACAGTCTTACCATCCTTCTCATATGTAGGCATAGCCTCAGCCCACTTAGTGAAATAATCCACAGCTACTACGATGTAACCATGCAACCGGCTTAGGTAGGCTTACAATGCATGCAATGTGCATGAAATCTATCCCCCATTTGGTGAAAGGGCCAATGACAATGACGGGGTGTAACGGAGCAGGGTGGGTGCGCTTTTTCGGTTAAAAGTGTTGACAGGGTGGGCATTTCTTAACAGCCTCATGACAATCTTTAAAAATAGAAGGCCAAAAATAGCTAGCACGCAGGATTTTCTGAGCTGTAGCCATCCCAGAAAGATGACCGCTACATACCCTAGAATGGCAGTCATTAAGAACTTATTTAGCCACGTCATGGGTGAGGAATCGTCGGAGAATGGTATCTATACCATGTCTATACAATGTATCATTGAGGATAAGATAGTACTTTGCGTGGTGACAAATGCGGCGATGATCCTCACGAGATATAGTAGGCTGAAAATGCTGTGTTTGGAGATAAATGATTAAATATCCATACCACGGGTCAGTTGTGCTTATTAGGAACAGAAATTCATCTGGGAATGAATCACTGGGCTCCGAATATGTGAAAGCACAGGGAAGATCACACATCAGCTCAACAAGAACTAATGACTTCTTTGAAGCAGCTTTGGAAAATTCAAGATCAAACTCGTGTAGGATAACAATCCATCGGGAGTATTTCTCCCCTAGCACCTAATGAGTCAGGATGTAGTACATAGGGTTTTTATCTGTGAGTACAATAGTGGTGTGAAGCAGGATGTAGTGACAAAAGTTTTGGATAGCAATGACCATAGCCAATGCTAGCTTCTCCACACGCGAGTATCGAGTTTCAGAATCCAAAAGATTCTTATTGGCGTAATAAATCACGTTTTCTAGGCTTTTATGGTCCTTTTGAGCTAAAACCATTCTGATAGTAGTAGTAGAGGCAGCAAAATACAAGAGAAAAATCCTCCGAGTAATCCAGGGGGTGTATGACGGGTGAATGAGTCAGAGCATGTTTGAGATTATCGAAGGCTCGCTGGGCCTGGTCATCCCATGAGAATGGAGTGTCCTTCTTAAGGAGACACATATAACCATGCGTTTTCTCAGCGAAGTTACAAACAAAACGATGAAGAAAGTTTTCCTTCCCTTGCAAACTTTGGAGTTCAAGCAGGTTGTTTGGGGCAGGTAAAGTGAGTATTGCAACAATCTTTAAGGGATCAATCTGAATACCATCCTTGGAGACAATGAAGCCTAAGAGACGTCCCGTCTTAATGCAAAAACACATTTGTGTGTGTTCAACCGTATCTTGTAATGGAAACATGTCAGGAAAATGTCTCTAAGATGCCGAGGATGGTCTTCCTGTAGCTGTGAGTGCCAGGGAGATTGTCGAGGTAAGGCTCCATTATATTCTTAATGTCGTGAAACACATAGGACATGGAACGCTAGAATGTGGCCCCAACATTATTAAGGCCAAAAGGTAACTTCTTGTAGGAAAAGGTTCCCCACGGGCATATAAATGCTGTCTTATGCTGATCGACAGGCATTATCTCAATCTGATTGTAGCCGAAAAAGCCATCCATAAATGAGAAGATGACACTCCCAGCACAGTTGTCGATAATCTGATCAATGTGTGGACTCAAAAAGTTGTCCTTGGGAAAAGCTTTATTCAAATCTCAGAAATCAATACAAACTCAAATAGTTCCCTGCTTTTTGTTCACAAGAACAATATTCGATACCCATTCTGTCAGGGGTACAGGATAGATAAATCCTACCTTCATAAGTTTTTCAACTTCTGCTTTGATAGCCACAACCTTTCGTGGATGGACTTGTCTCAATTTCTGCCGAACCGGTCTGGCCGTAGGATAGGTTTTGATCTCTTGGACTATAATGGATGAATCTATCCCAGGCATTTCTTCATAGGACCAGGAAAAATTATCTCATAATTTTTTAAAAAGTGATTTATACTCTTCAGTTTCATCTATTGAACAGTTTTTCCCTATGTGAACATGTTTAATAGTTCCAGACTTGACTGATATGTCGATTGGAACCGTTTTTGTAATGTTGTGTAAATTGCCTTCAGACTCAGAATCTTGCAACAAGACAGGTGTTTGCGGATCGTTGACAATATCAGTACCCAAGAGATATACAAAATCATTATCTGTCGAACTAGTATTGGGGAGGAAGGAAGATCTATGATGGTGATCCTCCCATATGGATGTACTTGTATTCATAATCTCTATAATAGACTCATCCAATGGAAAAGTTTGCGAGAGATAATCCAAAGTAGGAAGCAAAGGTTCTAACCAGTAGGGTAGGTGGTAAGGATATGCGGCCACCAGATGAAGATCACCTGTAGGAACATCGAAAACATAGTGGGTGGCATCATAAACTGCTTCATGTGGATGAGGGAGGATGTCTCAAGCACCTGTTTACCGTTAGGATCATAATTAAATGAAGAGATCATATTGACTGTTGCCGTTTTTGTGCTAGAAGGGGTTGATGGAAACACTCCCATGAGGGTGGAGTCTTTCAACATCCCTACCCCAATCGACTGGTAAGGAGGAGGGGACTAACCTAGAAAAGGGATATTATTTGTCATCGGAGTGGTAACATTTGGCGTACAAAAATCAAGTTGATCAATTGTTACAATTATTCCCAAATGCAAAAACTGGAGGGTTCTAAATATCGTCAAAGCGAAAATAGTCATAGCATAAAACCAGTTTCTTCCTAAGAGAATATTGTAGTCTAACGAGGCATCCACTACTTCCATATGAATGGAAACAATTTCCCCCCCTAGCTCAACTGAAAGGGTTGGCATGAGACCATAGGGATGGAAACCTCTTCCATCAAAGGCTTTTAGTGTTGTCAGTGATTTTACAAGCTCGGGCGAGCTAATGGCTTTCCAATGGGACAAAGACAAAATAGAGGTTGAAGCACCTTCATCTAGAAGAGTCCTACATTTTTTCCAACTACTCTAGATATGATTTGAAAATCCAGTTGGTGGGGTACTATAAGTTTAAGGTTCTCCAGATTGAAATGAATCAGATTCATGTCACTCGGGTCCGTGGCTCCCAAAGTGGTTAATAATTTTTTGCGTTGTGTGGGATAGCTTTGGAGTACTTCTAAGGTAGACATTGCACATGGTGCCTGAGCTAGGTCTTCTACAACATTATAAAACTGTGTAGCTCAGGAATTAGGGTTAAAAACAACCTTCCTAAGAGCACTCTTGGGTGGACGCAAAATCATGTTGAGATTAGGTTTCTTGATTGTTAGGGCACCATTAGATGAGGATGCGGGAGAACCAGTAGAAGGAGCTTTATCAGGAAAAGGTTTCTCAATTTTATTCTCCTTCGGTTTGTCATATGAATGAATTCGAGTTGTTAGATTAATAGTATCCAATGACATCATTTGAATTTCATCTGTGGAACTAGAATTTCCCTGGTTAGACATGTGGTCTACCAGTTGTTGCTAAGAAGGAAAAGGATCAACGAGAACTGCCAGTGCGAGGTTACTCTTTAAAAATTGATTAATTTTATCATGTCAAGGACACTATTTCATGAAATGATCTCCACCACACAATAGGCAGGGAACTTATCTTTCCTTTTTCCCTTATTGTCATTCTCCGTGGCCGTAGGTTTGGGGTTTTTCTGTTGGTTTTTGGGTTTCTTGTTTTTACCTTTTCCTTTCTTCTTATTACCGGATGATTACATACTTTGAATAGCATTCACCTTGGCAGAAAATATAGGGTTGGAAGGAGCAGGAGTGGAAGGAACATGTTGTTTGGCAGCTTTAACCATTGATAGGGGCTGGATTGAACCAATAACCCCATCAACAGGAGTTTCTGGGGGTGGCTTAGCTGGGTTAGTGTTGGGTCGAGGAGCTTGGGGGATGAGGTCGTACAAAGTTCTAGACTGGGATTAGACCAAGTCTAGATACTGTGCATGACTAATGGCTTTCTCTTCAGTAACAACACCCCCCATAGCGACATCTCAGGAAATGGGTGGCAACAAATATTTCGTGAACCAATCAGCTAAGAGTTGTTCTGGGATAGGAGCTTTAATGAGGCTTCTCTGCCTTCTCCATTCATGAATATGATCTGAAATGTGTGTGGAGGTGTTTTGATGCAAAGAGGTTAAAATTTCCGTACCCATTTCGTATCGAATGGGTAGCTGAAAGTGTGTGAGGAAAATAGTTGCCAAAGCACTAAAATCCACAAACGAGTGTCGTGGAAGTTTGATGTACCACTTCGCGGCCGTGATGGTCAAAGTGCGTTGGAAGATTCTTAATCGAATAGAATCATCCATCAAGGAATTAGAAAAACACCATAGATGAAAAGTCATAATGTGATTTTTGGGATCATCTCCCTGCTTACCATCGAATTTTGGAATATCCGATGGTAACTTGACTGGAATGGGAGGCCATGAAGAATTGTGTTGGATGGGGACATTGATCAATTTAGACAAATCAGACAAGTCCAAAGTTTCTAGGAAAGGTAACTGATGGTTTGGTTCAAAATACTGGTAATATTGATAAGGCATGTAACCACCAGTAGGATCGTAAGTGGACTGATACACAGGCTGCTGAAAAGGCTGATAGGATGATGAACCTCCGGAAGATGGACCTCCAGGGTTAGGGCCGCTAAGACCACCAGGGCCATTAGGAGGATTAGGAGGAGAACCGCTAGGACCTCTAGGACCAACAAGAGGAGGACCACCAAGAGGAGGGCCACCAGGACCCCTGGGACCACCAGGAGGAGGGCCACTAGGACCCCCGAGACCACCAGGAGGAGGACCACTAGGACCCCCGGGACCACCAGGAGGAGGTCCACCATAAGGTGGCCCTTCGGGACCTGTGGGGGGAGGACCTCCATAAGGTGACCCTCCAAGACCTGTGGGGGGAAGACCTCCATAAGGTGGCCCTCCTACACCTCCAGCCGTATGAATAGGTATTCCTCTTAATGCTGGCATGTAGGACCAGATGGGTTGCCCCCATGGAGTAAAAGTATTTCCAGGATATGGAATTCCAATGTATGACATGCCTATAGGGGTAGGTTGATAATTCATATTTCCTACAGGTACTTGATTTGATGGGTAACCATACACCCAGGAATATTGACTAACAACAGGTTGTGTCCCTAAGGGTTGACTTGAACTCAATGGAGGGTTAACTATATTCGTAGGAGGAACATAAACCATGGATGTGCCTGCATTAGAGGCCTGTCTATTATGAGTAACAACTCCACCAGAAGGTAATGTAGATCGTGTCGGGGGTCGTCCCCCGACACTATAAGGTACTGATACAACTGGAGTTGAAGATTCCCCCCCAGCCCTAGAAGACCTAGGAGGATTAGAAACAAACCTATCATTTGCAACCGTGGGATCAAAAGTTTGACCTGGGTGTTTCGAAGTCTAAACAGGATCAATAGGTTTCATAGAATCAACCAGTGAATGATATCTGTCTGGCTAAGGGTCCATATTACGAGGAAGAAGGGTGCCAACATAGGTTCTTTATGAGGGATTGGGGTTGATAAGATAGCATCTAGTATTTGCATTCTCTCTTGAAAATATTGTGTATGGTGAATAGACGATTGAATTTGTCTGTATTACTCTTCACTTGGTGAAGAATGTTCAGGAGAGGGCCTGCGTAATCCAAATGAAGCAATGGCTTGTCCCATAGAGGTTCCCCAAAATGGAGCATCTAGACCATAATCTGGATGAACAGGACTATCAACACGACCTTCCACAGGACCATGGAAAGAAGTGTCACCAACAGGAGGTTGTTGAGCCAAGGGATTTATATAAGAAGTGAATTGGTCTCCACTTTCTAAAACTATATTCTCTTCCACATGGGAAGTAGTTGCAGCTCCTTGGACAGTAGCTTCCATTGGACCTTCTCCTGTAACGGGCGGAAAGTCAGGTGGTAAGCCCTGTTTTCTTCTGGATCGTATCAAACGAAAGTTAGCTAGATTACACAGTTCCTATTCTAACCTAGGGTTTCAAATCTAAGAAAAAACACACCAAAAATTTCTCCTACTCAAGCTACAGACCAACAAGCAAGTTCAAATGATAGGATGAGCTCAAATGGTCGGTCTCTCACCAGGATTGTCAAGTAGGTGCAACTCATGATATACCACAAGGGTACGTGTGTAGTAATCTCCCCAAATGTTGTTTTCGGTGTATTTCTCCACACAAGATGGCCAAAGGGATTTTCTCAGATATATATGGTATCCTAGTGGGGTCTCTCGATATACGCAAGGTACATGGGAGCTCAAATCGGTAGTATTGATGTCTAATGCACAACCGTTCACAAGGGGCCTTTCGATATACAATCGAGTACGTGAAGTACCTTTCTATATACCTCAAGGGTATGTGAAAGGTCGTTCGATACACTGACGGTACGTGAAAGAACCACGCGAGTCCTGGGATGTAGTGCGGACAAGTAACGACAGCTCCTATGCTTAACGACGCCCGAACACGTCTCTAACCTAGCACTCAAATTTCTATACAAATTTTAAGCCTATAAATACTGTTAGTTTTAAAGTGGACGGTTAGGTGAATGCATGAGGTTTTGACAGAAAATAAAAACCATGCAGATATGAAATGCAATTTCATTCACTTTACCATTTAGTATGCCTAATTATGGGAAGGAGAGAGGTTATTTTTCTTTTCAATTTTGCTTTTAAAACCAAAAAATTTCCCAAACAACTATAAAAAATCCTTTTTTCGAGCATACATTCAAACAACACTTTTCTTCTAATCATCTCTTTTGAAAGAACATAGGTAGGGTAAGATCTATTTTCAAATGAATAAGAAAGACAAACAACACTCAAATATGCATATGCAAGCTATATTTTTAATTTTTTCTGAAGCATGGAAAGGTCTAACTTAAACTATTGATACCTTTTGTTTTTGATGAGATAATGATGCAAAAGAGACAAAAGAACAAAGGAGTCCTGAAAGCTTGTGAGGCTAATCAGAGATCCAATGGCTTTGGCTCAATGAAATAATAACCTATTCTCAACAAATTTTCTTTTTAAAGTGAAAAGAAGTCTTTATCACACTTAACAAGAAATTGAAACAAGCAAACTTATCTAAGGGAGACTTTCTTTTCAGTGATAGTCTATAACAAGCAGAGATATAATCTGACCTATAGTTTCCAACTAACTCCTTTCAAGAAAAAAAAAACTTACAAGCTATAATGAATGATGAATCTAACCTAGCTTTTTGATTTGAACAAACAAGCAATTTCCACAGAAAAATTCTAGATTTCAATCACTCAAGCAAGTTCAAACAAGTCTGGATAAGACCAATTAAACACACCAAATCCAAAAAATCACAATTTTTTTACAAAAAATTGAAAAAAACAAAGTCTGGGATAGGCCTACCTAGCACTGCACAGATGAAGTTGCTGAGAGGTGGTTTTGAGGCAGAACCGCTTCTTGCTCATTGGATTTATGCGGTGGCACCTCCTATTGCTAACTGGACTCAGGTGGTGGCACCACTTCTTGCCAAAGGCACATGTGCAATTCTCTGTAACAACCCAGAACATCAGGAGAGCAAAAAATCAAGTTAGAAATGTAAAAAACTTCATAAAAACTGATGAATCAACCACAATACAGAGCACAAAGTTAAGGTGGCTTAGATCTGAAGAGATCTGAAGATTTCAAACCAAAACTTCAGTAGATCAGATGTAGATTTGACTGCAAAGATGGGAGGTTGGAGCTTGGATTCAGACAAGAGTATTTTAGAAACTGAGGAAGAACAAGACGGATCTACTCCCCACCGGAGTCGTCGAATTTGTTATCAGGAATATATCACCTTTTGCCGACAGAAGTTGTTCCTCTGGTCTGAATGGTTCAGATCCAGAACAAATAAGTGAATAAATTGGTTGAAGACCTTCCCTGAATGTTATAGACGCCTGGAATGTAACTCTAATGAAAGACCACTATACCTGTAAAACATATCAAACATACAAAGACATCAAAGCTACCTGAAAATAATCTCTGCATCCATATTAGTGACTAAGGAATCCAATAACATATATGTGATATTAACACAACAAACATGTGGGAAGTAAATCAACTTTGCATTAGAAAATAAATGAAAGAGCTTACAACCATGTGTCGTAGTGCTGATACACTCCTTCACAAGACTAGCACCTTGTCCCCAATAGCTCCAACTTGCTCCACAATTTCCCTTTGATGGATTAGGCCAGGGTATCAATTCAACAACATAACTCTACTATTCTTCTCTCCCCCCTCAACCATGGAGTATGAGCTTGTATTTATAGGGCTCAAATAGATAGGATGGTTGAGATATTGGTGGCTGAGGTGGCTACAAGATCCTACAAAGAGGGATCTCGACCTTAACCAACCTAGGTGAATAGGGATAAGATTAGACACGAGGCTCTTGTTCTAGAGGCCTTGAGAAACCGCCTTTTTTTCTCTTTTTAACAAGGGCACCGCTTATAACCCTTTATGATAGAGCGGTGATGGGTAGGAATCACGCTAACAACATAGGTTAAAGGCGGTGGCACCGCCTGGTTCTTACACAACTAGGGCGGTACTGAACATGGTACCACTTATCTGCTTGAGGGTAGAAGCGGTGCTACAATTTTGTATGTTGGAATCAACACCTAGAACATAATTCTCTTCAAGTTTGAGATTTGAGGGAAAATGTCTTGTGTTAGGGATCCTATCACATGCTGGTGATAGATTTTGAGTGTAACAATGGTCCTAGTATTCAAATGGGTGATAACAGTCAAATTCGAGCCAAAGGGAAGTGTTCTATCAAGCTTGAACATGGAAAGTTCAAAGATGTGATTTATGTTCTATCCTTAGCTGCAAATCTGTTATCTGTTTACTAGATGACTCATACTGGCTCTCCAAAGTGAGTGACATTTGGTCTTGACTCAGTGGATATCACAGATAACTCTAATGGAAACATCATAGCGAAGGGTGCTGCAAATAATGCCTCCAAGGCATATGAGTTCTCACAATTCATGCCATTTTCAGAACCAGTGCACTCTCAGCATCCGCTTGAAAGGGAAGGTATAAATAGTCCATCTACTTCTTTTGCAGTTTCCACTAGTATTGCAGAACCGGCTATATCAGCTTATGATATTGAGATTTAGGATCACTCAGATCCAGTTTCAGTCCCTACTCCCAAGCGGGAAGCTAGGAAGATGACTGAAAATGTATCTGACACAAAGAACCTTGTGCTATGTCATACAATCTCACCTCCTTCAGAGAGATGCAGCAAATTCCCTGTGAGATGATACATGGCAAGGTCTGATAAGTTACACTGCTTCCAGAAGAATAGAGTGGATCATACACCTCTTCATCCAGAAAGAGGCAAAGGTTACATTCCTCCTTCCTTCCATCATCACTTTGGGAGAAGATGGAGAAGAATACATGCCATGCCCTAGGATACCTGTGCACAGATCATCATGCATGTTGCTTCACTACATCACAGAGATTGCAACAACATATTTTCAAGTTTTTCAAACTTGAATCCTGATTCTATCTGCTTAGTTAGAGGGGGGGATTTTTTCCCATGTGGTTTTTTCCCCAGCTCCTTGTGTTGAGCAGTTAATTTACTTGATGTAATGTTTGACCTATGGTCTCCTAGTTACCAGGGCCCACAAATTTTCCAAGTTAGCATTCAGGGGGGGTGTTAGGATTATAATCCTCCCTTGTCCAATTTGGTCAATTATGTCTAAATCAAGAGTATTTCTAAATCTGGAGTTCTTTCAGTCTATTTTTAGTCACTAGCACCATTGGGTCCACTTGGCCTAATTGGGGCACATGTTCCAGTTACTAAAGTGTGGGGAGCACTAATTGAGGCCAACTGACACTAATTGCACTTACATGCATTAATTTAGGAGCCTCCTAGATCAATCCCTAAAAATTAGGAGCCACTGGGAGTGTTGATACCAACCTCCATAAGCTGAGTTCAGTTGGTGACTAGTCAAGATCAGTTAGGAGTCAGTTACATTCAGTTCTAGTCCCTTACACTCATTTCTACTCAGTTAGCACTAGGATTGCATGCCTGCATGCATGTGAGGCACATTTACTCACCTACCTCAGTCAATTAAACTAGTTAACACTGACTTAAACACTTGAGTTTGGATTTTGAACTCCGATAATGATTCAGACAAGGTCAGTTAACCATTCAGTCAAGTAGAGTCCAACCAATTCGAATTTACTCACATGGATTCAAATTTCATGAGGCTATTTAGCCATTGTAATTCATTGTAAATAATTATCTAATTACTTTTGATTAATGAAAGCTTTCACAACTGCAAGCCATTTTTTCATTGTTTCATTCTTCAATTTCTGAGTAAAATTGTGTGATCTTTCTTGTCAGTTGTGTGTTGTTCCATATATCTTTGTGCTCAATTTTACACTTCTCACTGCATCCCATATGGTTGATGATATTGTAGGAAATAAGAAGGGATCATCCTTTGATGATGTTAAGGTAGATATAGAAATAAGGGAAGAGGTTCAGATTGGATCTCTTATAAATTCCCATGGAGGGACAAGGCTCTCCCCTTCCACTATCATCGGAATTTCTAGACCTATCTTCCTCCCAATTACAAAAAATGGATAATCTATGGAATAAGATCTCAATTACTTTGAAAGAGGGGTGGAAACCCTCCATATCTACCGAGTCCTATATGGAAAGACTGATCCCTAATCAAGACAATGAATCCTTTATGCAATATGTCAAGTTTGGGAACCCCCTCATCCACTTGAGATCTTCATTAGGATATCATGAAATTCCATTTGAAATGTTTCTAGCATGTACCCATGTGTCTAACCTTGCAAAAGATACAAATTCCTGGGATAATTGTATCCAAACTCTTTTGGGGTCTTCAAAAGGTCACAAAATTGAAGTTCAACCTCCAAAGAAACATGGAGGTGGTCATTATCAACTCCAACCCCGTTCCACTCTATTATCACCAATTTGGAGTTTTAGGTCTAGATTTCCCAAAGGATCCCGGGGGATAAAGCGTAGGCCGTAAATTGACCTTGAAACTGACACAGGTTTGAGTGATTAGAGAAGTAAACCAAGGCAAACAAAGCCTTCTCATAGGGTTTTTAGAGCATTGAACACCCCTTGTAGGTGTGACAGATGAAGATTTTCTTGTGCAATGTTAGAGGCTTAGGGAGACAAGCTAAACTTTATGGTCCTGAAAATATTGTTTCTTCTCAATAAACTAGTTGTAATTTTCATTCAAAAAACCATGGTGGAATGGGAGGCTGCGGTCTTTCTATTAAAAAAATTGTTTTCCAACTGGGAATTTGTATCATTGGATACCGATGGATTCTTAGGAAACTTAGTGACTGGATGGGGTCCTTCTATTACTCTATATAACTCTTTGTAAATTTGAGCATATAGATCTGTAGACAAACACACAACTCACAAAGAAGATCTCACAATTTACTCAGCCATTGAAGAATGAAACAGTGCAAAAGGGTTGCAGCTG
>LPNX011166304.1:975608-1038166 GCA_001517045.1 Pseudotsuga menziesii
TTTGTTGTTTTTCCGGGTCTATGTACAATGGTCTACCATCATGAACTGGGTTATAAAACTCTTCAACTCATAAATATTTATGGACCTTATGATGCCTGCGAGGATTTATGAAATGCTTTGCTATCAAAGAAATGAACTGATCCTGATCACTTAATTATGGGATGTAGGGACCAGGGTTTCTAATTAGAGATTATGTGGCTAATTAGTGAATAAATATTTTAAAGTATAACCATAACATTAACATATAGATTTAATTTGGGGAAAGTTAAAAATAATTAACTATTGATATAATTTTTCTCTAATTTATTTGTAAAATTATGAGGATTTTAATAATTAACTATCACAGAACAAATTACAATAACCTGGTTTGTCTTTAAGAAACTAAGGTAAATTTAATTAGTTAATTAAACTAACTTATATCATAAATTAAAATAATTTACTCTAAGTAGCATAACATGGAAGGGGATATTCCTATACAATTTATAATGCAACTAAAACTATAACATAAATTGATTTCAAAAATAAATTAGCCAACCATTTCTTTTATTGATCAATTTAACTAATTAACCCTATAAAGGTCACTTACAAGGTGGTAGATGAAGAGTCCCTAGTTGCAAAAGCCTCATTTTCCTTAAAATTCTAACACCATCAACAAAAACATATTCATGGGGGACAAATCTCCTCCCAACCAACCCTCAACGGAATTTTAGGCTTGTTATCCCCCAACAGATAATCCTATGCCATACCAAGAAACCAAAAACTTCGGTATCCTCAATCCTCCTCTCCAATAGCTCACTAGAATAGAATAATCACAAGGAAACCAGAGAAAAAACAATCAACAACAACAAGTAACTGCCACCCACATCTAAATAAACATCAAACCAACACCATTAAGCCCCAAAACCACCAAACCAAATTCCCCTACTACTAGAACAGACTGTCCTCAATCAAATTTATCCTCCTCATTTCTCCCAAATCCCTCTTTTTATACATATAAATTAATTTTATTCATTAACTTAGTTGTATTTTGCATGGGTTCCAAGTGGCCACCATGCACTTTAATCCTGCTAATCTCACTTAATTCTCTTAACTGATCTTTAATAATAATATTAATGTTTAACTTTCCTGTATTTTCTCTATTTTAATAGATATCTATTTATTAATTTATTCTTAAATAACTAACGATGCTTATATTAACTAGTTATTCCTAATTGAATTTGGGGTGTTACACCCCCCTTCACGAAACTTGGACCTGAAGCTATACTTCCCACAACAATAAACAAGGCTAGATAATACAAAAATTAAATTTAAATATACTATATCACAACAACAATGTTGTTGGTTGTGGAGCTTGATCTTCCTGATTCAGAGATCTTATTGTTTAGCCGTGTTTGTACCCTAGTTTTATATGCTTTGTAGGTGGACTGTACACACCTCCCAAAAGGGGGGTGTGGGGGTCCGGGCTTAGCACAATCGAGAAAGGGGGCTTGGATGTGAAGCCCTTGAAATAAATTTTTTGGGTTGTTTGTTGGATAACAATTTATAGGCACATGGTATTGGGTAGCACGTGGTGTTTTCCCATGGGAATCCCTCTTTAAAAGGAATGCATTGTATTACGCATGTGTATTGTAATGAAAATACTAATGAGTATGAGAGAGACTATGAAAGAGTGAAGAGGAATTTGCAATGGATGTGTTGCAGGTTGTATCTCTTCATTTTGCTGGACGGTATAATAAAAAGGACTGGAAATTTCTATGTGGACATAGCCCATCTTGGGTGAACCATGTTATATTGGTGTCTCTCTTGTATTTTGCTTATGTGTTTTATATTTGCATCTTGTTTTATGTTATTTCTCCATGATCTTGTTTTTCTAACAAATACAAGACTTAATTAGTTTAGTATATATTTAGTACTATTGTGAAGACAAAAAAATTGTGCATGTGGTCAACACACACAAATTTTCCTCATGCACTAGTACATTCAAAACGCCATAATTAGGGCATTCTCTTGGTTAATTTCCTGGGATATAATATGCATCCATTCATTCATGTTATGCATAAATATCATCACACACTTCATGCTTGAATTAATTCACTGTAAATAAAATAAAGTCCCAATAATTAAACAACCTCAAATAATAACATAAAACACAATACTCCAAAACTCCCTCATATGTCACTCACCCTCTCCTTGAGAATCATACCATATGATCAACCTCTATAAATATCCAAATCAATACTCCAAATGGTCTCACTCGCCATGTCACGATCTCTCTACTGTAACTTTCCTGAGGATCATACAGTAGCCATTAGGAGTCTTCATGGGCAGTCTCCACTTTAAGACGCTTTCCCAACTTCCATTGGTCACCACAGTTTTTTCAAGGTATAAATGACCAAAATTGAGTGAGCCAACTAAGAATGACTAGAGGAATGACCAATTGGGTCACATGATAAAATATATGACTAGATAACAAGTAGCTAAACTAAAACTGTCCACATAACAATAAAATTAAGAATATGAATTGGTCATTTATTTCAAAATTGCAAACATGATTAAAAGAAACTAGTTTTTCTAAGCCTAAAACCCACTTCCATTGGAGTGACTGATATGGAGTTAATTGACGTTATGGTTTTCAAGATTTTAGATAAACACATTCATAGGTGTTTCGGTCTTTCTTGCCTTGGGGTTTAACTGCCCCCTTTTGTTTAGTTTTGTAATATATCTATGCTTTGCAATTCTACTTCATTTGGGGAATTTTGCATGGAGTGGGCTATGATTGTTACTGGAAATATGCAGTTAATGTGGAAAAAAACCATTTCCTTAGTCTATATGGTATAGAACTAGAATAGAAAAGAAACAAAAATGAAAACCTTTCCCTAGATATATTTTTTTTTGTAAGTAAGAGATTCTATTATAATACAAAAATCATACAAAGCGTGGCTGAACCACAGGTCGATGGAACTTGACCCACAGCCCAAAAAGGACCCAACTTAAAAATGTCTGATACTGCTAACTAGATCATGCCTAAGATCAGGCTTACAACCCAAAAAAATGGTATCTTCCATCTCTAAATCTCAAAGAGATCCGTTACTACCGAATTTACAAAAAAGAGCCATTGCAGACTGAGAACAACAAGAGCCATTACGGCCTACAGACCTTTAGAGTTTTTACAGACTTTTACAGATTAAAAACAAAAAGGGCCATGACAGCCAAAGGACATTACAGTAAGTAAGAGATTCTATTATAATACAAAAATGATACAAAGCGTGGCTGAACCACAGTTCGATGGAACTTGACCCACAGCCCAAAAAGGACCCAACTTAAAAATGTCTGATACTACTAACTAGACCATGCCTAAGATCAGGCTTACAACCCAAAAAAAGGTATCTTCCATCTCTAAATCTCAAAGAGATCCGTTACTACCGAATTTACAAAAAAGAGCCATTGCAGACTGAGAACAACAAGAGCCATTACGGCCTATAGACCTTTAGAGTTTTTACAGACTTTTACAGATTAAAAACAAAAAGGGCCATGACAGCCAAAGGAAATTACAGCCAGAAGACAAATTTGTAGAACAACAAGAAATACCAAAGCTAGGAAACCTTCGAAGTCCGACACTGGAGCAACTCGACGCAAAAAAATCCGACCTTGGATCAGGATAACTCCCTCCACCAGCGTACATCAACTACTGGCCTCTCGGGGAGGATGAATTATGGTGGCTGGTGAATTTTCCGGTGTTTGCCCCGGGTTCGAAGATTCCTCCATAGGATTGGCCAGCAAATTTAGTGTAATCTGGTCTAGCATGCGAAACCCTATTGCACTTTCCTATTGGCCTCTGTGAATCATAGCCAAAGCTTCGTGAATGACTTGGACCGTCTGAATCCTAGCTTGAATATCGTGAGCTAGAAGAATCCTTGTAGACCAGAACAGGTTAGGGAGCAGAGGGCCACCCATTATCATTTCAAACTCCTGAAGGAGATTGATCTCCAGAACAACAATGTAAGCATTGATCTCCAGAGGCATTTCTGCCATATACTGGTCTCCCCAATTAAAGGGAGTTGCGTTCGACAGACCCCTGTCTTGGGGCATGGAGTGCTCCTTCACGCCAGCCGATGCTTCACTTGGGTTATCCTTGTGATTCAAAACCCACACCCTGGAACGTGCTCTCCACATCCGTGGCATGGTGTAGACTCTCTGCTAGCCAGAGGATAACACCAAGGAGGAGTTGAAAAACAAGGCTTCCAACATATGAATATAATTAAGGCTTGCCTCTGCCAACAACAACCTCCTATAGCCACCATCCTTACCTCTCCCTGGTCTTGCCATAATACCCTGCCCCTTACCACGCTCGATCCAATCTCTTATCCTTTGCGGGCGATTCGCGATTGTAAGTTTAACCTCATGCCAGATGATCCAGCCATCCGTCATAGAGATATTTTTATCATAATCAATGGAAAGTACAGTACTTGCCCATCTGAACTCTCTCATTCCCACGAAACCTTCTTTAAGACTACCTTTGAAATGCCTGACAAGCCTCTCTTTCCTTCCATAATGAAGGCTGTCGGGCTTAGGATCCACGTGCTCCATACCCGGGCAACGTGTAGGACTAAGGTTGTGGGAGGAGAACCACATGGTAAGACAGACCTTACCATACCCCACCTGCCAAGTGGAAAATCCCTTGTCCTGCCCCGTATAGTGATTAGACTGAAGTGGGCCCTCCTTTAACATCGACACATCATCTTCGTGTCGCACCTCAGATCGAAGCCATCTGGCATTCTCATGCGAAATGTTGAGCGCTTTGTCTTGCATCCTCATCCGCCAACTTGTAGCCGCTGCTCCAGATTTGTTGGGTTTTCCCGTCATCCTCAGTTGTCTCTGCATGGAAAGAAAAATCGCTCTCCACTCCTGTGTTTGCCATGGCGTCCGCCACCCTGTTCCCTTCCCGCTTGACATGCATTAACATGAAATATTCCTCTCCACTGAGGATATGCTTTAGGTCTTGTAACCTACTCTCCCATCGCCAATTTTTGGAAATTTGGGACGTAAGGGTTCCTGCCTGGAGTTTGCGAGCCGTGCTTATTATGATTTGGGAGTCGCCTTCCACCATTAGAGGCATTTTCCTGGTTTGCCTTGCCCAGATCAGGCCATTGATCAGACCTTCTAGCTCTGTCATATTATTCATATTTGACCCAATAGAGCCTCAGAACAGACTAAGGATGGTTCCTTCTGAATTACGGATAACACCTCCATAACCAGTAGGGTTTGGATTTCCTTTGGCTGCCCCATCTATATTGAGTTTAAAGGTTCCTACTGGAGGGGGATTCCAGGACCGCGGGGTGGAGACTTGCACTTGGTGCAGATGAACCATCAAGTTATCAGGAGGTATTTCTGTGATCCCAAAAGCCTGCAGTATACTATGTTCATTGCTTTCCACTGAAAATTCCTCCTGTGTCCAATATTTCAAAGTTATAGTTTCTTTCATATGGGTTTCGATGGAGTTCCATATTTCTTCGAGTTTCCTTGCTTTATTCTCAAAAATCTGTTTATTTCTAGTTTTCCATATTTCCCACATTGTGAGTCCAGGGAAAAGTTCCCACAGACGGTTCACTATTTTGTTTTTGAAGCTATTGAGGGGCCATTCCGCGATTGTGATATCCAGGCGTCCCCTGTGTCTGTGATCTCTTCTGAAGATCAATGTCCCCTTCTCCCACACAGAGTTAGCTAACCTGCATTCGTCCAATAGATGATTGATAGATTCATTATTTTCTTCGCACATAGGGCATTGGGATGGCCCCTGAAATCCCATGACTTGAAGGTTGTCCCATATTAGAATACGACGCTCTATGACAAGCCAACAAAAAACCAATATTTTGGGCCAACACCCTCCCTTCCATAATTTAATCCATTTGTCTTCTAGGGAAATGTGTAGGGTTTCCGTTAGCAGACCGAGGGATTCTTTAGGATTGAAGTTGCCAGAGGTTGAGTACACCCATCTTAGCTTGTCGGGGTCCTCACTCTTGGAGAACCTTTTCTTGGAAAGATCTTCTATAAAATTTTCTATGTCTTCTCCTGGTGCCTTGTCTTTCCATCATCGCTTGTCCTTCCATCTTCTGACCCTTCGGTTTGAATTGTTGTTATCCCAGAACTCCACCACCTTTGCCATGGGATTGTTATGGAGGAAAGAGTGAAAGAGAGGAGTGTATTCCCCACAGGAAATGATTGGTTCTTGGTTTATAGATTCACTTAAAAATATTTCCGATTGGCCGGTACGGACTTCCCAAAGGCTGTGTTTTTGAACCAGACCCCTGTTTTATTGAGCGGTCTTCCATATGGAGGATCCTGGAATATCTTCGCCGAGCCTAAAAAGGGATTTTTTTGGCCAATGAGGTGCATATTTCAAATTCCACAATTTGGCCCATGGCTCATCGCTATAGTTCACCCATCTCCACCATATTTTAGATCTCATCACTTTGTTATTATCCAAAGGGTCTCTGAGGCCCAACCCTCCCATGCCTTTTGGGATGCATATGGTTTTCCAGTCCACCAGAGGCCATTTTCTTTTATCTTTCGATACCCCCCCCAGAGGAAATTCCACTGGATGTTCCTAATTTGTTTGATGATGGGTTTTGGGGCAGCCAAGATAGAGAAAAGATACATGGGCATGTCCTGCAAGATCGATTTCACCAAGATGAGTCTGCTAGGAAAGTTAAGAGCTCTGAAGGTCCATAGACTAAGCTTTTTGTTAATTTTGTCTAACAATTCTTTCCACGAGACCTATTTGATAGTTGACTCAACCATTGGAGCACCAAGATATTTTGAGGGGAGGCTTCCTTCCGAAAAATCCAAGATCCTTAAGATGTTTTGCTTGGTGATCCTGGGGGTGTTGAAGAAATAGGTCTGAGATTTCTCCTTGTTTATTTCTAGGCCACTACCTTTAAGAAAAGTATTCAAACAGTCTTTGATTCCCCTAGCTTATTGAACTGAATATGGACCCATCAGCATATTGTCATCTACAAATTGTTGGTGGGTTTGGGGGTCCATTCCTTTCGTTAGGGACAAGCCTTGGATTTTATTCCCTGCTCTCCCGTTCTTGAGAAGTCTTCCAAGTCCTTCAGCTGCAATAATGAAGAGGAACGGAGAAAGAGGATCTCCTTGTCTTATTCCTCTGGTAGCATTAAAGGGCCTCAAGGGATATTCATTAACCAGAATAGAAAAAAAAGCAGAGGAGATCATGTTCGTAATCCAGTTAATCCATTCTTCTACAAATCCAAAAGCTTTTAAAATGCCACCCAAAAATTGCCAGTTCAGTTTATCATAGGCCTTAGATAGGTCGAGTTTCAGAAGCATACCTGGGGTCCTGGTTGTTTTGAGAGAGTGGATGGTTTAATGGACGAGAATTATACTATCCAAAATTTGTCTGCCTTGTACAAAATTAGTTTGCTCCAGAGAAATAATAAGAGGAATAATGGGTTTTAAACGGTTAGCTATAACCTTAGAGATGATTTTGTAGATAACATTGCACAGAGAAATCGGTCTAAGTTTTCCTGGGTCTTCAGTTCCGCTTTCTTTAGGAATGAGGGCCAGGAAAGTCGAATTGAGCGCTTTGAGAACGCTCCCCGATTTCCGAGAGTCCTCCACCAGCTCCACGATTTCTTCTTTTAACCAATTCCAGCTAGCATGGAAAAAAATTGTGGTGAAACCATCTGGGCCCGTTGCTTTGTCTTTGGCCATTTGGTTCACCATTGTTTCTACCTCAGCCATCTCAATAGGTTTACAGAGAATTTGATTGTGGTCCTCTGTGATGAGCTTGGGGATGTGACTGAACACTTCTCTTTGAGATTCTTTCCTGTCCCTATTCAGTTCCTGAAGAATCTTAGCGAAGTGGGAGTATAAAGTGTTCTCCAGATCTTCTTGGGATTTGGCTATACTTCCATCCTCCTTCTTTAATCTATCCAACCTATTACCCTGTCTGTGTTGTATGGTTGCTTTATGGAAGAAATGGGTGTTGCGTTCCCCTTCTTAGAGCCATTTGATGCATGAATTTTGGCTCCAGAAGAATTATTCCTGTCTTTCTCTTAGATTGAAATCTTGCAAGAGGGTCTTTTCCTGAAGTCTCAACTCCTCAGTGTAACCACTGAGCATAACTTGTGACTAAAGATGTTGTAACTTGATTTCTACAGCTTGCTTTTCTTGAAATATATTGCCATAGGATTCCTTATTCCATTTTTTAATGCATTCTTTGACGTGTTTTAGCTTCTGTTGGAATTGAAACATGTGCATTCCCCTAACAGGGGGGGAATTCTCCCACCAGTCTTTGAAATTCTCCTGAAAGTCTGGTTGGAGGAGCCAGAATTTTTCAAAATGAAAAGGTCTGCGGGGGTTGACTCCGACATTTTCCCATGCTAAAGTGATGGGCCAGTGATCCGACCCGGCCGCTGGAAGGACGACCGCTCTGAGGGTGCCTCCAGCCATCATGACCGATTCTGAAAGCAGGAATTTGTCTAGTCTAAAAGCGATTCCTCTGTCCCATGATTGTTTATTATTCCAAGTGAAAAGACCATTGGAAGTTCTGCATCGATTAGATCCAGATCAGAGATAGTGTTATTGAAGAGTGCTTGCAGGGTTTAAGCTGTGAATACCTCCTTTTTTTTCCCCTAGGTTTCTTATCAGGTTAAAGTCTCCTCCAATGATCCAGACCCTGTTCATAACTATCATTTTAAGGTTAGAAAGAGACTCGATGAAGGTCTGCTTCTGATCCACCTTCGGCGGTCCATAGACATTGGTGATGATTCCTCTGATTCTGGTTCCAAGAATGTGGAAATCAGCTAAAATGGAGCAGTTGGTGGAGAAGAAACCTGACAAGGTCACCACTCGGGGATTCTAAAGAATTCCCAGAGCCCCTGCCGCACCTCTGGCATCAATAGCAATTGTTTCACTACCCTTCCACACTTTTTGGCCTAATTTCACAAAGTCTTCTCCCGAACATTTTGTTTCTTGAAGGAAGACTATCCCTAACTTTTCCTTCTCGATTCTTCTTTTTAGAAGGCACTTATTGAGCACGTTGTTACAACCTCTGATATTCTAGGTTGTAATCTGCATTAGGGAGGATTTAGTTGGAGGGGGATAGGGCTGCATCTATGGTTGGATACTGCCCTGATGCGACGAATTGCTCTCCATTTGTTTTGATTCTCTGAATGTTCCTCGGTCTACCTCTTTTATCCTTCTTTGATTTTTTCCCTTTCCCATCTGTGACTTTGAGAGCTTCAGTCACGACTCCTAGGGTATTCACATTCTTGGCTTGGATGATCGCTTTCTCTAAAAGAGAGACTTGTTATGGGGGGATTGATGCTGGATCTTTGTTAGAGCATGCAAATTCCAGTCTATCAAGATCTAGATCCCCTATTTCCATGTCCTCAGTAGCACCTTCCCCTGATCCTAGGTCTTTCTGAGGTTCCTTGAGACGTTTCAGAGGAGAGCCATCTGGGGAGTCTGTCGGAGCTAGATTCTTGTTATCTCCTTGTGTATCTTTACTCTTTTCCCCTTCCTGTTTACTCGATATTTTTTCTATCATGGCTTCTGATGGTTCTTTGTCATTTATTGTTGCCCGGTCACCCTAAAGGTTAGCAAAGCGATTTTGAGTCTGTACCCTTTTGTGACCTTCGGGGCCCGATATCTTTCTGGCTTGCCTTTTCTTGTTTTGAATCTTGGTGAATCCTTCCGCATTCTGAAGTTCTTGATCTTGCTTATCTCCTTGTCTCTTATTTTGGGGGACAGTCTCTGAAAAAATGCCCATGTTCATGACATTTTCTACACTTGAATGGGATCTGCTCATAGTCAATAGCTTGAAACTAGTCCTCGTCTTCCCATGTTAACTCTATTCCATCTAGTAGGTCTCTTCAGATGTCCAGGTAGATGCATATCCTGGCATACGAAATGTATTTCCTCTGTCTTGTTTGTTCAGAGACTTTGATAAATGTCCCCAGAGAGTTTCCTATGTCTATCAAGATTTCTTCCTTCCAGTATTCTGATGGCAGGGAGTACATTCTGATCCATACTGGTGCAATGGTCATATTTTCTTTATTCGGGTCGAACCTCTCCTTCCAAGGTCTCAAGAAGAGACTGGCCGAGTTGAAGAAGTAGGGGCCATTCTCAAAGATTTTGGTTCTGTCCTCTTCATTGAAAAATATGATGGTGAAGAACCATTTAGCCCTAAACTGTAGATCATAGTTCCCTTGGGGTTTCCACGTAGAATTTATCCATCCTACCAACATCTTTTCTGTGGGTCAGATCCCCACGAATTTTCCTATGAGGGCCCTTTCCTTCATGTATTGAATTTCCTCCCTAACTCTGTCTAATGTGATCTAAAGTCTTGGGATCGTCTTGGACTTCGGGACACATTGTCCTATCCTTCTTGCATCCTGGTTAGTTGCCGCCTCTTTTCTTGTTCACTGCACCCTTCCCCATCCTTTGCAGTTGCCTAATCATTGAGTACCGCTTTTCCTTTGTCCTTTTCTGATTTTGCTTTGGCTAGCTCTGCCTCCACCACTTTAGGCCTCCTGCAGTCCCTCTCCCCCCGAGGAGGAGCAGGAACCATCTCGATACTAGTTGATGCGCCTCCACCGACCTTCTAAGCTACCAAGAAACCCCTTCAACTATTCACCGTACACTTGCAGAGCTCATTTCCCTCAGTGTGTGGTTGATTTTGGTTTTTTCCTAGATCTAATAGGATTACTTGATTGGAATGCAACCTTACCTTTTTATGAAGGTTGTCCCTGCTAGATGGAAATATTTATCTTAGTTGGCGTTGAAGAACTTGCATAGATCAGAGCCAACATGAAACAAGGAAACATAAAGGATAATCAAACAAATCTATATCGACGACCAAGGAGAAAGATAATAAACAATGAATTACACAATGCTTATGGGAAAGGAAAACGTATTGCATTAATAGAATGAAGGAAAGATTACAACCACACCTTGGTGTTGAGAGATTTTTCCAATGGATATTTCCTTAAAGAAGAGCCACAAAGAAAAAATATCTGGTCTAATTTCTTCAACATTTGGTTACACTCACTCTCACCCACTATCCCATGAAGGGAACTTGCATTTATAGGCCAAAAGAGATGAGGAAGGGAGGAGATAATTAAGGAAGAAGGATGAGGTGTGATCCTACTAAATTGGGAGGAGAGTGAGATCCACCCTATAAGGAAGGGATAAACCTCCAGTAGAATCTCCTTCGAGATACTTCTCAAAAATTCTCTTTTTCCCTTCGTACAGGAATCGATGCACCCTATACAGAAGCAAACCGTGTTGACAACACACCCTATAGTGATGCAAAGTGCGTCAAAGGAGGAGGGGTGTGACGTACCTTGTTAGAGAGAAAAGGGCACCACCCTTTCAAAATAAGTTTTGTTTAAAGGGAAAAAACCTTAGAACTCATCTTCTAAAGAGTTTTGGCGAAGCACTTCAGGGATCAGGGCAAGAAAAATGTGTACATGGTTCGTAATCATGGCGAGGATGAAAATTATGTGTAACAGATTGCCCCCCAAAGTATGAATCTAGAGTAACAAGATAGGTGAAATACTTTGATGGATAAAGGATAAAGTATCGAGGAAAGGAACGATTGGTTGGAAACTTGTCAACAAAAAACAAGGAATTTCTTGCAGTACAATATTTTATCATGATCCCAATGACTCACAACAATGATGCTGACAAATAAATTGCAAATCCATGAAAGTATTGACACATGATATGACCACCGACATACAATGTCGATCCGTACCTAAAATAACTGTGGACAAATAATGACTACAAAAATATAAAGTAGATCCATGATGAAATAATAACACAACCATGACCAATACAAAGTGGTTTGTGTGACAATGCATCTAACAATCTCCATCGTAACATGGTAAACTATGCTATTCCTAGGGTCTTCAACCCGAATCCATAACGGTAGGATTTTATCCATGTGAATAAAGGAACTTGGAGTTGAACATGGTAGAAACCACTTGATTACCAATAAATGATGTGAGTCGTTAACAAGTGCAAGGGAAACAACTGATAAAGATAATGATTCCCAAGGTATCCTAGTACATTCCGATGAATGCGAATAGGTGAGCTCAAGTTGAAAATCCATGGAATCATCTGATCAGAGGTCAATAATGTAAACCCATTTTCTAAAGCAAGGAAACCTACCATTGAGTCATGCAAATTCCAAGGTATTGATTAGTTTCCAAGTCTAATTCTCGAATGATGTGTTGATGTCGATAGGAACAAACTCGTCGAAGGAGGGCCATGATATATCCCACATCATCGACATGAAACCGACACAGGAAAGTGATGTAAGTTGGTAGATAAAATGGGTGGAAATAGACACAAAGGTGTAAAGGTAAACATGGGGGAATTTTACAAGGACAACCAACAAAATAGAAGGTGCAATGACTGCAAAGGTTGGTTCCAACGTAAGACTTCCTTTGAACATATAACGGCATGAAAAGTGACTTGGAAACATTTAATCAATGAGGCAGAGACCAAAGCATAGTGCAAAAATTAACTGAGGAATTCTTCAAATGACCCAAAGGAGTAAGATGACTCATATAATTTAAGATGACTCATATAATTGGTATGACTCAAGGACAAGCTTATTACCCAACTATTTGAATGAAATATAGGCATGTGCCATGTTCAAAGGTGACTTTAAGATGCCATTAATATAGATTAAAAATGTTTTCCATTCCCTTAATTTACCCATCAGGATGGATGAGTTCCTCTTTGCTTTTTAATGAGCTGGAAGAGGGTAACACATGCTCAATTTAGCGCATTGTAGATGAGTCCAATCTCACATGTTTTACGAATCTAAGAAAGGAGGGGTTCGATCCCTACGGAGCTTTCAATGTGTAATTTTACCAGTCCAGAGAATGAAAACTCGGTTGTTTTTCATGTTTAGGGAGCCTGAAAAAACTAAAGAAGACTCTGAGATGAACTTTTTTGTGAATTTAGTCCCCAAGGTCCAAAAAAGTATAAAATAATACCTAGAAGAACTCTTGTAGTTATGATGAAATACAGTATACCTTTTTCGTAAATTAGTTTAAATCCAAAAAAGGGGTAAACTATAATATGATAGATGACGTTTCAAATACTTTTACAAGTGTGCAAGAATCAAGTTGGTTTGGTGATCTTTTCCTATTTAAAGAGTCTGAAAAAGAGCTTAAAGACAACTTGATGGAGTTCTTTTTTCATAACCATTTTTAACGAGCCCAAAAAAGTGATAAAAGTATACTCAATACATTTTTATTTTGTTTTTAATGAGCACGATTATGGTATGAAAAGTGTCAGAACCTTTTTCATGTATGAATCTAGAGCACGAAAAAGCAATAAAGTAATCTTAAATGACCAAATTCATTTTTTAACGAGCTTGAAACAGAAAATGAACTATGCTTGCAATAGAAAATGAACTATGCTCAAGAAATCGACATCCTTTTTTAACAATATTGCATCATAAAATGAACTATGCTCGGTGTTGGTACCAGATCTATCCCACAAAAAATTTGGATTCTGAAAACGCACTTGCAAAAAAGGACCCCAATTTTCCTTGTGGGAATGTTCGAGAGTATTCTAGCCAATCTGGTCAATCTTCATATTTTGGTCCTAAAGCTTTGCCTAATAACCTCATCATCTCTTTGAGTCTTTTAAATTTTCATCCTTGAATTTATACTCCACATATTACATGTGTCATATGCTCAAATGCCAAAGCTTATGATATTTTTTTTTAACCTTTCCATGGTTTTATATTATTTAAAGTCATAATCCTTATATGGTTATGTTTATTTTCATAAATTCTTTGTCTATTCTATGAAACGTCTAACTTAAGACAAAGACAAAGTCATGTTCCTTTATGTATCTGGGTCAAGTCATGTGTTCATAATTGAGTTCAAGTGTCTCAGGTGTCTACACAGAGAATTCTCAAGTGCCCTGTATTTGCAAGAGTTCAGGTTTAAGATTCATGTGCTCATAGTGAACATCAAATTCAAGCATTAAAGAATGCCTAGGTGTAAAAATGGTGTAAGAAAACCAAGAATACTACTGTGAGGGCATATTTCTTTTGCAGAATCAAGTCCTAATTTGTTTGGTGAACACATTACAGCTAAATGTTGATAATTGTTCATTGTGTTTGAGCGTATTCTTTATTGTTCAGTCACAAGATCTCATCCAGTGAATTATGGATGCTTTGGAGCTGATAGAGTGATATAAACAAAACAACATTTTATATTTTTATATGGATATTAAGCAATGAATATTTAACGATTGTATCATTGGAGTCTTCTGTTAGGATTTATAATACTCCCTTGACCAAAATTTATATTAGATTATTTTAGCCTAACTTAGGAGTTTTATTTAATTAAATGAGTCCACTAGTACCATTGGGTACACATGTACCAGTTACTAGAGTGTTGGAACACTGCTAGAGGCCAACTTCCACTGACTACACTTGCATGCATCAGTTTAGGCACCTCCTACACCAATCCCTACATTTTAGGAGCCACTGGGAGTCCCGAAACCAACCTCCTCCAGTCAGTTGGAGTTGGAACTAGTTAAGCTTAGTTAATTTCCAGTTACACTCAGTTAGATCACAATCAGTCCAGTTAGCGCTAGTTATGAACGATTGCATGTGGATTAGGTGCCTTTGCTCAACTACCTCTTCAGTTAGACTGAGTTAACTATTTATTACTAATCGTGTGAGTTGTTTAGACATTTGGAGTTAACCATTTGGACTCCGATATTGATTGAGACATCCTGAGTTAGCTAGTTAGTTAGGGACAGTCACATCCAGTTGGTAGATTTGAATTCCTCCCTAATGGATTCAAATTCTTCCTTATGTAACTCTATTGTAACACTAGATTAATTAATGACAATGATACTGTAATTATCTGTGCTATACTCATCTGTTTCTTGTGTGGTTTGATTTGTTCAGTGTGTATCTTCATTCCTCTTTTACTGCATTAATAATATTGGACTCATTGCTTGATGATATAAATGGCACAACAATTTTAACATTGTATCAGAGCCATCTCAATCAAGCTTCATGTTTGTCTGCTCTCCATTGAACACCAGAAGCAGATGGGTTTCCACATAAGTCCCACAAAGCGTACCTTGCTTCCTCTGAATTTATTCAGAGTGCAGTGCGGGCATGATGGACCCTAAGAAATTGTTCATGTCGAGAGGGAAGGCATGATTCCAACATAGTTCGAATGTTTTAGTGTTCTGCAGTGAAATTATATAGGTGCTACGTAGCTTGTGTGAATAACACATGTTTTTCCAGTAGGAGAATTATGGATTCTATACCTTCTACTCCTCGGATCCTAACACCCTTAAAGTATATTGATTGGAGGGAAAATATGTAGTTGGCATTGCGCAAGCTAGGCAACTACAGGATAATACTTGGAAGGAAGGTTGAGCCCTATCAACTAGTTGAGAGAAACAATTTTATGAACCGCTTAGATGAAGCTTTCAGTTATCTATGCACTCATATATCTAGAGATATCCTCTTCCACCTTGAAGGCTTGAGGACTCCAAGAGAATCCTAGGAGAATATTGAAAACTTGTTTGGAAAACAAGATGAGCTTCAGGGACACCTCCTAGAGAATGAGCTGGTAGCCTTACATCCCAGCAGTTTCGAAACCATAGAGCAATTCTTTACTAGATTCGAGTCTCTTACACTTCAATGCAGACAATGCAAAATAGAAAGAAAGGATGAGAAAAATGTGCTCTCCATTATCAACAAACTCGGTTATGAGTATTCTGTATTTGTCTTAATCTTTGATTCCAAAAGGAATGCCTTTCCCTGTTGGAAAATTCCCTCACTTGATTCCTTTGCAAAGTCCTTAATATAGGAGCAAGAGAAGTTGATCCGGATGGGAGTCATCCAAACTTCCAAATATCAAGCTCTCATAGTGACAGACTCTACCAAAGCGCAAGATAAAGGGAGACCTAAGGGGAAGGAGCCTAAAGAAACTGATTCTAAGCCTAAAGAGAATCATAAGGCTTCTGAAGGAGCCTCCAACTCTAAGAAAAAGAAGAAGTTCAAAAAGAAGATGTGTCCCTATTATATGAGAGGTTTTCACCTTGAAAACTCTGGTATGAAGAAGCAAGTAGATCAACTGACTACTCTCCTCAAACATAATAACATTGCTCTCCCAAAAGGATAAAATAAGTATGATGATGGACATGAAAGGTGCCATGCTTTGAAATCTGGCCTACCTTGGTCAACAACCTATTTGATTGATTCTGGAGTAGCCAACCACATAATTTCCTCCAAGGATTTCTTCTCCACTCTCAACATCAAAGAAGGGCCCACTATTCACATGGGAGATGGTTCCCAAATTCCAACAACAAGAAGAGGCACCATGAAAATAAAGCATGGTGAGTTCCATAATGTCCTCTATGTGTCCTCCATTGCAGCTAATCCGTTGTCTGTATATCATATGACTCACACTGGCTCACCAACGCGAGTGTTGTTTGGGCCTGACTCGGTAGAGATAAAAAAAATATCAAATGGGGAGATTCTAGCGAAAGGAATCGTTGATCATTCCTCCAAGGCATATATTTTCTCTCACTTCATGCCATTCATGGTTCCAGAATCACCACAGCTTCCATTTGAAGAAGATGAAGGTATAAACATTCTTTCACTTCCTATTGCAGACACAGTTTTATTGCCTGACATTTCAGATTTAGATTCAGAAGAGGAGGCACACTAGCACGATCCAGACATTGAGCTTACACCTCAAAGGGATCTATATCCATATCCAACATCTACCTCATTTTAGCAGCCTAAATGGGCTCAGCATCTCATAGAAGCAACTGGAAATGGTGCTGAGGATCCATATGACAAGAGAAGAACGAGGTACCAGTATCAGAAGGAGAGTGGTGCACTGTCCCACACATATCCACTTCTTCCTAAGAGGTGTTTTATGATGACGAGGTTAAATCCTCGATCCTTCAAGGAAGCTTTCCATGACCCTAGATGGTAGGCAGCCATGGATGAGGAGTTTGATTCACTACATGATAATAAAACCTAGGAACTTGTCTCCTTACCTCCAGGAAGGACGCGTGTTTAGTGCAAATGGATCTATAAGACCAAGATAGCTACAGATGGAACCACGACCAAGTACAAGGCTCATTTGGTGGCAAAAGCATACTCTCAGGTTCAAGGCTTGGACTACAATGAGACATTCTCTCCAGTATCTATAATGGATTCCATCAGGCTTGTCTTGGCTATTGTATCTTCCAAAAGATGGGAGTTACATCACATGGATGTGAAAAGTGCCTTCCTTCATGATGACTTGGAGGAAGAGATATATATGAAACAACCTGAGGGGTTTATTGATGATCCTTCCTTAGTTTTCAGACTAAGGAAATCATTATATGGACTCAAAAAAACCCCAAGGGCATGGTACTCCATTAAGATGGATTCCTTCCTCATATCTCAGAAATTTGAAAGGTGCAAATCAGATTGAAATGTCTACATGCAGAAGAAAGAGGGGTTCTTGATTTTGGTTGTATTATATGTGGATGACTTGCTCATTACTAGCAGCTCTGCTATTGGATTGATTAGCATAAAGTCCGCTCTAAACAAAGCATTCACTATGACTGACTTAGGACTGTTGAGATAGTTCATTGGTCTCGAAGTAAGTTAAGATACTTCGGGAATAATGATCTCACAGTCCATGTGTTCATCAGACATGCTTAAGATATTCCACATAGGGGATTGCAAGGCATCCCCCTGTACCTTTCTATCAAGCATCAGGCTTCAAGAAGGTAGTTCCACACCTTTGGTAGATAGCACTCTCTACAAACATCTCATTGGGATCCTTCTGTATCTCAAACATTCGAGAACACACATATCCTATGTTGAGAGTGCTGCTGCCAAGTACATGCATTAACCAAATGAGCTGCACTAGAAGGTAGAAAAGAGGATCTTGCATTATGTGCAGGGTACTATAGATTATGGGATCCACTATGCAACTGGAGCTCAACTTGATCGCACAGGCTTCATAGATTTAGACTGGGAAGGAGATGGAAATGATAGGAAATCCACCTTGGGTTTTGTATTCATGATTGGATATGGGCCAATTTGTTGGTCCAGCAAGAAGCAAGAAGCACTTGCACTCTCTTCAGTAGAAACAGAGTATCGGGGAGCTGTGAATGCAACTATTCAGGCAGTTTGGCTACATGGCATCTTGACAGAGTTCGGGATTCAAACTTCACCTATAGTGGATCTTTATTGTGACAACCAGAGTACAATCAAAATTTCCAGTGATCCAGTTCAGAAGCAGAGGACAAAGCACATAGAGGTTCACATGCACTACATTCGGGAACTAGTGCATGACAGAACCATCACACTGCACTATTGTCCTACAGAGGATCAAATTGCAGATATTTTTACCAAGTCTTTTACAAAAAGAGATTTGTTTTTCTCAGGTTTCTTTTAGGCATTAAGGCTAGATTCTTAGTTCCTATTTCTGCTTATTTTTGAGGGGGGGGGTTCCCATGAGGTTTTACCCTATTTCCTCAGTTGTATTAAGCATCATTTTATATTCTAGATTGTATACAGGTGACTTATGACCTTGTTGTCAAGGCACACAGTTGTCCAAGTTAGGATTTAGGGGGTTTTAGGATTTATAATCTTCCCTTGACCAAACTGTTTATTAGATTATTTTAGCATGACTTAGGAGTTTTATTTAATTAAATGATTCCACTAGTACCATTGGGTCCACATGGCCTAATGGGGCCACATGTACTAGTTACTAGAGTGTGGGGAACACTTCTAGATGCTAACTGTCACCGACTGCACTTGCATGCATAAGAAGTTAGGCGCCTTCTAGACCAATCCCTACATTTTAGGATCCACTGGGAGTCCCGACACCAACCTCTTTCAATCAGTTGGATTTGGAACTTATTAAGCTTAGTTAATTGTCAGTTACATTTAGTTAGATCACAATCATTTTAGTTACCGCTAGTTATGCATAGATGCATGTGGATTAGGCGCCTTTGCTCACCTACCACTTTAGTTAGACTGAGTTAACTATTTATTACTAATTGTGTGAGTTGTTTAGACATATGGAGTTAACCATTTGGACTCCGATATTGATTGAGACATCCTGAGTTAGCTAGTCAGTTAGGTACAATCACATCC
The DNA here is from genome assembly GCA_001517045.1 of Pseudotsuga menziesii. Taxonomy (NCBI): domain Eukaryota; kingdom Viridiplantae; phylum Streptophyta; class Pinopsida; order Pinales; family Pinaceae; genus Pseudotsuga; species Pseudotsuga menziesii. The sequence continues at coordinate 994,804 of LPNX011166304.1, forward strand.
AGTTGGTAGATTCGAATTCCTTTCCTGTGTGGGTTGATTTGTTCAGTGTGTATATTCATTCCTCTTTTACTGCATCAATAATATTTTACTCATTGCTTACTGATCTAAATGGCACAACAATTTTAACATCTTCTACGCATTAAGAGGAAGAAAATATCAATTATCAGATTTTAGAGATTTAATTTATTTTTAAAACCATGCATTTAGGATTTTGGGTAGAGTACCCATAGAGATAGCTCAAATCTCTTCAAAGCAGCGCCATTTCCAGATTTCAAGGAAAAGGATTTGTAAGTCAAGGATCTTTTCTAGATAAATGTAAAAGGGAGTATGTTACCAATTTGAAGTTTCTTTTGAACCCTGTTAGTGTATTTTGAGGACTGTATGAAGGATGAAAACTACTATATGAGCCAGTTTTTTGAATTTTAATCATGCAAATACTGTTTCAATGTCTTTGAACTTCTGTAATGACTTTTATGAAAGATAGTGTTTCTATCCCTAGTTTCTCATTACATATGCATGTAATTGTGTTCCTTTTTACAAAATGTTTTTCTATTTTGAAGGAATTTATCATCTGTTTATGCAACCAACTGTCTGTGGTTATTTAGCTGATTCTTAACTGGTTCATACATATCTATTGTTTTTAGTCATATGTTTTTATATCATCCTTTGTTACCATCCCTTGTATATACATATCGGTACATATTTGATTCTTGAGTATTGGTCATTCATCCACCCTTCAATTTCCTCTTATGTTTTTACAAACCAAACCCATTCCGATTTTATTCAAGCCTTAGAGATTAATATGTGTTAAGCTTGGCTCTCTTGCAGTAGAGAGTTAAATTTAGCACAAACATATTTTGGCGCCGTTGCCGAGGATGGAAGTGAAAATTATCTTCCCCGGGAAGAACCACATCAAAGAGATCTATTACTTGAAGGTGAAAAAGTAATAGGCATATGCAATTGACTGTAATCATTCACCTGAAGAACTCCATCATTAAATAATATACAATCTAAGATTTATGGGCGACTCCACTGGCTCCATAATGGTGACTTCAACTGCTAATCCAATAACTTCTTCAATCAAGATAACATATTTCGTGGCAGACCTTGCTTTTCTTAAAAATTTCAAAGAATGTATAGGTACTTATTCTGATGATTATGAATGGAATGACGATTTATATTCTTATTTAGATTCTTATAAAATCTCTAGTGAAGAAGATAAATTTTGTTTTTTGAAGAAGCTTCTTCAAACACTCGAGTAAGAATATGAAATTTTGTTAACTCAAAAAAATTCCCAAAATTTTTATGAGATTAACATTTCTAATGGCCAGTATGAAGATATGTGCAAGACCTTGAATAAAGAATTAAATCAACATATATTGGAAAGTAAAAAGTGTTTTTGAGATGATTGTGAAAAAAATGCTTTTTATAGAAATATTGAGGTCAGAGCTTATCTAAAGGTAGTTCACTTATCTTGGACAAGAAATAGAGGTATTTAATCAAAACATGGTTTCTAATTTTTTTTTATGATCCAGTAGGTGCTTATCTGGAGGTTTTTATTAGCTCAGGTCATTCATTTTTGTTCAACTGTAAATATGGGTTTCAGATTCATAATGAGTTTCGTATAAGTTCTTCAATCTTTATTTTACAGAAGTATATTCGAGGAGTTCAATTGCTAAGTCAGTTTTTAACCTAGTTTCATTGGAAATGGAATTAAACTTGATCAACCAAAGTTCAGCTGATTAGATTAGTACCTATTTATAAACAAGCTCAATGTATGAGCAATTGGGTCTAAGTAGTTTTTAATTTGCACTGCATGAACTAGTTTCCAGTAGTTTCCTTCTTTAGCTTGATATGATATGCAGAAGTTCAGATGCTAATAATACTTCATCACCCAATGGATACAAGGCACTAATGCTTCTTATTCTCACTTGTAAAGCATTTTGGGTTTGCGGGACAGGGTGCAGATGTCAGAGATGGTTTCAGGAGAAGGAACAGGGTCTTCATGTTATTGGAGCCTCATAGGGAGGACTCCATCCCCAGCCTGATCCAGATGTTGGTACCAGATTTGTCCCACAAAATTTTTGGATTTTGACAGCGCACATGTAAAAAAGGAACCCACTTTTCCCCACGGGAATGTTCCAGAGTATTCTAGCCAATTTGGTCAGTCTTCATATTTTGCTCCTAAAGATTTTCCTAATAAACTCATCATCTCTTTGAGTCTTTTAACTTTTCATTCTTGACTATATACTCCACATTACATGTCTCATATGTTCAAATTCCAAAGTTTATGATTTTTTTTTTTTTACCTTTCCATGGTTTTATATTATTTAAAGTCACAATCCTTATATGGTTATGTTTATTTTCATAAATTCTTTGTATATTCTATGAAACGTCCAACTTAAGATGAAGACAAAGTCATGTTCCTTTATGTATCTCGGTCAGGTCATGTGTTCATAATTGAGTTCAAGTGTTTCAGGCGTCTACACAGAGAATTCTCAAGTGCCTTGTATTTGCAAGAGTTCAGCTTTAAGATTCATGTGCTCATAGTGAACATCAAATTCAAGCATCAAAGAATGCCTGGGTGTAAAAATGGTGTAAGAAAACCGAGAATTATACTGTGAGGGCATATTTATTTTGCAGAATCAAGTCCTTATTTGTTTGGTGAACACATTACGACTAAATTTTGAGAATTATTCATTGTATTTGAGCATATTCTTTATTGTGTAATCACAAGATCTCATCCACGGAATTATGGATGCGTTGGAGTTGACAGAGTGCTATAAGCAAAAGTACACCATTTTATATTTTTATATGGATACTAAGCAATGAAGATTTAACTATTGTATCATTGGAATCTTCTACGCATTAAGAGAAGGAAGAGATCAAGTATCAGATTTTAGGGATTTGATTTATTTTCAAAACCATGCATTGAGTATTTTGGGTAGAGTACCCATAGAAATAGCTAAAATATCTTCAAATCAATGTCATACCCATATTTCAAGGAAAAGGATTTATAAGTCAAGGAGATTTTCTAGATTTGAATCCAATAGTTTTAATGACAAGTCCAACATTCGGTCTAAATCAATTTTAACTCAGGAATTCTAGACAGATAATTTATAAGTGGCATGTTATTTCATTCAACACCTTGCAATAGGGGAGGAAATATGATACCTAAGAAAGGTTAATCCATATTTGAAGGCATCTAACTCCATCATTCCAGATTCTTAGCAACTAATTCTAGATCAATTATTTTCCAGATTTTATTCTAAAAGTCCGCAACAGTTTTCATGATGGAATTCAATATAAATTCTAGAATGGGAGAGGTTCCAGCAGAGAGGGGTTGTGTGTTGAAATGTAAAAGGGAGTATGTTACGAGTATGAAGTTTCTTTTGAACCAACTTATTAGTGTATTTTGAGGACTGTATGAAGGATGAAAAATACTATATGAGCCAATTTTTTTACGTTTAATCATGCAAATACTGTTTCAATGTCTTTGAACTTCTGTAATGACTTTCATGAAAGATAGTGTTTCTATCCCTAGTTTCTCATTACATATGCATGTATTTGTGTTCCTTTTTATAGGATGTTTTCAGTTTTGAAGGAATTTATCATCCGTTTATGTAACCAACTGTCTGTGGTTATTTAGTTGATTCCTAACTGGTTCATACATATCTACTGCTTGTAGTCATATGTTTTTATATCATCCTTGTTTACCATCCCTTGTATATACTTATCATTACCTATTTGATTCTTGAGTATTGGTCATTCATCCACCCTTCAATTTCCTCTTTTGTTATTACAGACCAAGCCCATTCAGATTTTATTCAAGCCTTAGAGCTTAAAATGTGTTAAGATTGGCTCTCTTGCAGTCGAGAGTTAACTTTAGCACAAACACTCAGAGTTGGATTTTATTTTTTAAAGAGCTTGAAATCAGGACAAACTATGCTTTGTATGATCCCTATCAATGGTCCCCTTTCCAACATGATGTTCAGAGGTTTGTACTTAGGATGATACCCATTAACAATATTTTTCCAAACATGATTTCCAATGGTTTGGATCTTTCCCCCAACATAAGGGTTAGAGGAAAATGATATGGCCTCCAAGGGTTTCTTTTGCCTCTTCTTTTTCTTCACAACATTAACCTTCCGACTACTAATGGAAAGACATTCTTCATAATTGGAAGAAGAAGAAAATATCATAGGTGGATGAAAATAAGGTGATGGATTTGGTGGCAATCGATTGGACTCAAATTGCATTGGGCTGTGTACAATCTAAGGAGACTTGGATACCATAGACGAAACCATATTTACCAAAGCAATGGAACATAGAGGATCTGGGGAAGGTAAAGGAAATACTCCAATGAGAGAAGAATCCTTAATAAAACCTACTCCTACGTTTGCATACTGAGGGGTAGACTATCCCAATAGAGGGATAGTATTCTTTGTACCTAAAAGGACATTGGGGATGAAAAAGTCGAGTCGGTCGATAATGTTGATGTATTTGTAACTTTAGAATGTATTCACTTGTATATTTTATATTGTATTTCATTGTACCCTGACGGAGATGTTTGTTCCTCCGATCAGGAGAGTCATTAATATAATAAAGTCATGTAAAGTCATTGAGGTTAACCCTCCATTGCAAGTCAAGGCAATAGTCCCCACAATTGAGTTGAGGTTAACCCTTCGTTGTAAGTCGGGGCAATAGTCTCCATAGTTGAGGGGTATTAGGGTTATTAGACTCTCCTAGTGAGGTCGGCCCTGGAAGAGTAAAAGTCAAGTGGAAAACAAGTATAAATAGAGAGTGATACTCTCTATTTGAAATACACACTCTCTCAAATGTAGCGCATGAGTGAGAGAAGAGGAGCCTGCACAAGTGAGAGAGAGATCAGCTGTCAGAGATCATCCTTGTGTTTTTGGGTTTTAATTTTGCTATTGGTTCTCATTATATCTCTGAGGAAGTTGCGAGGTTTTCTCATTTATGGTTTCCCCGAGGAAAACTCTTTGTTTTAATTTGGGGTCTAAAACGGGCCTTATAAGAAAATGAGCCATCGTATAAGAAAACGAGCCAACCATAATTTCTTGATGAGTTGGAATTCAAGGACCAATAGAATTTCAATAAAGTGAGTCAACCACAATAGTTAACTTGAGATATTTGTCATAAAAAACTACTTTTTTGTTCATATTTTCAGCATATCTTCTTGTGTTTTTACTCAAATTTCAAATGGGAGCACTTGTTGGATGTGGAATTTGAATTAAATTATGCATCCAATCAGTACCCACATGACATAATTTTGATGGACCCTGCTGCCCCAAAGACACGAAATCCCTGAAAAAACGTGATTATGACATCGTTATCATGTTTTTCAGGCATTTCTTGCTTTCTGGGCAGCGGGTTCCGTCAAAAGTATGGAGTGTGGGTACTTGTTGAATGAAGAATTTAATTCTGCATCAAATGATTCCTCCCGCTCAAAATTTGAGTAAAAAATAGGGATATATGTTGAAAATACAAACACAAAAGTAGTTTTTTTCTTTCTTCCTCCAAAATTACTAAATATTATTTTATTATTTTCGTCAAGAGGCCCATTTTAGACCCAAAATTTCCTCTATTAGTTTTCTCAGTCGTTGTTATCTATTACTGAGATAAAACTTCTTTCTTTGACAATGTAATATTTTCATACTTTGTTATTTATTTTCTATTCTATTGCATTTTGGCCATGGGAAGAAAATATTTTTTAGATCACAGAGAACTAGTCCTAGTCTAAATATCCTAATCACCTCATCTCTTTAGCAGTAGCATCGCCAGAAATCCATCTTTGCATTGCAAACTAATATGTGTGCCTCCATCAAAGTAGTTTGTTCCTTCCTTTCTCTCCCTTATCCTAGTTCTAAAGTTAGCATCGAGAGCTTCCCCCCCCCCCTTTCCTACTTCTGCATGGAAAAGGAACGCATAGATGTAAAATGTGGAAATAAATGACTTAGCACCTTAAAGCCAATTCTTCCACAAATAAATAACTTAACCTATTTCACTATTTTTCCATAGAACATTAAAGTAACTTCTTTGCATTTCAACCTTTGTTTGGATTTCTCAAGGCATTTTCCGGGCCACAAAGATCTAAATCAAGCAAGGTATTTGATAGGGGGCATCAAATTATTTATAAGAACAAGGTTAGCAGATTTTAATCCAAATTGATAAGATCCAGTTGTTTATCGACCAACATAACTTGCTTTCATTTTATTAATATACCCGTGGCGAATACCACCTCGGTCCTAGTTTCAAAATTCTATTTATGCATAAATAATAAATATGCTTTTCCATATTTTTGGTTGTAGCTTGGGTTATATTTGAAAAGAAGGCTTTGCATAAATTTCTTTTTACTGTATGTGATTATTTTAATGAGACTTTGTTATAAATTGTTAAGGAAGTCCCTTGGTATTTCTTGCATGGATGTTTGCAACTATTTTAGTTGTGATTTTATGCAACTTATCTAGTTACGAAATACATTTATAATTTGTAGTGATGAGGAGCTTGCATAAATTAGAATTGTGTCTGAGATTATTCAGTTTTAGAGCTTAGTCTCCTAGGCAATAAATGCACGAACTTTTTGTAGCAAGGGTCTAGACTAAGAGCATGTGTACATGCTGCATTTTTATGCTATATAATTATCTTTTTGGCATTTTGTTGGGCTATGTTACCGCAAATATGGATGTTGCTTTTCCATGCACTTCTCTTAATATGCTATTTCAATTTCTTCTTAAATTGTGTTGCAAAGATGGTTATCCTTTTTTCCTTGTTGCATATTTTTTTCTTTGAAGGAAAATTATTGATAGAAAACATTTTCCTAAGTTTTTTTACGAGTAGATGGAAGAATGGAATTTCTTGATCTCCTTTAGAGATCGATCGATTGAGTATAAAGAGTTAGAGAGAATTAGTTTCTCTATCTACCATTTTTTAATTGAGATGAAGAACAAATAATCAATTGGATGATCTCTTTTTGATAAACCAAAACTTTGTTCTTTGATGGATTTCTCTTAATTGATCTGTTGATCATAGAAAAAAAATGATGATTAAACACATGACTTGTATGAACCATTTTCAGATGAAGGTTAAGCTTACTTGTAGATTCTAGGTATTAGTTTAATAGCAAGGTTTAATGAACATTTCCTTTAGATCCTAGAGCACCTCACAACATTTTACACTGAATAATATACCATTTATTAGCCTTTACAACTAATGCATGCTTCAAACATCAAAATGAGTGCTAAAATAATAATATTGACTTTACCGACAATACTTGTAACACTTGAGAATTGCAAGCAGAATCATAACTCTAGTTAAGTATGCAATAAAAACTTGTTGACATGTATTGATGTTTTTATTATTTACAAGTGACATACATAGTGCAACATGGACCATGGAATCACGTTAGTTCCCTCCAAATTCTAGCCTCATGAATCATAAATTATAATAATTATAGGCTCACCACCTAGGGGCATTGCAAAATGAGGATACTAAATTTTCTATGAAGGACAATATAGTTCGAATATAGTTATTTTTAAATCATCGCCCCATTTTGGAGACCAGACCAAACTGGCACATGATGTTTTCAAGAACATTTTCCAGTCACGTCTAGGTTTCTAAAGCAGAAATGCTCCAACCAATTGGTTTCACATGTGTAATTCACTGTCTACTCTAAAGACATAATACAAGCTATCAAGATTGATTTTTTGCAAGGGCCTTGTTGGATTGCCTTGAGTGTTTAATGTGTTCATGTGTTGTAGATTATAAGTTTATAAATGTCCTATGTATTCTTTCTTGCATATATAGGGCATGAGGTTACTAAATACCCACATGGTTCGATCATCTTGGAATTTGCATGCCACTACATCTATGGATGCACCCTCACATGACAAAAGAAGGTGTAGTCTGAAAATTTTCTGAGCTTTTTCAACAATGCATAACTAGAGATACATTTTTTTGTCACTGAACTTTTGAAATTAAATGGTATTGTTGCTGGAAATACTCACCTCCCGCGGACATGAGCTGTTTCCTTAGCTTGAAATCATTCACAACTAGAACAATTGAGTAACAACATTAAAGAGTACTTTCCCTAAGATAAGTAGATGTTTGGAATGCAACTTTCACCTACAATATAGTGTAATTCTCCAGCCTTCAAGAGTACTAGATCTCCATAGTTTATCTACAAAAACACATCAAAAATCACACAAGATCAAAAGTACCAAATACAATCTAATATATTATATCAAAGACTAAGGATTTTGATAATGAAACCAGTGATTGAAACACAATAAGAATTATGGGAAATGAAATTTTAAATGCAGATTCAAATAAAGAGAGAGATTACAACCAATATGACTTAGTGTTGAGATGTCTCCTATCATGCAAAGTTTTGTCCTCAAAGGTTCAACTTGTCTTCCTTATGCTCACCCTAGATTTGGCCAGAAATTTGGTGCTGTAGCATAACTTTCCTCCCTTTTCCCATGGGGGGTGAGTCACTACTTATAGCTCTTGGGAGGATAGGAATGGTTGAGAAAATGGTGGATGAGGTGGAAGCGAGATCCTACTAAAGGGGATCTCGAGTCAAGATGGTCCAAAAGAGTATGGATGAGGGTTCCATGAAGCTAATCTTCAAGAAGCTTCATGAATATTGTCTTATTCCTTTTGAAACTCAAGCACCGCTCTTTTACTATGGAGACAGAGCATTAACAAGTTTGCACCGCTCATTGCTCAAAGATATTAGGTGGTGGCACTGCTCATTGTCAACTGACAAGTGGAGTTACTGAAAGGGGTAACCCATATTGCATAAAGGGAAAAGGAGGTGGTGGACACAAGTATGAAAATATGAGTTCTGACCAATATCTAACTTCATATTTTGAGGAATTGAGGAAAATTATGATGTCTTGGTTTTCATTACATGGTCATGACGAGAATTGTGTGTAACAAAATGCCCCCCAAATCATGATGCTAGAGGAATAGGATAGGTGAAAGATTTGTAAGAAAAATTTATCGCTTTGAGGCAAGAAATCGCTTAATCGGAGATCGTCATCAATCCATATTTTGTGCAATACATCAATAATTTGACTCATATCCAACTAACTCCTCATCATGACTATAGACCAATACAAGGAAGATCCATGTGAGGGATGAACAATCATGGCTACTAGAATACAACGTAGATCCATGTGAAGAAGACTCAAACCTGGACATAGCTACTAGGCATACAATGTAGATCTATGTCATATGGACACAAATTTGAGCACATCCATGACCATACAAATGTGGATCCATGCTAGGACTCATACACATACTCCATCAGAACCTGGGGAAATCAATTAGTGCTTAATAGATACCCAGGGTCTTCATCTTGTCTTTGACAAAGTATGATTCTATCCATGTGATTACAATGTCTTGATGTTGAACATGGTAGAAACCACTTGATTATCAGTCAATGATGAGAACCGTTAATAAGTGCGAGGAAGATCACCATTGATGTCTATGATTCCCAAGGTACCCTAGTACAATCTCCCGAGTGTGAATAGATGATATGATGCTGAACATTCGGTTGAATCTTTCGATCAAAGGTCAATGATGTGAACCTATGTTGAAAGCGAGAGGATCTGTCATTGATGCATACATATCTCAAGGTACTTGTTGTTTTTTTCTAAGATTAATTCCTGGATGATGAGCCAAAGTCGAAAGGAATAGTCTCGTCGAAGGAGGGCCATGATGATCCCACATCAACGACATGAAACTTAGAACAAAGTTCTGGAATTTTGGGTATGATGTAACCATAGTACTGACTCAAATATAACTGACACAAAAGTTTGACTGTAGATGCAAAATATCAACATGACTTCCCTTTGAACATCGGGCGACATGAATGAAGACTTGGCAGCATTGACTTGACCAGGAGGATACCAAAACATAATGCGATGGTGGACAATGCATTCTTTGAAAGACTCAAAGGAGTGACATGACTCATGAAAGTGGATCAACTTGGAAGCAAGCTAAATACCCAATTGAATGAATAAGATGCAGATAAGTGCCATGTTCAAAGGTGACTAACAACTACCATTTTTGCAAATGAAATATAGTTCCCTTCCCTTAATTTCCCCATCATGATTGATGAGTGCCTCTTTTTCATTTTTATGATTTCAAACAGGGTAACAAACACTTGTTGTAGCCTATCATAAGATAAGTCCATTCTCATATGTTTCATGGACCTGAGAAAGGAGGGGTTCGATCCCAAAAGAGGGTCTCTTAGTGTTTAATTTAACGAGTCCATTGAAATTTAACTCGGTATCGTTCATGTTTAGAGATTCTGAACAAAAAATGGAAGAAGGCTCCAAAAGGTCCTTTTTTCATATGATTTAGTCCCTAGGGCCCGAAAAAGTATAAAATAATCCCAAAGAGAACTCTTCTAGCTAAGATCAACTAGAGTATTCCTTTTTTGTAATTAGTCAATCCAAACCGAAAAAAGGGGTAAAATATTGTCGGAAAGATGAATCTTCAAGTACTTTTACGAGCGTGAATAAGACAAGTTCGCTTGACGATCTTTTCACATTTAAGGAGTCCGAAAAGAGCTTATAAAATACTCCATTAGAGTTTCTTTTCACGATAAAGAAGTTTAACGAGCCTGAAAAGAAGTGAAAGTTGACTTGGAACTTTGGTACTAGGTTTAAAGAAAACGACCAAGGTTTCGAAATGATCGCTCAAGGAGTTTTTTTCGTTTTATGAAAGTACAAAAAAGTCAAAACAAACTCTAACATAACCAAAATCGTTTAATTCTCATCCCTGCAAAAACTTTGAAAAGATTATTAGACCTTCAAAAGAATTAAAAAAAAAGATTTAATGACTATTTAAAAGGATATTTATTAATGAAATAATTAAAATGATTAAAATGATATAATAAAACACAAAATATTTCATATAAAAACCAATGAATAGTGAAAAAACTTTCCATTTCACTATTTACCAATTTGGAGAACTATTTGGAGCCATTTGTGTGCAATATTCAGGCAGGGATTCTGGGGTCATCAACCAACTATTTTTCGATCCGTCAGCTCCAGGTAAGAGCCAAACTCAATCCTAACATTTCTATGGTTGCATTTTTTAATTCCATTCAAGCTTTTTAGGGTTTTGGAATTTTTACCCAAGGGTAAAAAACACTCGCAGGGTAATGCTCTTTCTCCTTTCAGGAAAGGCGGTGCCATGCTAACACCACGGTATGCCAAAATCAGCGGTGTCACCACTCTGTCTCAAAGGCAAGAGAGCGCTGCTACAGGCTTCCCTAAAATGAGAAACACCCACACTAAACTAATGATTTTCAAGCATTTTTAATGGATGGAATGATGTTCTAATGCCTCAAATTGAATTTTTGGAAGGTTATTTTGGCGAAAATGGTTGTTTAGAGAGAGAGGAAACATGAACTTGATGATGCTAGGGCTAGAGAAGATGATGGATCATGATGGCTGCTTTATAGGGTTGTGGCCTCCTGAAGTTTTTCAATGTTCCAAGAATGAAATCTCATGTGAGATTACTGGAATATATACTGAGAATGTAGAACCCCGAGCAACAATATTTCAAAGTGGGGGCTCACATTCTTACCATGAAAGAAAAATACATCTACTTCTTTACATGGTTATCCAGGAGCGGGTCTCCTATCTCACTGACAGGCCCTTGGGGAGGAGATGTCACCAGCCATGAGCTCATAGACCATCACTGCTTTCCAGCTACTTTGATGTTTGGGAAGAAAATCCCAATCAAATAGGTAATGGATTTGCCTCTTCACACAATTATTTTTACCATGCAATGAGTTTCGGGGAGCCAAGGCCCTCATCAGGCTTCTTGAGCACATATGATCTATGATTCAGAGGTTATGGCACCTACAATCTTTAACTAGGCCAAGGCTTTATTGAGCACTTTCAAGGAGAAGTTGACCAAGTTTCGACAAGGAGAGCTGAAGCAATTCGGCTACAGTACCATCTTGGCATCCTTGTTCTTTGAGTGGGTACCTCATCTGAGGTTGCAGGTAGATTTCATTGATCCGAGAGCACAAGACCCTCGCATGTTGTGTTGGGTAGAGGTGATGGCTCGCCTTGGTGGCTGTGGGTCCAAAGTTAAGTATGGGAGCGCCTTCTTTCGTTGGTTGGATGACCAACTACTTATGATAGAATACTACACATACGCTGGGACTGACTAGAGAGGGGTCTAGACCTAGCCCTACCAGTAGTTGCCCAATGAGGCGATATTGGTAAGAAGAACACTAAATACATTGATTATTTTTGTATTTTATGTTTTATAATTTTTATGGATGTTAACGAGACCTAAATTTCATGCAGATGTGGGAGATGCATGACCTAGGGGTTCCTCCCCAATTGACAGGCGAGTGGGGGCCTACTTTGTCCACAGAGGATATGACGAGTTGACTGAGTTAGAGGAGAACCTCAACCGGTTAACTCTAGATATTCCATAAACTTTCATAGATGACCTCCCTAGGAGGTACCAGAGGCATACTATTGGGGTATCGGGCCGCTTTGAATTCCTGCTATGGAGGGTAGCAAGAGCTATTATGTGTTACCATCAGCATCATTAGTCGTCCTACATGCTGCAGACACTGAAACCTATCTAGCTTCAATATTTTTGTCATTTTGTATATTTGAAAGCCAGTGTGCTTCAATCGAGGTCTCGAGACCATATTTTTAGTGTAAAACACTCTTTATATATATATATAATATATATATATATATATGTGTGTGTGTGTATATATATATATGTGTGTATATATATATATATATGTATATATATATATGTGTGTATATATATATATGTATATATATATATATGTATATATATATATATATGTGTATATATATATATATGTGTATATATATATATGTATATATATATATATGTATATACATATACATATATATACATATATATATATATAGACACACATATATATATATATGTGTGTCTATATATATATATATGTATATATATATATATATATATACATATATATATATATATATATATATATACACATATATACACACACACACACACATATATATATATATATATATTATATATGTCTACATATATATATATATATATGTCTATATATGTATGTATATATATGTATCTAAACATATATGTATATATACATATACATATATATATATGTATATGTATATGTACATATACATATATATATATATATATGTGTGTGTGTAGACTTATATATGGTGGCTTATCTGTGTTCAAATGCGGAATGATATTTATATGAGTTTTTATGTCTTTTTATGTTTATGTTTATTTACAATGAACCATGTTTCATTTATCAAATGTTCTGTGTTAGCAATATACCGGTCCAATATGTAATTGGCTAATGAGTCTGCAACTGTGTTACAAGACCTAGGAATATGCCGATAAGTAATAGTTTCAAATGTTCTTTCTAAAAAATGCACTCTTCGAAAAAGACGAAGAAGTGTAGGGTTTCAGATGACATACAAGTGATTTAAGTGAAAAACCACTAGTTGTGAGTCCATGAAGGCTACCAAGTGATCAATGTCTCAAGATGCAACCTCGGTTAACAAACCTATTACCACATGATACTCGATGATATTATTGGTGGTTGGACCTACAAAAACCACTCCTGAACTGACTAAGTCATAAGTTGGGGAATATAATACCCAAGTAGATGAAGCAAGGTTTAGGGTATGACAACAAGCACCATCATCAAAACCATAAAAATCAATTTTATCTGCATAACCAAAACATGGTATAAACAATACTGACAAAAACTCAAAACCATATTGAAATACTAATACCACACCAAAAGTCAATCAATGTACATATATACAAGGTACTATAATAGAGATGTATTCAAAATATCACAATTTTAGGTACAACCCATTGCGAGGTTTCCCAAAAGGTATCCCATCATAATCTACAAGCTCATAAGCCCCTTTCTCTAAGACTTTACTCACAATGTAGGGACCGTACCACATGGATTACAACTTCCATTTTCCAAGTTTGTCATGCTTCTGATCATAGGTCAAAACTATGTGTCCTTCATTAAATACATGAGGTTGAATATATTTATTGTATTGAGCCTTAATGCATTTTTTATGTGCCTCATTAGCCAAGGAAACATCTCTTCGATTCTCATAAAGGTTTGTCAAATACAAAAAACGTTCTTCTTCGATAGAAGTGTTTGGGAGAAGTTCAACTACAAGCTTGAGTGACAAGATATCGCATTCAATAGGTAGGAAAACTTCCAGTCCATACGTTAGAATTTCATCATTAAGCTAGCATTATATTAGGATCTTTACTGAGAGAATAACAAGCACAACAATCAAACACAAGAGACAATGAACACAGTGTTTATCATCGAGGAAACCATAAATGGTGAAAACCCCGCAACTTCCTCAGAGATAGAATCAACACCAAAATAGAAAAGCCCCAAAACAGTAAGTGATCTCCCGACAGCAGTAACCTTCTTCTTATCTATCCCCAGTGTCTTCTCCTTCCTCAACTATGCGCTACACTTGAGTGTGTATGAGTTGTGTGATAAATAGAGACTCCAGTTCTTTATTTATACTAATCTCGACATGACTAAAACCCTATTAGGGCCGACCTCTACTAGGAGAGTCTAATAACCCTAGTGCCCCGGAACTGCGGGGACTTTAACCCTTAGACAATTGGAGGGTTACTCACTATGACTTGACATGACTTGTTTACATTATTGATTCTCCTGATCGAAACATCGGGGCATGACTGTCACATACCCCAATTTTGTAAAATAATGTTAATTGTTTTATTATATTCCTGAGACATTATGTTAAAATTAATGCTAAGTAGGAATTGATGACTCAGCAGAGTCAACAGAATTGGAATGTAATTCAGAATATTTTATTATTAATAAATAAATTGTGGAGACAACAGCATGGGAGAGCTGTTAAAAAGAGGTTACTGGTCAAACTGGTGGATGGAACTAGGTGGAGGGCAAAAGACAAGTGGCATCATCCTCAAGCACTTCCTAAGTTGCAGGTGGCAACTTCCCTATAATTGGGGTCATGATTCCCCAAGAAAGTGGGGATCAGAGCAGGTGGCTCATTAAATGACAACTAACCCAAAAATACCTAGGCAATCTTTTAAAAGTACTCAATGAAGAGACTTGAGGCTTCTCAGATATTTTCCCAGAGAGAATTCATTCAGGTGAATGTTATTCAGGAAATTCATTGAGGAAAGAGGGAAATACAGTAAGGAAGTTGTCTGAGAGGATTGCTGCAGTAACTTGGTTAATTATAGATTTTTAGCTGGGAGAACTTACTGATAAGTTATGAGTTAATACTGAGTTTGAATACTGGTATCTGACTTTGCTGCACCTAGTTCCAACTAGGGAGACCGGAGAAAGCTCGGGGGTCCTGAGGAGTTGCTGTATGAGCGCTCTCCAGGAGTTGGTAGGGAGGAACGACCTCCTATTGCTGTTGTTGTCCACAGGTTAAACAGTTTCTAACACTTGATTGTTTATATTTTAGTAACTGTGAATGATTGAATGTTTACATTATAGTTAAGATAAAAAGGCTTTTCTGGTTAGTAATGTAAATATTCTTAGATGGCAAATTTAGAAACTGTTGATGAATGATAAAGACCCTCTGTGTTTTTCCACATCTGGGTTTTACCAGATCGTACTCCAGCACAGGGGTGAAGTTTAAATAAGGATAGCTTGATGAGATTGCAGAGTATTAGATTGTTCACTTTAACTAAGTTCAGAAAAGATATTTTATTGATTGTGGTATGAGTTTAGGTTTCAAACTACTTCCTTGTACTGTATTTTGTTTCCAGCAATTTCTACTGTAAAGGATAGATAGTAAAGGTTAGACTAGAATTAATACTGTTTTACTGTATAGTTCCTTTCTTGTATTCGGATAACTTCTTTTCTAAGAAATAACTCAAAGTAAGAACTAGTTATATAATATTTAGATACTACTATCAAACCATTCTGGACCGGAGGCTATGAATGTTTGTAATGTTTTTCCATTTTATTATTTCCTTCTTTTATTAAGACCGAGTTCGAACAAGTTCCAGAGCTATTATTCTTTTATTCAGAATATGAACAAATGTTAATATTTGTACTTACAAAATAAACTCTGGATAGAGTTAATTAAAAGGCTGAATATTTATAAGTAAACATTAGAACTAAGAAAATAAACTAATTACAACACAACAGAGATAGTATAGTATAAATTACAGAAGAATCAAATAACAAATACTATTTTTCAAAATACTTATAAAATATACTAAGGGTGTTAATATAAAGGCTACAGAAATTTCAGAAGGATAATATAGTCATTATAGTAGTAGTAAGGTATTTTATTTTATTTTATTTTGCTGTTAATATAAAGTCGGATTCTTATTACTATAAGTATCTTCCAAAACTATTCATACTATCTGAGCTGCAAGTAATTGACAGTTCTTAATCTTACTTCATTAAAGGGTATAAACTATGCATCAGTAATTATATTTCCTTATTCATAAGAAAGTCAAATTACAAACTAGTTATAGAAACCCTAATGAAAAATACTTTTTAAACAGTGAACAAACCTAATACATTTTGTGCAGGAAATTAACAACAGAAGTGAAGAATGCTCTTAATCGAGCTTATTTACTAATTATAAATATAGATAGTAACCCTAAATATTACAGAAAATACTTTCTTAACAGGAATATATAAGGAAAATAATGAAGTTACTTCTTCCACTATCGATTAGGGTTAAACCCTATAAGAATCAAATTTATATAAGGTAAACATTGAACAGTGGAGTTAACAACATTTTTACTTATAGCTGTTTATAAATCAAATTTCACATTTTCATTAATGTAAGTAAATGAAAGATTGTTGAACAACAAACTGTTTCTGAAATGTGCATAATAACTAAGCGTAAAAACCCTATCCAGTCAAATTAATACAAAAGTAATGACCTGGTGGAACCCAGTCTTGTTTATCAACCCATGGACGTATTAAGCAATTATACACGAAGGCTTACAGCCTGTTCTATTAATATAAACACAATAATAATTACAAAACAAGATTTTACACTCTCGGTCGAAGCCGGAGAGCTCTGCATGAGAGTTAGAGTATTAACGCACGATGTATAACATTAAACAATCAACCAAAAAAACCATGGGGGTAAAAAAGGCGGCAACGACCAACCCATCGCAATCCCATAGGGTTTTACACAAAGTGGATAAGTCGTGGAGAGACCAGGGCTTACCATGGCCCGTGTTTCCATAACCCTCATTCCTTTTGTAGGCAGAGAAAAGTAGCAGGTTATATCTGCAAAACCATTACACAGCCGACTGTTATTTTTTTTAATAAATGCAAAAGAAATGTATTTACAATAATGTTAGCATTGGCATTAAAAGAAAACGAAGTATTATGTTACCTTAGCAGTGGATAATCCCACACAGTGATGCCGCGACCAGCTTGAGCAAGGAACCTGCCATTCAATGGCAAGGGGACAATGTTACCACACTCTCAACCTCTGACAGCAAAAGAAACCCCAGCTAATCGATGGACAGGGTAAAACCCTACAGCTGCAATGTTCTTTCCTTGCAAATAAAACACAGTCTATAGACAGCATAAGCCACGCTACATTGAAGGAAGAATCACTCTCATTGGAACAGAGAAAGGTAAGGACTGTCACAGTCCAGAGCCCAAGTTAAACAACGGAGGTATCGCAGAGACAAACAGCAAGTTATTCAACACCATAATCTCCCCACACAATGCAGTAGCTGAGCTCACGAAGAGCTGGAGCAGCAGGAGGACTGATAGCAGACAACGCAACAGCAAAATGGACCAGGAGCGTTTGCAGAATGGCCAAAGGCCCGAAGGAAAAGGAGAAATGACCATAGGGTTGGGTCAACTGTTTTATAACACCAATGCATGGCTGAGGGGAGACCACGTATTACTTTTAATACATTGCATGCAGTGGGTTTGTGTTCTAATGTTCCACGACGAGATTGCCATTGATTGATTTTTCAAACCAAATCATAGCGTGGAGAATCCCATAAGGTTCGTTATACCATAATATCCCTGCGATATAATTTCAACCACGTAACATTAGTTTAATGCTTATAAACATTGTATTATAGATATTGCTCATTATTAATCTCGTATACATAGGTATGGAGAATGATTTTTGTTATAAGGAGTTATAAGAGCATTGGGATAATGTTATGGCGTAGTTGTTTAGAACCCTACAACTATTTTTCCAATTGCCTTAGTCTTCAAATGAAGGTAAGAGACATAACATTTACTTAAAGTTTATAATACTTCTTTAAAGTTTATAATTGGTGGTAATTAAGTTATGTAATCCATTAATTTTGATTTTTGGTTTACTTTAGTCCATATCCTTGATACTTGCTAATAGATTAATAATCTCTTAGTAGTCTTAGAATCCTTGTGGTGACAATTAGACTTTTGTCATTTTCTAAGCTCACAAATTTATCAAAGATTTATAAGTTAATGTGTGATAGGCAGTGTGGATATATTAACCTTCTTGTTTGATAGTATAGTCTTGAAAACTCATAAAGGGGTTTAAATATGATAAGTCTAGGATTGATTCTAAAGGTGTTTTTTTTTTGTTTCTATCCAAATGTCGATCTTGGAAATAAAAGTAGCATTCCAAAACAATGCAAACCCTTAAACTATTAATGGAAGACTTGTAACAAATAGTAAACTTGTAAATGCTTAAAGTAAGAAAAGTATAGGTCGATACTTGTAATATCTTATCATTTACAACTACAGTTGCAAATCTGAATATGTTGCAATCTAAACATAGCATGTTACAGTAACTATGAATAATAGAATTAAATCTTGGAGGTTGTGATTTTCTACCATGTTAGTTGTTTAGTAAAGAAATAATTATTACATTTTTACACTTACCTTCAGTATGAACATTTAATGGTTCATACTCTGTAGAATTGTTAAACCCTATATTCTGGATAGAGAAGTTAACTGCCATCTTTATGAGTAGAATTCATTTCTCTAGCATTAGATCTCAAAAGAAACTTAGTAAAAGTTTTACCTTTAGAAGCATGGTAAATCTATTTAGCATGTATGCACTTTCACTTAGTAAATTATATACAACAAATTGTATTGTAAACTTTTGAGACTTGTTAACAACGACCCGTACATCTTACCTGTATACCTGTAATAGAATAAAACTGCTGCGTTAGCTCGAAAGCTAAGTAAGCCCAGTCCTTCATGACAAATCCACCTTGTGGTCGCAAACATAAAACAATCAGTAACTGAAAAGAAACTCTTCTTTAAATTTAAGTGTAATAAAAAGATCATTCAGTTACAATTCTAGTAACATAAACTAATCAAACAGTTAATGACTGCATTTAATGAGAATATATGCTATTTTAAAAATTTTAAATTTTTCGGAATTTTTGGGGTTATGACAATGACAACATGACTCAATTACATTATAGATACATCCCGGAATAAACATCTGGTTACAATACATAAGATACATAGATGAATACATTTCGAAGTTACAAATACATCAACACTCCCTATTAACTAGGAAGGTATTCTTTTGACACAATTTTCAGCACTGGTCTTCTTCTCTGTATCAACTGGATCATCTCATCATCTGCATCTCAGGTCCTCTAAGTCTTCAAGTCATCTTGATCTTCAAGTCATCAGATCTGGATCATCTCTCGATCTGGATCATCATGGGACATCATCACTGGATCTGGATCATCACTGGATCTGGATCATCATGAGGCATCATCACTGGATCTGGATCATCATTGCTGGATCATCATCACTGGATCTGGATCATCATCACTCGATATGGATCATCACTGGGCATCATCACAGTTGCTATCTCTTGTTTCTTCTCGTCATAGGAACCTCTATAGAGCCAGTCCTTTTTCATACTAGATGTATCATATCGGAGCTAGTCCTTTTTGATACTAGATGAGGCATCACAGAGCTGGCCCTTTTTCATACTAGATGAGGCATCACAAAGCTGGTCCTTTTGCATACCAGATGTGGCAGCTACTCAGATCTAGTCCTTTTTCATATTAGATGAGCCTTCTCAGAGCTAGTCCTTTTTCATACTAGATGAGGCATCACAGAGCTGGTTCTTTTTCATACCAGATGAGGCATCACGGAGCTAGTCCTTTTTCATACTAGATGTGGCAGCTACTAAGAGCTAGTCCTTTTTCATACTAGACGAGCCTTCTCAGAGCTAGTCCTTTTTCATACTAGATGAGGCATCACAGAGCTGGTCCTTTTTCATACCAGATGAGGCATCACAGAGCTGGTCCTTTTTCATACTAGATGAGGCATCACAGAGCTGGTCCTTTTTCATACCAGATGAGGCATCACAGAGCTGGTCCTTTTTCATACCAGATGTGGCAGCTACTAAGATCTAGTCCTTTTTCATACTAGATGAGCCTTCTCAGAGCTAGTCCTTTTTCATACTAGATGAGGCATCACAGAGCTGGTCCTTTTTCATACTAGATGAGGCATCACAGAGCTGGTTCTTTTTCATACCAGATGTGGCAGCTACTTAGAGCTAGTCCTTTTTCATATTAGATGAGCCTCCACCGAGC
The DNA here is from genome assembly GCA_001517045.1 of Pseudotsuga menziesii. Classification (NCBI taxonomy): domain Eukaryota; kingdom Viridiplantae; phylum Streptophyta; class Pinopsida; order Pinales; family Pinaceae; genus Pseudotsuga; species Pseudotsuga menziesii. The sequence goes on from LPNX011166304.1 coordinate 1,015,471, forward strand.
CGACCCTTTTTCATGCTGGATGTGCCATCCACATAGAGCTAGTCCTTTTTCATACTAGACGTGTCTTCACAGAGCCAACCCTTTTTCATGCTGGATGTGGCATCTACACAGAGATAGTCCTTTTTCATACTAGATGTGTCTTCACAGAGCCAACCCTTCTTCATGCTGGATGTGGCATCCACATATACCTGACAATGGAAGGAACCAATCCTCTCACCATGTCACAGCTCTTACATCCGACCATGGAAGGAACCAATCCTCTCACCATGTCACAGCTCTTACATCCGACCATGGAAGGAACCAATCCTCTCACCATGTCGGAATGGCACAGCACTTACATTTGATCATGGAAGGAACCAATCCTCTCACCATTTCGGAATGGCTCAGCACAGACACATCACTTCCTCTTGGGAGGAACCTCGATTTGGAAAACACCAAGCTTCTCCCTGAAGTACTCAAACTTCACCCTAGCCAATGGCTTAGTCAACACATCAGCTATCTGTTCATCCATCGCAACATATTGGAGCTTCACTGCTCCTCTCTGCACCATATCCCTGATATAGTGATACTTGATCTTGATATGCTTCGACTTGTCATGGAATACTAGATTCTCTGACAACTTTACATAGCTCTGGTTGTCACAGTAAATACAAGTAGAATCTAATTGGAGATCAAACAAATCAGACAGTAGCTTCCTCAGCCATAATGCCTCACAACTAGCTGAACAGGCTGCGACATACTCTGCTTCAACTGTACTTAGTTCCACACAGGATTGCTTCCTATTAAACCATGAGATCACACCTGATCCCATACTAAAGCAACACCCCGAAGCGCTCTTTCTATCGATGGCACTGCCTGCCCAATCAACATAAACCTCCAGGTTAATCCTTTAATCAGCCTTATACTTGAGCCCATAATCAACCGTACCATTCGGGTACCTCAGAATATGCTTTGTAGCAGTCAAGTGAACATGTCTCGGATCTGTCAAGTATTGGCTCAAGGTGTTCACAGCAAAGCAAATATATGGTCTTGTGTTCGTCAGGTACATCAAGGACCCAATCATCTGACGATACATCATGGCATCAACTGTCTCTGATGAGGCATCACTCAATAGCTTCAGGTTTGATGCCATAGGTGTGGTTAATGCCTTGTAGTCCATCATCCCAAATCTCTTCAGGATCTCTACTGCATACTTTCCTTGTCCAAGAAAGATTCCATCTGTAGTCTGCCACACCTCCATACCTAGGAAATAATGCATCATTCCCAAGTCCTTCATCTCGAACTCAGCAGCAAGATTTCTCTTCGTATCAACAATCAACCCATCCAAACCTGTCACAAATAGATCATCTACATATAGTAGAAGTATCACCGGGTTGCCATCTTCCACCTTGTAGTAAAGGTTGGAATCTACTTTACTCTTGGTAAAGCCCAAACTAGATAGAAAGCAGTCGATTCTGTCGTACCATGTCCTGGGTGCCTGTTTCAAACTGTACAAGGATTTCTTCAGTCTACACACATGAGACTCCCTGTCATGTGTCTCAAAACCGAGTGGCTGCTCCACATACACTTCCTATTCTACCACACCATTCAAGAAAGTAGTATTGACATCCATTTGGTGTATCTTCCATTTCATCACTGCAGCCAAAGAAAGTATCGATCTGATGGAAGTGTATCTGGCTACAGGTGCAAAGGTTTCTTCATAGTCTATTCCTTCTTTCTGAGAGAAACCCCGAGCCACAAATATTGCCTTATACTTTTCAATGCTACTGTCTGCAGCATGCTTGATCTTGTAGATCCATTTGGAAGTTACAATTGACTTCCCTTCTGGTGTTGGGACAACATCCCAAACATCATTCTTCATGATCGATTGATACTCTTCGATCATCGCATCCTTCCATTCTTTCCGTTCTACCACTTCTTCATACTCGGAAGGTTCTTTATCAATAAAGTCACATAGTAGAGCTACATAGCTGGAACAGGATCTGGTCCTCTTTCTTTCTCTGAGATTCTCTTCTAGAACCCCATATATTTCCACACCTTGGATAATCTCTCGTACCCAAGCAGGTTTCCTCTTGTGAGGATTATTCTCCTGTGGTGGATCTATAGGTCTTTGTGGTTCTTCAAATTCTTGATCTTCTTCTTGAGTTTCTTCATTCATGATTGTATCATGAATTCTGGGAGCTTCTGCTTCTTCAGGTTCTTCAGCAAGTTTCTTTTTGGATTTGATGTAGGCTGAATCTTCATCAAATGTTACATCCCTACTGATGTCAATATTTTTGAATCCTGGGAAGTATATTCTGTAAGCCTTCGAGCTTTCAAAGTATCCCACAAATATTCCGTTCTTTCCTGAAGGATCTAATTTTGTTCTCTTCTCTTTTGGAATGTGTATGTACACAAGACAACCGAATATTTTGAGATGCCTGACTTTTGGTTTCTTGCCGGGGAAGACTTCTTCAAGAGTCTTGTTCTCGAGTACTCTATGTGGAGTACAGTTCTATATATACATTGCTGTTCTGGCTGCTTCTGCCCAAAGATGCATAGGAAGATCTTGATCATGAAGCATAGCTCTTGCAGCTTCCATGATGGTTCTATTCTTCCTTTTTGCAACCCCATTCTATTGTGGATTGTAAGGAGTGGACAAATCCCTCTTAATCCATGAGTCCTTACATAGTTCCTTGAACTCATTTGAAGTGAATTCTTCGCCATTGTCTAATAAAAAATTCTTGATCTTCTTTTCAGTCTGGTTCTCGATCAAGGCTTTGAATTCCTTGAACTTGGTAAACACTTCATCTTTATTCTTCATGAAGTAAATCCATGTCTTCCTAGAAAAGTCATCAATAAAAGAAACATAGTACACATCCCCGCTTAGTGAGCTTGATGACATTGGTCCGCATACATCAGAGTGGATGATTTCCAAGATTCATTTTGCTTTGCTCTCGCTACTTGGAAATGTCTTCTTTGTATTCTTTCCTTTCGCACATCCTTTTCAGACCCCTTCATGTTTTATTTGAATTTTTGGAAGACCTTCAACAGCTTTTCCTGCAAGTGGTAGTGCTCTATAATGCACATGTGCAAGCCTTATATGCCAAAGTTTATTTGGTTCTACTGTGTCATGAACCAAAGCTTGATCTGGTTGGCCCTTCAACTTGTATAGACCTCCTTCTTGTTCTCCAATCACAATTGCATCGTCAAAAGTATTTCCCTTTGGCCACATAAGAACTTGGCCATCTACAAAAGCAACCCTCATTCTTTTTGCATCCAATGCAGATATGAAGAGGAGGTTCTTCTTTAGTCCTGGAACAAATAATACATTCTTCATCTTCAAAAACTTTCCAGAGTCTAGCTTATAGAAGGATTCACCACTACCATTTATTGGATACTGGTAGTCATCCCCAATTTTCACCTTGTGAGGTGACTCATGTTTATATAGATTTACAAATGATTCTTTGAATCCTATCATGTGCTTGGAAGCACCACTATCTATAAGCCAATCATTGCTTCCATGTGAAACAGTTCCCGTGAGAGTGGAGATCAGTACATATTCATCCTCACTTGAAGAGTCATCACTCTCTTGTATGATTCTCTTTGTGGAAGGTTCATCATCCTCTATAGCATGGGCATGATGTCTTCTCTTGTTCTTCTTCCTTAGATTTCTTTTGTTAGGGAAGAATTTTGATATGTGACCTTTCTCATCACATGTGTAACATCTAATAGTATTTAGATCTTTTCTAGAGTGTGAGGTCTTACCTTTGGAGTGATAATTGCTCCTCCTGTTTTTCTTGGAGTGAACTGTGAGAGCTTGATTTTCACTACCCATCTTCTCTTCTCAAGCTGCTATCCTAGCTTCTTCTTGAGATAATTCTTCCCATAGTATGCTGAACTTGACTAACTTCTTTCTGGCACAGATTCCTTGAATGAAAGAGTCCCATGATCTAGGGAGACCATTCAAGGTGGTCATCACAATCTCTGCATTTTCCACTTCTTCATCTACTGCTTCTAGCTGCTCCTTGATTTGAGAAACCCTTATAAAGTAAGACGGAATAGTCTCAGCATTCTGGATCTTCACATTCTTCAATTGGTTTCTCAAAGTCATCTTCCTGTTTATGTTCTTCCCTTCAAACAATTTGGTTAGGGCATCAAACATAGCTTTAGGTGTCTTGAGGGAGGACACCTATGGTATGAGATGATCCTTGATAGAATCAGCAATGATTCTCTTTTCCATAGCCAAATTCTTCTTATGCAAGGCCTTAGCCTCATCTCCCTTTGGAACTGGAACCTCCTCATTGATATAGGAGTCCAACTCTTTCTCTTCCAGGACCAAGGAGATCCTATACTTCCAAGCTCGGAAGTTATCAGCTCCCTCAAGATTTTCAACAAGCTTGGTATGATGAGACATCTTAAACTGAGAACCTCAAATGGAAATACAAAATATTTTAGATCTTACCAGGTTCAAGATGTCGGATCTGAAACTTGAGCTGAAATCCTGCAGTGCTGGTTCAGTAGCAAATTAAGGTTTTGTTTTTCTGGAGATCTGTCCACCCAAATGCCTTGAAATTTATCCCTAACTTCGATTTTGGGGAGGAGATCAATCTAGGCCTGGGCTCACTAAAAAATTCCTCTTCTATGAAGCCCTAATTTCTGGCAGTAGTGATGGGTCCAAAACTGAAAAAACCTCAAAATTGGATTCTGCTTCAACAGAAAGATGCGCCCTAAGGAGGAGAGTTATTCCACCTTAATTTTTCTGAAAATCTATGGAGGTAGATCCACAAACTAGGAAGCCCTAGTTCCCGCAGCTGCACAATGTCTTCTTCTCAAGTTAGCTCTGATACCATGTTAGAATTTCATTATTAAGCTAGCATTATATTAGGATCTTTACTAAGAGAATAACAAGCACAACAATCAAACACAAGAGACAATGAAAACAATGTTTATCCTCAAGGAAACCATAAATGGTGAAAACCCCGCAACTTCCTCGGAGATAGAATCAGCACCAAAATAGAAAAGCCCCAAAACAGTAAGTGATATCTCAATAGTAGTAACCTTCTTCTTATCTAGCCCCAGTGTCTTCTCCTTCCTCAACTATGCGCTACACTTGAGTGTGTATGAGTTGTGTGATAAATAGAGACTCCAGTTCTCTATTTATACTAATACCAACATGACTAAAACCCTACCAGGGACGACCTCTACTAGGAGAGTCTAATAACACTAGTGCCCCGGAACTGCGGGAACTTTAACCCTTAGACAATTGGAGGGTTACTCACTATGACTTGACATGACTTGTTTATATTATTGATTCTCCCGATCAGAACATCGGGGCATGGCAACATGACTCAATTACATTATAGGTACATCTCGAAATAAACATCGGGTTACAATACATAAGATACATAGATGAATACATTCTGAAGTTACAAATACATCAACACCATAGACCAACTGAAACAACGTAAAACAAGTTGATGTTTTAACCGAAGTTCTATAAGCCCATAGCGCATAAAATAGAGTTAAGTGCCAGTTGGGTTTATGATCTCCAACCATTCTACGCAACATAGTGTTCAATACTTTGTTAATGGCTTCGACTTGAGCATTAGTCTGCGGATAATAAGGAGTTGAGTTCCCATGACGAAAAACCAAATTAGTACTCAACTCATCCATCATCTGATTACAGAAAAGGGATCTGTGATCAGTGACTATGGCTTGTAGAAATCGAAACCTAGCTATTGCATGATTGAAAAGGAAGAGGGCAGCAGTCCTACCATCCTCAGCATATGTAGGAATCGCCTTATCCCATTTGGTAAAATAATATATGACTATAATGATGTAACCATGCCCCCCCGACTGAGGTAGGCTTGTAATGCATAAAATTTATCCCCCATTTGGTGAAAGGGCCAATGGAAACGATGGGGTCTAACGGAGCAGGGTGGGTGCGCTTTTTGGATAAAAAAGTTGGCAGGGTGGGAAATTTTTAACCGCCTCATGGCAATCTTTGAATATTGAGGGCCAAAAATATCTAGCGCGAAGGATTTTATAAGCTGTAGCGATCCCAGAAAGATGACCACCACATGCTCCAGAGTGGTAGTCATTCATGACTTGTTCAGCCTCGTCACGAGTAAGACATTGTTAGAGAATAGAGTCTATACCATGACGGTATAACATGTCATTTAGAATGAGGTAATATTTAGTGTGGTGACAGATGTGTCAACGATCGTCACAGGACAAATCAGGATGAAATATTTGGGTTTGGAGATAGATGATCAAATCTCCATACCACAGGTTGGTTGTGTTAATCAGGAACAAATTTTTTTCTAGAAATGAATCAGTGGGCTCAACATTCATGAGAGCACAGGGAAGGTCACACATTAACTCCGCAAATAATACGGACTTCTTGGAAGTAGCCTTAGCGAACTCGAGATTGAATTCCTGCAGGATAAATATCCAACGGGAATACTTGTCCCCTAGCACTTGACGAGTCAAAATGTAATACATAGGGTTTTGATCAATGGGGACAATTGCAGTGCGTAGTAAAATGTAATGACGAAATCACTGCACAACGATGAGCGTAGCCAAAGCTAGCTTCTCCACATGTGAATAGTGAGTTTTAGAGTCAAGAAGACTCTTACTTAAATAGTAAATCACATGTTCTAGGCTATTGAGATCTTCCTGCACCAGAACCATACCGATGGTAGTAGTGGTGGTAGAAACATAAAGCATAAAGTCTTTTGAATAATTTGGGGGGCGTAACACCGGTGAGTGTGTCAGACAGTATTTGAAATTATCAAAATCTCTTTGGGCCTGGTCATCCCAAAGAAACGAAGTGTTCTTTTTCAGGAGACGCATATAGCCATGCATTTTTTTTGGAAAGTTACACACAAAACGACGAAGAAATTTTTCCTTCCCTTGCAAAATTTAGAGTTTAGTAATGTTGGTTTGGGAAGGTAAGGCCAATATAGTAGCTATCTTCAAAGGATCTATTTGAATACTGTCTTTGGAAACCACGAAGCGAAGAAGATGTCCAGTCTCAACACATAAAACACACTTATTTGGATTAAGTCGAATGTGATAATGACGACATCAAAGTAAAATGTTCCTAAGATGCCCTGGATGATCCTCCTGCTGCTATGAGTGAGCAAGGAGGTTGTCCAAATATAGTTCCACAATGTGTTTAATATCGTGAAAAGCATAGGACATGGCTTTTTGGAATGTATCTCCAGCATTTTTCAAACCAAAGGGTAATTGCGGATAGGCAAAGGTTCCCCACAAACAAATGAATGTCGTTTTATGCTGGTCGACGGGTAAAATTTCTATCTGATTATAGTCAAAAAATCCATCCATAAACAAGAAGATGACTCTCCTGGCATAGTTATCAATGATTTGATCGATATACAAAGTGAGAAAGTTGTCCTTATGAAAATCCTTATTCAAATCTCAAAAATTGATGCAAACCCTAATAGTTACCTGTTTCTTAGCGACAGGAACAATATTAGATACCCATTCAGTCAGCAGTACATGATAAATAAAACAAACTTTCAAAAGTTTTTCAACCTCGACTTTTATTGGCACAACCTTCCTTGGATGGAATTGACGAAGTTTTTGCTGGACTGGTCTCACCATGGGGTGAGTCTAGATTTCGTGTACAACGATGGACAGATCAATCCCTGGCATTTCTTCATACGTCCAAGCAAAAATATCTCAGAATTATTTGAACAAAGCTCTATACTTTTCAGTTTCTTCAATTGAATAGTTCTGGCCTACATGAACATGTTCAACAGTTCTAAGCTTCACTAATATACCGATGGGATTTGTCTGAGTGATGCTACACAGGTTTCCTTCGGAATCAGTGTCTTGTAAAAACACAGGTGTTTGAGGATTTTCGACAATATCAGAACTAATGAGAGAGACAAAATCAGAGTCTACCGAATTAGAATTGGGAAGGAAAGAGGATATATGGTGATGATCTTCCCATACAGGTTCATCCACACTCATGATCTCCATAATAGACTCATCTTATGGAAAAGTCTGGGAGAGATAATCTAGAGTGGGGAGAGGGAATTCTATCCAATAGGGTAGGTGGTAAGGATCTGATTCCCATAGATGATGATCATCATAGTATACATCAGAAACAGATTCTATGGCATCGTAGAGTGCTTCATGAGGACCTAGAGAAGAAATATCAACAACTTTTTTATCTTTAGGAATGTGCCCAGTCGTAAGTATCATATTCAAAATGTCCACTTCCATACTAGGAGGAGTCAAGGGAAACACACCCATAAGAGATGAATCCTTCAACATCCCAACCCCGATCGATTGATAAGGTGGAGGGAATTTCCTTAGCATAGAAATATTGTTCATGGTAGCAGCAGTAACATCAGGTGAACAAAAATCAAGCTGATCTATGGTCACAATCTTCCTTAAGTGAGGGAATTGGAGAGTACTAAAAACCGTCGAAGCGAAATCTGTAATAGCGTAAAACCAGTTTCTCCCCAATAGCATATTGTAATATAACAGAGCATAAACCACTTCCACTTGAATGGAAGCAGTCTTTTCCCCAAGCTCGATCGATAGTGCCTATAACAGACCATGAGGTTGGAAACCTCGTCCGATGAAAGCTTTCAAAGTTGTAGGTGACTTAGTAAATTTGGGAGAACCTATGGCTCTTGAACAAGACAAAGACAAAACTGAGGTGGAAGCTCCCTCATTCAATATAGTACGATGGAACTTCCTCCCAACTACCCTGGTTGCAATTTGAAACACGAGCTGCTGGGATAATCTTGACTTATAATTCTCCACATTAAAATGAATGGTAGTAGTATTATCCAAATCTAAGTCCCCTAAAGCCGCCAACATATTTTTACACTACGTAGGGAAACTTTGGAGTACCTCCAGTGTAGACAGGTGCTTGAGCCAATCTTCAACAACATTGTAGAAATGAGCGGCTCGAGCATTTGGATTAAATATAGATTTCCGGATAGTCACTCTTAGGTGGGCATAACATCAAGTTGAGGTTAGGTTTCTCAATCGTAAGAGGGCCATTAGACGGAGGTGGAGGAGAATAATTTGTAGAAGGAGCTTTATTGGAAGAAGTAACTTCGTCTTTCTTCTCTACTAGTTTGTCATATGTTTGACTACATGTAGTCAATTTAACAGTTTCAATGGGCATCATTTGTATCTCTTTAGTAGAGTTAGAGGTTCCTTGTGAAGACATATGGTCAATTAACTGCTGTTGAGATGGAAAAGGATCGTAAGTACCGCTGGTGTAGAGTTATTTTCAAGAATTTATTAATTTCTTCACAACGAGGGCACTCTTTCGTGAAGTGGTCACCTCCACATAGTAGGCAAGGATACTTAGCCTTCCTCTTACCTTTGTTTTCATTCTCTAAGGTCGTGGTCTTGGGGTTCTCCTATTGGCTTCCTAACTTTTTACCTTTTCCTTTTCCTTTCTTTATATTATCGGGAGTTTGCATAGTTGGAATAGCATTCACCTTGGTAGAAACCGTAGGAGCAAAAGAAGCAGTGGTAGAAGTAATTTTCTTCTTAGCAGGTTTTGTTGCGGATGGGGGTTGGATTGAACCTACAACACCATCAACAGGATTCTCTGCAAGTGTCTTGGCAGGGTTTGCGTTGGGAAGAGGAGCTTGAGGGATCAAATCAGACAAAGGTTTGGGATGAGAATAAACCAACTCCATATAGTGAGCCCGGTTGATGACCTGCTCTTCAGTGACAACACCTCCCATATCCACATCATGGACAATGGGAGGAAAAAAGGATTTCGTAAACCAATCAGCCAACGATTGGTCTGGGATAGGATATTTAATAAGTATATGCTGCCTCATCCACTCATGAATATGATCTAATATATGGGTGGAAGTATTCTGACGAAGGGATGTTAAAAAATCCATACCAGTTTCGTAATGGATAGGAAACTAGAAATGGGTAAGAAAAACTATTGCCAACAAGTTGAAATCCACAAATGAAAGTTATGGAATTTCAATGTACCACTTGTCAACCGTGCCAGTAAAATTTCACTGGAAGAGCCTCAAACTGATTGAATCATTCATCAAGGAGTTAGAAGAACACCATAGATGGAATTTCATAACATGAATGTTCGGATCCTCTCCCTTCTTCCCATCAAACTTAGGGACGTCTGATGGTAATTTGACTGGAATTGCAAGCCACAAAGGGTTATGTTGGATGGGATCATTAATCAACTTGGACAAGTCATGCAAGTCCAAATTTTTCAAAAAAGGAAGTTGTCGATTATGTTATACATATTGGTAATATTGATATGGCATCTGTATACCTGTAGGACCATAAGCCAATTGATATACCAGATGTAGGGGTGATGGATTTTCATATGATCCTCCTGAGGATCCTCTTGATGGAAGTGGGCCTCGAGGAGGAGGGCCTCCAAAAGGTGGAGCAGGTCCTCCAGGTGGTGGGCCTCCACAAGGCGGTCCTTCAGGTGGTGGGCCTCCAGATGGTGGTCCTAGAGGGGGTGGTCCTCCAAGTTGTGGGCCTGCAGAAGGTGGGACTCAAGACGATGGTCCTCCAGGTGGTGTTCCTCCATAAGGTGGACCTCTAGGTAGTGTTCCTATAGGTTGTGGTCCTCCAGAAGGTGGAAATCTAAGTGGGTGGTGGTCCTCCAGAAGGTGGACCTCCAAAAGGTGAACCTCCACTGGGTGTCCTTCCAAAAGGTGGACCACCAAAAGGTGCCCCCCTGTAACCTCTAGCAGTATTCATATGTGTTCCTTTAGGCATAGGAATATATGACCAATTAGGTTTCCCCCATGGTCTAAACATATTTTCGAGGTAAGGCATCCCAGGATAAACAATCCCTGAAGTTGTAGGTTGATAATTCAAATTGCTTACATGTGGTTGATTTCCAGAGTAAGTAAAACCCCAAGAAGGTTGATTAACTGTAGGTTGTACCCCTAAGGATATCCTTGTACTAAAAAGAGGAATAACCACATTGGTGTTTGTGGATGGAATAATAACTGTTGGTTGTCCTATAGCAGGGGTATGCCTTGCAGTAGAAGTACCTCCACTAACTAATGAAGCAACTTGGGCTGGGGTTTGCCCCTAGTGATAGAAGATATGGGAGAACCAGAGTCAGATCCATGATTTGAAACTAAAGGATTAGGAATAGAGGGTTGACCTGGATCATAAGCTACTGAAAATCGGGTCGGTGATTCTAAACTAGGAGCTATTTGAGACGATGAAAGTGTATGGTATCCTTGGGGGGTCATTTCTGAATGATGGGGAAGAGGAGAAATACTTATCCTTTTTATATTCTCTCCTAGGTTACACAAATGTTCAATAGGTTGATGGAAGAATTCTGCATTCATTGGAGCCTCTCTAATGGCTTGCCTTAGAGGAGTAATGGAGGAGGGATCATTAGTTCCATATTCAGAAATGGATTTCCCTAGGGAAGTTATTTAGAAAGGAGCGTTTGGACCAAACTCTACTCCTACGGTATCATCAGATGGGTGATTGAATACCCAATTTGATGAACCAACTTGACCTTCCATTGGAAAATGAAAGGCAGTATCAGCCGCAGGAGGCTGTTTGACCAAGGGATTATCATAAGAAGTAAATTCTTCCCCAGCTTCCAAAATTGGATTCCCTTCCACATGGGAATCAATTGTAACATCTTGGTATGTGGCTTCCATTGCACTCTCTCCCGCAACAGGAGGAAAGTCAGGTGGTAAGCCTTGAACTCTTTGATATCGTCTCAAAGGTGACTCAACTAGAATGTTGGTCACAAAAAACCTAACCTAGGGTTTGAAACTATAATCACACACAAAACCACTCCTACGCAAGCTAAGGTCACAAGAAAACTTAGGTGATAAGAGGGGCTGATAAAAAGTTGGTTCCTCACTAGGATTTTCAAGTCTTCTCAACTCACGATACATCATAGGGTCCAACAATAAACTGCGACAAGGAGTATTGGGACCGTACCATTTCCTGATCACCCAACTTCTTGGATGGCACGTGTGTAGTAGCTCCTCGAGTGCTATTATCGGTGTATTTTACCAACAAGATGACCAAAATGATTTTCTCATTTGCTTTAAGGTGTCCTAGAAGGGTCTCCCGATATACTCAAGGTACATGGGAGATCAAATTCGTGTTAGTGCTGTCTAACGCACAACCGTTCAACAAGAGCCTTCCGATATACTACCGAGTACATGAAGTACCTTTCTATATACCTCAAGGGTACATGAAATGTCGTTCGATATTTCGATTGGTACGCGGAAGAACTACAAGTGCCCAGGATGTAGTGCAAGCAATAGAACGACAACTCCTATGTTTATAGATGCTAGAACATGTCTTCTAACTTATCACTCAAGTTACTAAATATTTTAACCTAGAACTAGCGTTAATTTTATATTATACAATTAAGTGAATGCATGAGGTGTGGACAGAAAAAGTAAAACCATGTAGCATGACCATGCAAATATTCACTTTATCTTTCAGGGTATGCCCTACTTACATGAGAGATAGTAATTCAATTCCCTTTTCCAAACAATAAATCCCAAACAATCACATTGAACTATTTTCCAAATTGCAAGCAAGCAAAAAAATTCTAATGATCAATCTTGAAAGTAAATGGAATAAGATCTCTTTTCCAAAAAGAAAAATGTTACAACTACTTGGCACACTAAACTCTTTTTAATTCTTAAAATGTAAAAAGACCTAACTCAAACTATGATATTTTTGTTGAGAAAAGAGCATGTAAAGAAAGGAAAAAACATGAATGCCTAAGAGTTTATGCAACTAATCAAGTATCCAATGGTTCATCCTCAAACACAAATATATGATCAATCTCAAAATTTTCTTTTTAATCAAAAGAAAAATCAAACTTCTATTAACCTATGAAGAACAAAAATAAAGAAACCAAAAGCAAAATGCTTTCTTTTCGGCCGATCTAACAGTAATAAGAGATCTGACTATATAACTTCCAAGTACTCTATCAAAAAGAAAACGCAAGCATAACAAGAAACTGAAAAAATCAAAACAACCTAGCTCTTTTAAACAAAATGAAACAAGCCCTTAACATTTTCTATATTTCGAATTAACAGTCAAATATCAATCATGAAGCCAAAAACAAACTCAAAAAAGGAAAAAACTCATTTTAAGTTTCGAAATTACAGAGGTATAAAAACCTACCTGGCACCACTTCTCAGAGGTTATGAACAGAGCGATACCACCTGGGCACTGCCTCTTGCCCACTAAAACAGAGCGGTGGCACCTCCTTTTGTCCAGTAGGTATACGCGGTGGCACAACTTCTTGTCCGTACTGAAAGCGCGGTGTTTCCTGTAGGTTTCAAACAAAAAACCAAGCGAAAAAGAGAAAGTTAAATGTCAGACTACTGGCATCAAATCATAAAAAAGACAGGAAAATGAAGCATATGAAGTAGATATGTTCAGATGTAAGCAGATCTAGTTAAAATGAAACCAAATCTCACTACAAAACGAGTAGATTTGATCACTGAAAAAGTTGAAGTTTGGAATAAAGGAAAGAAACGAAAACCAAGAAAGATCAAAAATTTTGAATGTCTTCCCTAGCAGAGTCACCAAATTTGTTGCTGGAAATACTCACCTCTTGCGGATAGAGTTGTTTCCTTAGCTTGAAATCCTTCACAACTAGAACAAATGAATAACAACAGTAAAGAGTACTTTCCCTAAGATAAGTAGATGTTTGGAATGAAACTTTCACCTGCAATACAATGTAATGCTCCAACCTTCAAGAGTACTAGATCTCCACAGTTTACCTGCAAAAACACATCACAAAACACACAAGATCAAAAGTACCAAATACAATCTAATATATTATATCAAAGACTAAGGATTTCAATAATACAACCAGTGATTGAAACACAATAAGAATTATGCGAAATGAACTTTTAATTACATAGTCAAATAAAGAGAGAGATTACAACCAATATTCCTTAGTGTTGAGATGTCTCCTCTCATGCAAAATCTTGTCCTCAAAGCTTCAACTTGTCTTCCCTATGCTCACCCTAGATTTGGCCAGAACTTTGGTGCTGTAGCATAACTTTCCTCTCTTTACCCATGGGGGGTGAGCCACTACTTATAGCTCCTGGGAGGATAGGAGTGGTTGAGAAAATGGTGGATGAGGTGGAAGGGAGATCCTACTAAAGGGGATCTCGAGTCCAGATGGTCCAAAAGAGTAGGGATGAGGGTGCCATGAAGCTGATCTTTGAGAATCTTCGTGAATCTTCTCTTTTTCCTTTTGAAACTTGAGCACTGCTCTTTTACTATGGAGACAGAGCGTTAACAAGGCTGCACTGCTCATTGTTCAAAGAGATTAGGTAGTTGCACCGCTCATTGTCAACTAAAAAGTAGAGTTACTGAAAGTTGTAACACACATTGCATAAAGGGAAAAGGTGGTGGTGGACACACAAGTATGAAAATATGAGTCCTGACCAATATCTAACTTCATATTTTGAGGAATTGAGGCAAATTATGATGTCTTGGTTCTCATTACATGGTTATGATGAGAATTGTGTGTAACAGGTACCTCAATCTTTCATATTCATACACTTTGGAGTAATGGGTGTGGAAATATATATATAATTTTTAACTTCTTTTGTCTTTGTCTTTTCAAATCACTGTGAAAGTATGCTTGTGAGAAAATTTGAGAATGCAATATGAATTGAAATTAAAGGTTAGACTATCTTTGTAATGTTCATTAATGGTTGTCCAAGATAATGGATTCAATTCATTTCAACTATTTGGTGCAATATTATTACCTATGTTCTATGTGATAAACTCCACTGCAGGTCTCTCAAGCAAAATGCTACGAGCTTCACCATTCTCATCATACTTTTAATCTCTTACAATATCAAAGTAAGTAGCATTTCCCTTAAGAACATCTTCTTAAACAATTACATAATTGACTATTGCTTTTGAAAAAATTACCTCTTTGGTTTCGTAACTCGGCTACAATACATGATAGTTTCAATGTCATTTCAATGTATCATGTTGGTACCAGAATCTACCCCATTAAAATTTTCATATTCTGGCAGCATGCATGTAGAGAGGGACCCTGATTATTGTTTCCAGAAAAGCCAAGAGTGTTCCAGTGTCAACATGGTCAGTTTCTTATCGCCTCAAACTTCCATCTGGATTAGTTCATAATGTGTGTCTTTGGCCTTGTTTTCTGTGTTTTCCCATAAAATTATATGTTTTATCAAACTTCATCTCGTAAATCTTGTTTTTTTAAACCCTTATCTTATGTGCAATTTTGTTGTTAATTTAAAAATTATAAATTTTTAAAATGTACCATTTTGTTGTTAATTTAAAAATTATGATTTTTAATTTAAAAATTATGATTTTTAATTTAAAAATTGTTATTTTAATCGAGTGATCTCTAACCTTTTATTAAAATAATAATTTTATTTTAAAAAGTGCAAATAGAAAATGGTTTTACCCATTATCCTTTCAATATGTTAGGTGTTAGTTCTTTTAAAAGAGAATAAAGTGGGTTATCATATAAAAAATGGATCTCTGATCTCCTTCCCCAGTCAAATCCCATCTCCATGTTATAGTCTTAGCCCACCATCGTATCAACCATTGAAGTTTCAAGTGCTCACCAAGTGGATGCCTAAGTTGAAGTGTCAAGCCAACTGGCGAAGTCTTTTGCAGTACGCGTCATATATAAACAAATAAAACATTATATATATATATATATNGGATTCATGGTTCATTATAGTGCTGAATATCACGGGAAGAAGTATGATGTCGGTGAAAATTATAAAAGACTAAGTGTTCATGAAAGCATCTAAGTGTCAAGGCAATGCCTTGAGAAATGCTAAATGCATTTTCATGTAACTCATAGGTATTCAGGGTCTTGTTCAATTGAATTTTTGTTCAAATCAATCAATCATATGGAATAAGAGGTCATGGGTCATTTTATTAATTGATTTATTTTCTATCATACAAGAGCCCTTATCTTTTGCCAAAGTAAATCCATCTCTGTAGTTATTATTCGAAGCATGTTTTCATGTTGCTCATTGAGTGTTTATTTGCATTTATCATCTCAATATTTAAAGTGTGAAAAATGTGCATCGGTGCATTGTGGTTGAAAGGGGGGCTAGAAATGGGATTCTCTTACTGTTTGCAACGCATGATGTTTTTGGCTCAAGATTGTTTCTAGACAGTATCAATTCACATCCTTGGCAAGTGTTGACTGTCAACTATCAAGATGAGGCAAAACACCAAGTGCTCTGTTCATAAACATCGCTTTCAAAGGAAGAGTTGAATTGATATATGAAGTATTTTGCATGATGGTGTATTCATTCAACTTTTACGAAAGGTCACAACATTATGAAGAGCGTTTGGTTTGAAATTTGTATGAAAAGGATGCATAAAAGTAAAGTGAAATTGTCTAGGGCAGACTATTCTTTTCATTCACCATTAATGGAGAAATCTCAAGTTGTCCTACTGTTAGAAAAGAAACATGCATGATTATGCCCCTAAACATAATGTGCAATTGTCATGAAGGATTCTCTTTTATTTTAGTCAAATGAATTGAGCAGTTCCATATTTCAAGGAGTTTGTTTCATATTTAAAAATAAGTATTGAAAGATTTCATAGATTTATGGACAAAGCATAAGTATTCAAATTAGTCCCAGATTTCAAACAAAATTAAGCATTATAATCATATTTCCAGGAGTTTGTTCATCATCTCCATATAATTTTAAATATATCATAGCGACCAGCAAGATCGGGAACCACAGCATGAAAGAGGTCATGCCCTCATGGCAAGCACTTCGAATTCCAAATCACTCTTGATAGATTCTGGAGCTTCGAACCACATGATGGATGAAAGAGACTCCTTATCATCTTTGGAGATCGGCAAATCAATTCCCATCCACATGGGAGATGACTCCACCATCATTTCAGAAGGACAAGGTACTGTTGATCTTGGGAATGGCTATTTTTCAAATGTTTTGTATGTACTGTCTCTAGAATCAAACCTCCTGAGTGTTTATCAAATGACACATACGGGAGTGCCTAAGAGAGTATCCTTCAGCCCGAATGATGTAGAGATCACGAAAATTGCATCCGGGAAACTTGTTGCAAAAGGCCTTGCAAGCCATCCTGCAAAAGCCTATGAGTTTTTCCATTTTGTGGTGGATGCAAAGCCCACCGCACTGTTGACTCATGGAAATGAAGTTAGTATATTGTGGAATGAGAGGTTCAGCCATCTCAACTTCAAATACTTGCAACAATTACAGAAAAATTCCATGGTTGAAGGCCTCCCAGTCATCAAGGCAACCACTGGAATTTGCAAGGGTTGTGTTGTTGGAAAGCACCCTGAGCACAAGTTCAATCAGGGGAAGGAAAGCCGAGCTACATGCATCTTGGGACTGATACATTCTGATATCAGCAGTCCCATGCCTATCACATCCATGAATGGATCAAGGTATGTTCTAACTTTTATTGATGATTTTTCCAGGTACACATGAGTCTTCTTTATCAATAAAGTCTGAAGTTTGTGAAAAATTCACTGAATTGAAGGCCTTGCTTGAGAATGCATCTGGCCAAAATATCAAGACCTTGAGATCTGATAATGGTGGGGATTATGTCAGTAATGGGTTGCTGCACATATTATCCCAAAGTGGTATTCAAGTCCAGCATTCAATTCTCTACACTCCCCAGCAGAACGGTGTAGTGAAAAGGAAGAATCAATCTCTCAAGGAGATGACCACCTGTATGTTGGAATCAAAGAAGTTGGCTACAAATTTGTGGGATGAATCCATGAATGCTGCAACATACATTCAGAATAGAGTGCCACACTCATCCGTGAAAGGGAATACCCCTTTCGAAGCATACTTCGGACACAAGCTGGATGTGTCGAACCTGCAGGTGTTTGGGTCCACTGCATGGGCCCGAATTCCACTTGATAAAAGGAGGGCTTTGCAACCGTAAAGCATATAATGTTTGTTTATTGGTTATATTGATGAATAAAAAGGTTTCAAGCTTCTGGATATCAAAACAAAACAGATCATCAACAAAAAGAGTGTCAAGTTCGATGAGTCTCTTCAGGAGGTGGAACTAGTGAAGGAGAAAACAGTTGAATTTCCTTCCTAATCTACTGAATATGTGGATGATGAAATTGGGGGATATGAACATGATTTGGATCCTCTGATTTCTGATATCAGTGTACAGCAAACATCAGATGTTGAATCAGAACCTGAATTACAAAATCATCTCCCAACATGGGCCCAAAAGACACTCTCCTCCGCAGGAGATAACATTGGAAATCTGGATGATCCAAGGAGAACTCGGTCTGATTTCCAAAGAGCAGGTATTGCGCTCTCTTGTACTTATTATTTTCTGTTCGAATCTTTTTATTTGATGATAAGTTCAGACCCAAAGTCCTACTACCATGCTTGGAAGGATCCGAGATGGCATGTTGCCATGGATGAAGAGATGAATTCCCTTTAGAAAAACACTACTTGGGAGTTAGTTTCTCTTCCTCCGGGAAGGAAATTGGTTCAATGCAAGTGGGTGTTTCAGACTAAGGTTTCTACAGATGGAAGCACCTGCAATATAAGGCAAGGCTGGTGGCAAAAGGTTTATCCTAGGTCCAAGATGTGGACTACCATGAGACTTTTGCACCGGTTGCAAAAATGGACTCCATCCACCTAGTTTTGGCAATTTCAGCATCTAAGCACTAGGAAGTGCATAATATGGATGTTAAGTCAGCCTTTATACATGGAGATATTCATGAGGAAATATACATGAAGTATCCTGAGGGCTACATCTCTGATCCATCTTTGGTTTGCAAGCTAAAGAAGTCACTATACGGGTTAAAATAGGCCCCAAGAGAGTGGTATTCCAAAATGGATGCCTTCCTTCTCTCGCAAAACTTCCAAAGGTGTAGATCATATCCAAATGTGTATTTATAGTAGTATAATGGTCATTTGATTATTATTGTTTTATATGTTGATGACTTACTGATCACGGGTAGCACAGTTGCTTCTATTTCAGTCATCAAAACTGCTCTCCACAATGCATTTGAAATGAGCGATTTGGGGCTCTTAAAACAATTTTTGGGGCTTGAAATTGAGCAAAATTATGATGGGATAATGGTCACTCAGTACAAATACATATAATACCAGTTATTCAATTTTAACATGGCTGAATGTAGGCCTGCACCATTCCCTTTCCTTTCAGGGATCAACCTTGAAGAAGGAAAAAGCACACCTCCCATGGACTGCACTATTTATCGACAGCTGATTGGTAGCTTGTTGTACTTAACTCATTCTCAGCCTGATATCTTTTATCCCATGAATGCTGTATCAATATACATGCAACAAACCCATGATATTCATTGGAAGGAATCCAAGGAAAAAGCACACCTCCCATGGACTGCACTATTTATCGACAGCTGATTGGTAGCTTGTTGTACTTAACTCATTCTCAGCCTGATATCTATTATACCATGAATGCTGTATCAATATACATGCAACAAACCCATGATATTCATTGGAAGGAATCCAATAGGATCCTCCAGTACATTTAGGGAACCAGGACCTACGGCATTCACTATGCTGCAGACTCCGAGCTAGAGTTGGTTGGATACACAAATTCTGATTGGGCAGGTGATTCTATTGATTGGAAGTCAAGTTCTAGATATGTATTCATGTTTGGTGGTGGCCCCATTTTCTGGTCTAGCAAAAAGCAGGCCGCCATAGCATTGTCTTCAGCAGAGGCCAAGTATCGAGGAGCGGTGAATGCTTGCATCCAAGTTGTTTGGTTGCAAGGTATTCTTTCAGAGTTTGATCTTGGTAGTACTTTGTCCACTGTCCTCTTTTGTGACAATCAAAGTGCTATTAAGATATCCACAGATCCAGTTACCAGGTAGAGGACCAAGCATGTAGAGATACACATGCACTATATTAGGGAGCTAGTGCATGACAGAACCATCATTCTGCAATACTACCCGACTGATGAGCAGATTGCAGACATCTTCACCAAGAGCTTTTTAGAAAATAATTTCACTTACCCACGTTCACTGTTGGGGGTGAGTTCATCAGGGTGATCCACTACTTTCAGTCTTCAGCTTGGTGTGATCCACTACACTCATTTTGGTCAATTTGACCTAGTTAAACCACTATCCTAAGTTTTATTGACTTAATTGACATCAGAGGAGCACTGTATGACATCAACATGAGCACACCCATGCCTACCTTCAGTCAAGGAGTCTAACTTAGCCTTCTCCTTCATTCGGGGAGGCTAACTGGAGCACTCCGTGGGTGATCTGAGTGTCATAAATGCCCCATATTGCTAACTGATGCTTACAATCAGTTAAACAGAGCAGTGAAGGCACCTCCCTTCATTAAATTGATTATTTAATGAACTGGAGTGAACAAGGGAACCTCCAACCACTTCTGATGGTCAGTTACACTTCAATTAACCTCATCGGGGTTCATTGGAGTCATCGATGCGCTACCACTTGTTGGTTGGATTGCAGTGACATGTGTCTGAGCAGTTAGAATCAGTCATTTATTTCACTCTAACTTCAGTTAGGGCTCAGTTGATTCAATTAGGGTTTTGATCAGTGGTTAACTTAAGTGTTGACTGTGGCTTACATTCAGTTAAGCTAGACTCACTCATTCAATTTGAATGACCTCCTTGGGAATTCGAATTGTCTTGGAATTCATGCTTCCGACATGATCATTGTATTGTATTATTCACTATTCATTTGATTATACAGAGCTGCTACTTCCATTGCAGCACCATTTTGCCAATTTTATGATTATTTGTCTGTATTCTTTGTGAGATTGTGTTTTCAATTACTAGACCACTGTGACAAATTAATACCTATTCTAACCACTCAATGAACCTCTTATGATCTAGAAGACAAGGAAACTTGTAGGTTTCACAGTGCTTGATCTCTTCACCTCAGCTACACATTATGGGTCTTTCAGTGGTTGATTATCTATAAGGGGATGCCAACAAAGGATCTCTTGGATAACAATGGGATCACATATGGTATTTGTTATGTGGTTTTCCAAAGACAATTAAGCACATTCCTTAGGACTTAAGTTTGTCAAGATTTGTTTGAATTATGTACAGGATCAACATTTAGCATTATTCCAAGGGGAAATTCATTGTCGAGTAGCATAGTTTAGAGACTCATGCTAGATACTGCTTTTGGTTTTCTTGATATATTGGCATTGCCTTAGAATCACTTTGTTTTTCACTATTTGGATATTGCCAATTTGGAGATTAAGATGCAAGTATGTTTTTTGTTCCAATAAGGTCAGTTCATTTTTAATCTTTTTGTCATGTTTGGAGGGAAGAGGTAACTATGCAATTTCTAGTTAAATGATATGTGTTAATTAAAGATGCTAAAGAATTGACTGATTCAACTAATGCTGATTTTATTTGTGCTTTGGTAGCTTTGAGGAAGAAGATATGATCCATTTTTATATATACCCTTCCGCCTTTATTTTTATTGTTGTAAATATAGTTATGTTAATATGATAGTCATTTTCCAATAAAAAAATAGACCTCATTGTCTTTCAAAATCTAGCTTTACAGTCTAGACTATCCCTTCACTTATTGTATGTAGCTTCTAACTATTTTCTCTCTATCTGTACAAAATACTCTAGACTATATTTTCTCTATGTAAATAAAAGAAAAATCTAGCTTGACTCATTGACAAACCTAATCAACGAACACTGTAGTTTTGAATTTGATAGGTAATAACTCCCGATTCGATTCTATTCATGGATAATGCATACATTTATACATTACATGTGGTGGTTGAGCTTCATCAGCCTTTTCACCTTCCTATGTAATTGTTCATATTCCTATTATGTACACTAACGTATAATCCTGACAGATTATATTCCAACAATCCCCCTCTTAATCCGAAGGGGCGTTAGTAAGTTCGAGCATGTTTCTGAATCTTTCAAACTTTTCTCGTCCAAGTGCTTTGGTGAAGATGTCTGCAACTTGATCATTTATGGAACAATGTCGAAGATGGATTGTCTTGGCTTCTACATGATGTCGAATCAAATGATACTTTGTGTTGATGTGTTTGGTTCGATCATGGAATCTGGGATTCTTAGCCAGCTTGATTGCAGAAGTATTGTCTATCAATAATGGAGTGGAGTTCTCTTGTTTTTCTTGCAAATCTTCAAGTATCTTCCTGAGCCATACTATTTCTTTCGTTGCTTCAGCTGCAGCCACATATTCTGCTTCTGTTGTTGAATCTGCCAGAACTGACTGTTTGCGTGATCTCCATGAGACAGCTGTTGATCCAAGACTCATAGTGTATCAAGAAGTTGATACTCCTGTCTCCTTATCGCCATCAAAATCTGAGTCTGAGTACCCAATAAGTTTGAAGTCATCCACTTTAGAGTACTTGAGTCCAACATCTTGAGTCCCCTTCAAGTATCTTAGAACTCTTTTTGCAGCTGACCAGTGTCCTTCACAAGGTTTATGCATGAACCTTGAAAGTATGCCAACAACATAAGAAATAACTGGTCTACTTGTTGTAAGGTAGATAATACTTCCTACAAGTTGTCAATACTTGGTCGCATCTTCAAATTATTTTGCTTCGCTTGATGTGAGCTTCATTTTCTGTTCCATTGGAGTAGAGATAGGGTTGCATTCTGTCATGCAAAATTTGTTTAGTAGTTCTCCAACATAT
>LPNX011166304.1:1059002-1079729 GCA_001517045.1 Pseudotsuga menziesii
TTCTACTAAGGAATCCATTGTCCTTAGTAGGTACTCATTCGTACAAGCTAGGGCTAAAACCCTAGCAACAGGTTCCACTTAGATCCATTTCCCATTGTTCCAAGTTTGTCGTAAGCATTCACACTCAAGTTCAATGAACTAGAATTAGAAATGATCTTACAAAACTCTGCTTGGATTTTATAAAATACACAAAACATTTACTCCAATGCAGTAGATTGTTTGATGTGACATCAAGGAATAATTCTTCTAACTTGGGTCTTAAGTTTATTGTAGGTTTTGAATTAATTTTATCATCATAGGCATACCAAATTCAATATCCTCTCTTGATTTATTGTGCAAGATGATGCTAGTAAGGGATTGAGATAGTTGGAAACAATGAATTGTCTAATTCCAATTCACATTCTTGAAGGAATTGTGCCTTTTCATTCTTGAACATTTCCCAATGAAATAATTTTAATCATTATTTGGAATTGTAATATAAACATGCATAGTGAGCATCTTCAAAACTTATGGATTTTCAAATTGTGGATTGTTGGATGGAAGAACATCCTGGCATCCCCCAACGCTAGAGGACATCCCAATATGTCCTTAATACATTGCCAAAAAATAGGGTACGCTTTGGGTATGTCTCCAAGTTGTCCGGTGTCTTGGGGATGACATGGGGTGACCTTGGGACATCACCAAGTCATATCCAAATCGTTGTCACATAATAATACACAAGGAATGCATCCGTAAACAAATCTGATTGTACATATTTAGAGAATACCATTATTAATGAAAACCCAATACTCAGTTTCAATTATAGCCTTCTAAGAATCCCAAAGAAAATAGAACTGGAGACATGGTTAGAATTATAATTCTACTATTTCCACTAAGGAGCCTATGTCTGATATCTTGCAGCTTCCTCGCCTTGTCGACCATAAGAGGATAAAAACATCAATGTGAACAAGCTTCAACATGGTCTATTTGGTGTCTTCTTCATCTATTGTTTATAGATTAAGCATGTAAGATCATTTTAAATTATTTAACTCCACATTTATATGGAACCAAAACTTTTGATATTAACACCGTTTAACATGTTTATTTTACACCATTAAACACTAATTACAAATAGAAGCTAAGATTTGATATTATCTTTGCCAACAACTTTCACCATTGACAGAAGCATCCACTATTTGATATTATCTTTGTCAACAACTTTCATCATTGACACAAGCATCCAGTATGAAATCTCATGAAGATTGGATATCTTCATAAAAACAACAAGATTTGTAGTCCTACATTTATATGACAATAATGACATTAATAACATTTATGTTTATTCTTTAATTGAAAGTATACCTGAAGAAACCAAGAATTGCACGGAGGGTGGAGTTGAAAACAAGACCAACTTCAATATCAATTGAAAATTATTTTTAGGAAAAAGTGCATGGCATCTTTACTCTTTGTCAATATTCTCATGCAAAATGGAAAGTTTCACATAACTAACTCCTCACCCAAACATGAAAGAAGGAAAGTGAAATATATAATAAAAATCATTAAGGATTATTTCAATTTATATGTATCTTAAGAATTAATCCCCACGAATCAATAAACATACATTAAATAGCTTCCAAAAGTTTTGTGACAATTTCAAAAACAAAAAGCTTCATATTGAAAATATTTTGTTCCAAACATACCCACATTGAGAAAAGTAGGCCTTGTTAAAATGCAAACAACTCAAAACCACAAGTTAAAATTAAATTTTTACCTGTGGAGATAAGGTTTGTTCATTTTCCATACTATACAAACAAAGACTACCTGACCATCAAATGACAAAGTTTTCACGTTCATCACATCCAAGGAAAATCTGCAATTTACCAAATTCATCAATGAGTCCATCTCCTAAAAATAGAACAATCTTGTATGCAAGGTTTGATGATGGAATGTTCTAGGCCATCACACAAATTCATATGTTAATGAATCCATTTTTACGACCTACGAAACCAGGTCTCAAAAGTTTCTTCTCTCGCTGCAAAATCAAATTGGACATGATATCAACACACTGACCAAAATTAAATGCCATCATAACCAATTGAGGAATTGAAAATGATATCTAGAAATATATTGATAATTTGCACACTTATTTCATTGACTAGCAGAGATCAAATTGAAAAAATAATTGCAAATAGGCCATTCTAAAGTGAACTTTTGGTAGGCCATTTAAGAGTTATGATGATATTGATTTATTTCCCCTTATCAATCAGCTTCGATTGACAGACCTTTCAGATCAAATCCAAAACAACCATCTGGAGTAAATCCCCCTAGTTCGGGCACAACCTCAAGTTTATGAAGAAGGTAACCATTTGCATGCTCCTAGGATAAATTGAACAACATTAAGAACAATTCTTCTTGGCACATAGATACTGCTCTGTCATTAGGGCCTTTTCTATCATCTATTTTGCACCAACCAACAACTTCTCTCCCTACGACAACTTGTATATGTCCATCATTTCCATAATAGCATCCCACCTAATGTAAGGATGGTGATGTTCTAAATTATCTAGAACATAGGGTATCAGGGGCTCAATCAACTCGTTCTCATTTAACCTAGACATAAACCTAAGGGTCACCCCCCTAATGTACTCATTCGAGTGTTGGAGGTTATTTCGAAGGTTTTGGAAGATGAAGATCATCTTTGGTAGATTCATGCCCTTGGAGTTAGTTTTGTCAGTGACGTACAAATATTAGATGAACAATTTCTATATAGTGTGCTATTCTGAGGGGAGTACGTGTAATACTCCAAAAATTCGTAAAGATTTAAATTTTTTCATATGACAAAAAATGTTTGCAGTCGTCACTACTGAGGAACAATAAACTGTTAGAGGTTAACCTAAACAGTTTTGAATTAGAACTTATTCTTTTGTTAATCTCTAGTTCTGCATACTTACTGGTTTGTTTTCATAATTCATTGTTAAGGATTTGATTTAGCAGGTTATGAATTGGAACAACGGGAATTGAAACATCTGTTTAATTACTAGTTCTAAGTTTGTTTTACTGTTTTATGAAAGTAGGAAGGAACTTCAGTTGAGATCGAGGCTTACTTAGCTTTTTAGCTAATGCAGTGAAGTGAATCATGGCTTCTTTTACAGGTCCTTTACAGGTAAGACATTTTGTCACCAGTTTCTAGGTCAAGATTATTATCTCAACTAGTATAACATATAATGCTAGTAAATTTATTTATTTTATAGCTTTGAGCAATAAACGAGGTATCGTTGATCTGTATATTTATGTTCTAAATAGTTTCTAGTAATATACGTATTTTTAGTAAACTGATCCTAGTCCAGTTGCTCTTCCATTTCGCTATAACTATAACTTGTCCATTTAACTTTCATCAATCTATTTTTAGTTTATCTCCTGTATGTAACTCTATTGAAGGTAAATGCATAGCATATTCCTTTGTTTGTTTACTTGATGCTAAGGTAAACTCAAGATTATTTGCTTTCCACAATTACGAGTTAAATAAATTTAGGAAAACATATGATCTAGGTATAGTCATAAAGTATATTGACTGTTATTCACTTATGGAAATAAAACCTAGTGCATAAGATAGTTCTTCTAAACTATTCTAATACTGATCAAATGGAGAAGGAATAATACAAATTTTATATTTTAAAACAATAGCATTTTTCTATTTGGATAAAAGAATAAACTATTACTTTCTACAATAAATTCTAACCAACTTAACCTCTTATATAATCTTCATCTCACAAGGTGATATATGGATTTAAGTTTAATACCTAGATTAACAAAAATCAAGCTCAACATAAACTTAGGTTTTCAAGCATACAAACATTAAAGATTAAGCCTTTTTCAAGGTCTTATACTATGATAAGGTTTCTCTTAAATTGATGTTTGTTGCGCAATTAACGTTGAAGGATTCCTTGTGAAGGTTTTTACCCATTTCTAAGATTGTAAAACACAATACAAACCCTGGTGTATGTAACTATTACTTTCCTATATGATTGTTTAAGGTTATAAATGCATATTTTTCAAGTCATGATAATGTGAGTTAAAACAAAGGTTTTTTTTAACCATAGTTTTCTTTGTAAAATGCTAATGCGTGTAGGCTACTCCAAGGAGATCTCGACTATAACATAAAACCCACATTGCTCAAATATTTCTGAATCCACGTGGTCGACGTTCATTAGTTAGGGTTTTGTTGACTTTGGTAGCAATATAAAACTAATATAAAACCTAAAAAATCGAATTTGTCTTGTCTCTGATGTGGAGTGGGCGAGCTGCAGGATCATGGCCGCATGGCCTTACTGTCACTCCATTGTGTGTAAGCCTCCTTGCCAAAGTCGTTCTTCCTCTGTATAAGATATTTATTTGTCCATTTGCCTTCGTTCTGTGGGAGAACCCTCTGTCACCATTACTATTCTTCTATGTCGTTATTGTGATTCTGCATGAGCTATCCTTTAATCACTGGTGAACTTGATAGTGTGTGCAGGGATCTGAATTTGTCGTAGTGTGGTCTTGTTGGGTAAAGAGTTAACTGTTCTCAATGCTCGATTTCTAAAGTGGGCTTTACCTCTGTTTCGCAGTGGTTTTCAATTTTGGCTTGAACACTGCTCGTTAAGTATTCTTCTGACAGTGATTCCTTGAAGCTCGCTGTAACCTTAATTGAGGCTAAGGTTTGTGCACATACCACTACGGGGCCGAGAAATCTATTTCCAGGTAAGATATTCAGTTTTTTTTTAAAACAAAGTTATAATTTTATTTTGCACCATTAGTTATTTATATGAGTTTTTAATATTCGTTGGTTTCAATGTGGAGGTGCTTGTATTTGCAGAAGGGTGCTGAAAACCATTGAAGAACACCCTGCACGGACTCCACATTGCGTATCTAGCCTAGAAAGCTTCGGTCTCGCCTGAGGTTTCTCCTGCAGTGGTTGTATGGTGTTTTAGTTGATTCTACCAGTGTGGTTCTTGGGTTACTTGTTCGGCCATGGCTAAATATGCTCTATTTGTTTTGGAAGGCAATGTGGCCGATACTATAATATGTTGTTAAGATTATTTGAAGCCCTACTGGCTATTTTGTGTTGGAAACTTGGGGCTTTCATGGCCGAGACTTGAGAAATTTATGGGCCTTCTTAGTCATAGTTTTGGTTACAATAATGTTATTTTTATATTGGCTTTTAAGCCGTGACTCGTTTGAAAAGGCCATTAGGTCGTAACCTCTAAGGTGACAGTAGTAGTTTTGGTAATGATGATAGGCTTTAGATGCTATCTATAAATTGAAAAATCTTTTAAGCTTACTGTTCCGTGACTTCTATATTCTGAAATAATATATACTGTGGTTTTAAGAGAAAAATGGCAACCTGTATGTACTGTTTTATTTTTTTAATTCTTTTGAATTTAACTTACAAAGAGTTATTGTTACTATAAGTTGATATTTGTTTTATTGAATAGATAGTTAAAAAAATATCTTTTAAGAAGTTTATCATGTTTCTATTCCTAGCTGTTTAATTTTGATTATGAGATAAATTAAAAGTTTAGGCAATTGATTTCTATGATAGAACTGGATTGTTATTGTTAGTAAGAAATTATTCAGCAAATAGATAGAAGAAATGTTGAATAAATAACCTAAAAATTTACTGTATTTCCTAGGTTAGATTATTTGAAAGGTCTCTTACTTATTTTCTCTCAGTTTATATTTATCATACAGTTTTATTACTGTTCTTATGGATAATGTATTAAATTTTATATATTCACCTATTCGATGCTTATGGTTATATAAATGAAGTAAGTAAGCTTTAATTTGTTTTATGGATGAAACTGCATAACCCCTCTGCTAGTAAAAGAGGTGATAATGTTAATTATATTTTACAGTTCCTTTAAAATAGGTTTTATTTTTAAAACCTTAAATTATTTTTAATTCCTCACAAAGTTGGATATTTGATGATAATGTTATTCGGTTTATATTTTTTTACTTAGATTAATGATGAAGTTATCTTAGTAAGTAAACTTCTTGCCTTATTTTACTATTTCTTTTATGTTAACCCTACTTATTTACTTTCAGTTTTTATAATGTCTTTTAATTACTATAATAATAATAGACTTAAAGTAATTAGTCTATCTAATGTGTAAGTAAATACACAGGCTAAGTAAATTTATACTTTTAGATCCTTTCCTAAGACAGATATGTTTATGTTATTCAAAGTACTCTGTCTAAATAAAAACATCTAAAATAGAAAGGAAAAACATACATATGAATGACTCTTATGAAACCTGTAGAAGGTAATAAAACACATTCATGCATACTTCATTCGATTATTTATCTGAATTTAATCTAACCTACTGTACTAGAGTACTACCTTTAAAAAGGTGTGGAAAAATACAGTTAGGTATTTTTTTATCTATCAGTAAAACTGGAAATTCTTCTAATCATTTACCCTAATCTATCTAATCCAGTATTTAACTATCTTTTCACAGTAAAAGTATTTCTTTTAAATAACCCTAGCAACAATAGAACAGAAGCATAACATAATATTACTTAAACTCAATCCTTCTAGATGTAAATAAATAATTAGAAAGATAGATAAATCATGTAGAACCTGGAAATGTAAAAGAGGTGACAACAACTTAAGGAACATGTTCCTCCCAACCAACTCCTCGAGAAAAGATAAACTGAAAATCTCAGGACCCCTGAGCTTTTCTGCTGGTCCACCTGTTAGGGAGAGAAATTCCTATGGCTTGGGGTACCACAACAGACAGCTTGACTCCAGAAATCAATCCTTTCCAATATGCAATAGAAATTAAATGTCTAACACTAAAGGATCAGGCCTCATACCTTATTCCGGACGGTTGAAGTAGATCCCCGTTGAGCTTTCCAATCTTAAGCTTGAATTGATAGATTACTTCCTCAACAACAAGTAAACAATACAAGAATTCTATATATCATGGTGTTAGATCTATTCTAGCATATATAATCAATAATGTATAAGCATTTGACATAATCCCACGGATAACATATTCATTCAAACACACATTATTGGACAGGAAAAGATATTTATATTAATATAAATCAGAGATTACAAGATACAACCTCTGACGGCACGTCTGCGAACCGGAGAAACTGAATCCCCCACTTGGGCCTCCACCACCTCAATCCTCCATCTCTCGATAGCAAGCTCACAAGAAAAAGGCAAGCTTGGGAAGAACACAGTAGTGCTCCAAGGGAAAAAGGGATGCAGACTCAAGCATAAGTTCTGGCAACAATGGATTATAGTTTCTTTGCTCTCAATTCTCTCTTATGCCTTCAATGTACCAAGGGGTTCCTTATATAGCTTTTCAAAGGGGTAATGAAAGGTCGAATCCGAGCGATCTCAAGGCATAAGGAAGGCCAGGAGTCAAATGAGTCGGATCCATGTCAAGGAAAACTCCAAAAGGATTTGGATTTTGTACACATCCCGATGTACGCGGTTTTAGTGGTCAAACCCGCGTATATACGCGCTTATTGGTTTAAAAGTTGCGTGTATCATTTTTCACATTTTTTTAGGGATGATAAAGGAAACATCAAAGGACAAAAAATGGTCCATAGGGTCTAAGGAGTCTGCAGCGGGACAGGGGAAGGCCATACAAAGTGTGATTCACCTGGAATGGTGAAATCGGCTACAACAGATGCCCCCTAATGTGTGAGGTCAGAGGGGTTATACGATGGCCGAAATACATTATAAGTCCATCCCAGAAGTGGAGTGATGAAGGATCCCAAATGGAAGACTAATCACCCAATCAGCATAGTACACTAATACAACTCTGCACATAACTGCAAATACATATAGCAGTCCCGGATACATAAGAGTACAATGGCCATGAATAGGCATGATACAAGATATCACATAAGTGGTCATTGCCACGTACAATATACATAGATCAGCATCTCCATGATGAAGATATACAAAGGACCATGATCTCCATAATGGTTGAAGATATAACAGATCAAGATCTCCATAGTGGCTGGAAATATCTGACATATACTGGAATCAAGTCACGAGAGATGAAATCTCATGAACACCAGCACGATCAAGGAGGTAGCATATAAGAGATGCCACCAATCTGGAAAGTCTTCTACACAAACCACTATGAGTACATGTCCTACTATACGAATAGAGGTGTCGAGGTCAAACATAGTAGTCCATCGTCTGATTACTGGTCATTAATGTATACCGTTAACAGACGCGAGATCACCCACCGATAATGAAAATGGGAATCAAGGTACTAGAGTGCAAACTAACAAATGTGAATAAATGTGTTGAGGTCGAAGACTTGAGAGGATCCATCGATCAGGGGACATTGATGTATTCCCAAGAACTGTCGATGGTGAGAGAACCTGCCACTGATGACTGCAAGTCTCAAGGCACTCAAAAATGACTCTACATTCCAATCCCAGAATAAATGATCTGAAGTTGATGGGATGAAATCCGCTGGAAGGAGGGAATTAAGGAATCCCCCATATTCCAACATGAGGTACTCAACAAAGTTGTATAATGTGGAAGGACTCGATCATAACTTTGCACGAACCAGTAACTGTACCGGGAATGGCCGACATGCAAAGTCAAGATAACTGAGGAATGGACGACTCAGGCTTCAACTTCCTTCGAACAAGAGCATAACGGCATATGGTGATTGAATGAAGGCAGCATAGACTCGATATACAAACTGGGACATCTCTGCGACACAGGAGGCATCGACAGAGGCTCCATAGGGACTGGAAGCTTAACCAGTCGGTGGAGATAAACTCAGATAAACGAGTACAGCTCCTAAAGTCAAACTATAACCCAACCAATGGATGTGATATACAGTGCTCTGTTCGAAGGCGACACGACTTGACAGCTACCACAGATAACATCTTTCCTTGTCCGGATTTTTGGTTTTTTTATTTTTTTGGACTTTTTCAGTTATTTAAAAAGCTTGAAAAAAGAATAAAATAGCTTTATAGTTACAAACTAGGAGGAGACGAGTGTCATAAGGGCAAAAAAACTAGTTCCAAGCAGTGGAACATACCTATTCTCAATGCAAGGATACATGTGTAGGATATCGACACTCAGGGGAAAATCCCCTCCTGGTAAAAAGGGAATCAAGCTGCGAAGGATATAAAAGATGGCTCTGCATGGCTAGACATGAGATGAGATCGGGCTATATGGCTGAAACGCAATGTCAAGGGAGCCGGCATAAAGCTCAATAAGGCAGGAAAAGCTCATGATAATGCATTCACAACTTGACATGAGGGAGTCCTGAGGGAAATAAGCCAGCATAAGATCAAGACGAGTATGAGGCTCTTGTGAAATGTCATGGCAATACTATACAACAGACTCCCACACCCTAAAGGAGAAAACGTCAGCATGGGCACCAAATGAAAATAAGGCGCTAACTAAGGTACCCATGTAAGGTGAAGCTCTACCACTCTTATCATGCCACTTCTAAACATCAAGAAGGTTTCGTGACATAACAGAGTGGGTTCGTACCTAAAGTCATGGTGATATGGTCATAAGGTCATGCAAAATGCAAACGGTGATGAAACCTAACCTATATGCCAGTTTAGACATGATACATGAGATCGACACGAACGGGTCAATCCAATGGCTGAAATGACACTGAAAAAGGTCCTCTACATCATAAATTATGTCAAAAACGGTCCAAAATGGTTAGAAAATGTCGAAACTATAGGAAAGGGGGTAAAACTTTTCAAATATTTGAAAATTTTCTATAAATAGTAAAAATTCAAAATATTATAAATCATTTGAAAATTTTACCCATTTGAGCTCTGATTTTCAACAGCGAATTCTAGGAGATCCAGCCGGCGGAATCCACTACCGTTTCTTCTAGGTATTTACTCATGCTCTCCTCTTTCATTTTGATATAATTTTTGTGAATTTCCATGGTCAAATAAGGTTTCTAGGCCAACCCAAAATGGGCACTGTGGCCCACGCGGAAATTGAGGTTTTTTCCCCGTATAGGGCTGGATATACGCGGAAAATGGCCTCGAACCCGCGTACATACATGACTGTTTTGAAAACAGTCACGTATGAGGCCACGCATATGGTTTTTTCAATAAACTAATGGGAAAATTTCCAATTTCTTGTGCAGGATGGTCCTAGAGTGGAGAGAGCGTGAGCATGGTGAAGTAGATGAAGCAGTAAGGGATGACTTAATGGCTCAACAAGCTCTACGTGCATGCAGACTCTACAAGTTTTGGTGGTTTGAGGGCCAAACCAAGACTATTATAGATGCTAGTGGATTACTGGGATCCAGACTTGGAGTCCTTCCATACAGATGGGATGTCCCTCACCATAGAGGTGGAGGACATATACTTCATTATCAGGATTTCTAGATGAGGGGAAGTGGTGAACCTTCGTTCCCGTGGTGGGCCAGGAGGTGGCTTGACTATCGACGAGTACATTGCGGTGTACTGTTATCCAGACACAAAGAAGGTGGGGAGTCAGGTCCCTACCAATGCTATACAGGTGCTGGGCATAAAGGCCATATTATTGACACTGGGCAGGATAGCAGGCTTGGCATCACTCCACCAGGCCTTGCGGCCTCTGATGTTCTATGCAGTGGAGTGCATGAGACCCACGATCTACGAC
The DNA here is from genome assembly GCA_001517045.1 of Pseudotsuga menziesii. Classification (NCBI taxonomy): domain Eukaryota; kingdom Viridiplantae; phylum Streptophyta; class Pinopsida; order Pinales; family Pinaceae; genus Pseudotsuga; species Pseudotsuga menziesii. Next base: position 1,069,633 of record LPNX011166304.1, read on the forward strand.
TGGAGTACTACACTACTGGGAAACATGAAACATCAGCTAAGTGAGTGTAAGGCAGGCAGAGTGCAGAACTTCAGGTTCAATAGTATTCTGAGCACATTCTTCTTTGAGCATGTTCTAGGATTGAGCCCTAGAGTGGACATTCCTCTTCACGGGGTTCGAGATCCGGCCCAACGGCGCTGGGCAGATGCTATGTGCAGACTAGGGGGTGGTAGGGTGGCCAACCCATATCCAGCTGACTTCTTTCCATGGTGGTGATGACAGATAGTTGCCATCGATGACTACCCCTACATAGGGATAGATTTTCGGGGGGACCCGGACATACTGTTACCACCAGGATCGGCATATGGCGATATAGGTAACGAATCTCGACCCTCTCCTTTTAAATTTTGAGTTATTTAATTTTTTTGTATTTTCTTGATTATATGGAATCAAAAAGACATATTTTTGCATGACAATACATAGTGACATCTACCATTTGTTTGCAGATGTGGGAACATGGCGGCCAGAAGGCATCCCTCATCATAGACGGAGGGGAAGAGGAGATGACATCATGGGTGTGGATGCGGAGCGGATGCTCCAGAGCATTCATACCAATTTTGTGAGACTGACACATAGAGTTCCCATGGCACAAGTCGAGGACTTGCCTGAGGCTATGCAGTGGAAGGTGGTGGGTGTACCACGCGCATGGGTGAGATTATTCCGACGGCTGGCTAGAGCCGCAGTGACCTTCCATGATCACAACCCTCCTCCTCCTCCATAGGATTAGACACCTGAGAGTGTATACATTTTGTACTACCGTGTACTATATGTTGGTGGCTCAAAAGCCCCAATTTTGTATCATGACACTATGTATTATTACATTTTTTATGTATATATAAAAAGTTTTATGGTGATCGATTTATTTATTTACATGTGTAAAAATTGTGTTTGTGATTAATTTATTATGAATGAAACAAATGCCAATCTAACACGTGGTTAGCATATGATTCAGCAACTTGATTATTATTTCTTGGAATGTGTATATATGTTATATTCTCAAATTGTCGTTCTAACAATCTCACACGTAAGAATCTTCTCAATAACGTCGGATCTCTAACATGGTACAAACCATTGAACTGTGACACTACTAACTCTGAATCAAGACGTACCTCAAGAGAGAGAACACCATGTGAAATGGCATCCCGTAGAAGCTCGATAACGACACTATATTCAGCAACATTGTTGGAAGATGGTCGTAGACATACGCCTCCTAAAGACAGTACCTGACCCATAGGAGTATAAGTCACCCAAGCAACAGAGGCTGAGTGTTGAGTGTGACAGGTTGCACCATCCGCGAATCCTATATAGGTGGAAGATTCCATTGACATCTGCCAAAATAAATGGAAACTAATCACAAACCCGATCACGATAAGAAAAAGACCTAACTATGCAAAGCTGTACAATAATATACAATAAGCAGCCTTGGCTAAAGATTATGCATAGTATTTTTTGAGATAGAGCCCATTTCTAGGCTCTGCCAAGGCCGTTCCTTTGTAATCCACCAACTCATACGCACCCTTCTCTAACACATGCTTGACCACGTAAGGACCACGCCACATAGGATTAAATTTCCCTGCCCCCAAGGGTTCTTTCGGTTGATCCCACAAAAGGACCAAGTCTCCTTCACTAAACGCTCTTGGACAGATAGAATTGTCGTACTGGACCTTTACACGATGTTTATTAACCTCTAGAGCCACCAAGGAATCTCGACGCTACTCATCAAGTTGCTCGAGGTGAACCAAATGCTCCTCCAATGGGGAAGTGTCCGGTAAGAGTTCTATAGCTAGCTTCAACGAAGGAATTTCACATTCAACCAGAAATATCAACTCCACTCCATGTACAAGTTGATATGGAGAAAAACCAATGGCAGTCTTAACAGCGGTTCGATGTGCCCACAAAGCAGGATATAACATAATGTGCCAATTGTTCTTGCTTTGTGCGATGGTTCGTTGGAGAATGGATTTGAGTGATTTATTCACTGCCTCTACCTGTCCATTCGCTTGGGGGTAGTAAGAAGAGGAATGCTCTTGCTTATACCCTAACTTGGATGCCAACTCTTCCATCATACAGTTCTGAAAGTGCGAGCCATGGTCAGTGACAAGCTCTTTCGGAATCCCGAACCAAGTAATAATTTGGTTGAACACAAAGTGAGTGGCTGTCTCATTGTCGTATTTTACTGTAGGCATAGCCTCATCCCATTTCATGAAATAATCAATAGCCACTATAATGTGATGGTGCCCCCCAGCCAAAGCTGGGTTGCAATCCATAAAATCGGGCCCCCACTTAGTGAAGGGACCAGCGGTGATAATGGGATGTAACGGGGCAGGTTTCCAGCACATGTTACATGCGAACACCTGGCAAGGGTGGTACCTCTTGACCGCATCTACACAATCCTTAAAGATCGACGGCCATAAATAACCCGCTCTCAAAATATTTTGAGCTTTAGAAAGCCCAGATAAATTACCACCACACGCCCCTCCATGGCAATCATTCAGCACCACCTCAACCTCTTCATGACTTAAACAACATCATAAAATGGAATCTACCCCACGGCGGTACAAGGTGTTATCCACTATGAGGTATTTCTTAGAGACATGACGTAATCGTCGTCGTTCATCTCGCGAGAGGTGAGTAGGGGTCTTCAGTGTTTGTAAATATATTATGATATCCCCATGCCATGGGTCTAACGTTGAGATTAAGAAGATGTGTTCATCGAAAAACATATCTTCACAAACCAACTCCCTGGCCTCACTCGGGAAATACGATATGAGATCTACAAAAATTAAAGACTTCTTCGACTTTGCCGAAAGAAACTCGAGATCGAATTCTTGCAGAATGAAAATCCATTTATTATATTTTCCCCCAATCATCCTTTTGGTGAGGACGAATTGAAACGGATTGACATGGGCCACAACCAAGGTCTGGCGAAGGAGAATATAATGTCTCAACCGCTGAACCACATGTATGGTATCTAAAGAAAGCTTCTCGACATGAGAATAACGAATCTCTACGTCAATAAGGTTTCAACTCAAATAATATATGACATGCTCTTGGAGCTCCTCATCCTCTTGAACCAAAACCATACCAATCGTCTCTAAGGACGCGACCACATATAATAGAAAATCACGGCTATAATCCTGGGGACTAATCACCGGGGCCGATGCTAGGGCTTGCTTGAGTGCATCGAAGGACTCCTGCGCTTGCTCATCCCAATAAAAGGGGGTGTCCTTCTTCAAGAGACGCATGAAGCCTCTAGTCAAATTGGCAAAGTTGACCACAAATCTTCGTAAGAAGTTTTCCATGCCTTGCAAACACTGAAGATGACGAATATTCTTCAAGGGAGACAACTGAAGTATTTCCTCAACCTTCAAAGGGTCGACTCTTATACCCTCTTTAGAAACGATGAACCCTAACAAACACCCTGACTTCCCACAAAAGATGCACTTATGAGGATTTAATCTAACCGAATAGTGCCGGCATCTTTCGAATACCAATCTCAAGTGATAGGGATGACACATTCTCATGCGAGAATGAGCAGCGAGGTCATCCAAAAATACCTCAATAATTGACTTGAGATCGTGGAAGATCAAGGTCATTGCCTGCTGAAATGTAGCTCTGGCGTTTTTAAGGCCGAAAGGCATTTTTCGATATGCAAATGTTCCCCAAGGACAAATAAATGCAGTCTTATGTTGGTTCTTAGGTTTAATCTGTATCTGATTATATCTGGAAAATCCGTCCATAAAGGAGAACACCTTGCTACCCGCACACTCATCCAAAATATGATCTATAAATGGTGTGGGGAAGTTGTCCTTAGGACAGGCACGATTCAAATCGCAGAAATCAGTACATATGCGGATCATTCCCTGCTTCTTATCCACTGGAACGGGGTTTGAAACCCACTTTGTCAAGGGAACGGGATAGATGAAACCAGCTTTCAACAGCTTCTCTATCTCTGCCTTAATCACGGGTGCTTTCCTACGATTCACTGCACTTAAACGTTTTCAAACAGGCTTCGCGTTGGGGTAAGTCTTAATCTCATGCTCGACAATACAAGGGTCAATACCTGGCATCACGTTGTAAGACCAAGCAAAAATATCATGAAATTCCTTAAATATCTCGGTGTATTCCAGAATCTCAACATGGGAACATTCCACCCCAATATAGACATTCTCTATCATGCCAAGATTGCGAGAGATGTTGATAGGAATCGTTGAAGATATGTTCGCCATGTTTCCATCAGCCATTGGACTAGGAGAGCTTAATGGAACCACAGGACTACCAACTCTCTGACTAAGAACCGCCCTAAAATCATCACGCTCCAAGTGGTTAATCTCTGGAAGAAAGTACGATCTATGATGGAGTTCCTCCCATGGTGGCTCAAGTCCCGACATAGCCTCAATAATCGCTTCATCTGAAGGGAAAACCGTATCAAGGTAGTCATGTGCGTGAGAAGACTATACTACCCATGTCAGCAGCACATAAGGGTCCTCCTCCTCTGTCCGCGAAGAGGAAGGACTAGGCTCTACAACACAATTGACATTAGCTTGATAAGCTATCATAGCTGCAGGCAACGACACGTTCGTCTCGACGAGCTCACTCAAAGTACTCGGTGTAGGAAGAATCCAAGGATCTTCCATATGAATCGTGCGAAAAGACACCGATGTCGTAGATGTCAAAGCCTCATCGAAACTAGATCCTATCATGAGGATCGGTGCAGGACAACTAAAGCTTCCCATGGGGGATGGATACATGCCTACACCCACACTCCCAATTGCCGGCTGAGAGTGCTCAATGATCGGGATTGAAGCTCCCGAAGATGCGGTAACAGACGGATTCTTGAATGTCATTTGATCAATCGTTACAATATTCCCGTAATGTGGAAATCATACAACGCGGAACAAGGAAGAAGCAACAGCTTGCATACTGTACATCCAGTTCCTACCCAGCAAGAGATTATATTCAAGGGGTGCATCAACCACCTCGACCTCTATCGCAACGGTCTTCCCTCCCAAACATACTTTAAGGGAAGGAAGGATGCCGTGTGGCCTAAAATATCTCCCATCGAATGTAGTTAACATGGTCGCTGATTTAGACAGCTCAGGGGAACCCAGACCCTTCCAACAGGATAAAGACATCACAGAAGCAGCAACGCCCTTGTCAATTACAATGCGCTTGACAATCATATTAAGACATTCTATGTGAACCAAAAGAGACACATAGTAGGGAAAGCGAGGCTGAAGTCCTGCGGTTTCAAATTTAATCACGAAGGAAGAATCATCATCGTTCACACTAAGGGTAGAAAGCAACGCCTTCCTTTACGAAGGACAACTCTGAAGCACTTCCAATCCAGACATCGCACAAGGAGTGTGGCCCAAATCCTCGACAACTGAATAGTTCTGGGCGGCTCTGGCATTTAGATTATGCCCTGAATGCTTAAGGACTCCCTTAGGAATGCGAGGTGCATTCTCAGGTTTATCCATAGGTTTCTCAATACGCAAAGGGGACCCTGGTGGATCAGGCTCTTTGGCTGGGCTGGGCTGTGACGAACTATAGTCTTTCATACAGGTCACAACTTTTGCAGCACGAACCATGTTAATGCAACCATGACCACTAGTCTCCAGTGGATCATGATCATCACCAGACTGGTCATGGGACTTCGAGTTCATATTTTGATTATGCGGTAAAGGGTTAGTTAGCACAGCTGGGCCCTGTGCCAAGAATCTTGAAGCTTCCTCAATACGAGGGCACAAGTAAGTGAGGTGATCATCCTTACATAACTTGCAAGGGAACTTAACCTTACATTTAGCTTGCTTGTCCCCCCCATCATTTCGGTTGTTCTTGTCATTACTATTAGCATTCTCATTCTTATTCCCACCCTTACGATTGTTGTTACCCTTTTTTCTATTATTTCCGGGCTACTGGTTACCCTTCTGGTCCAACGATTGCACAGAAAGTACACTCGTCGTTTGGGCGGGTTGAGACGAAGCCGTAGCTTGTCCCGAAGCGGATTGGTTGATTGACAATTGACTAACTTGTTTTGCAACCGAATCTGCAGGTTTCACACTTGCACAACCCACAATGCCGTCGGCATGTGGTCTAGGTTTGACTTTGGGATCGAAACTGGAACGAGGAGCATTGGGAATAATCTCATACAACAAACCGTACTGAGCATAAATCAAGTCCAGTTCATGTGCCCTAAATATTGCTTGTTCCTCATTATGCACTCCGGATGTGGAAACATCCTTCGCTATATATGGCAATAAATACTTGAGGAACCACTCGAGGAGGAGCTCCGGCGGTATAAAGGCTTTAATTAACCTCTTCCGTCTATGCCACTCCTGAATATGATCAGAGATATGTGTGGTTTTATCTTGCTGAAATGTCAACAAGAGTTCAGTACCAACGTCATAATGCACTGGTAGCTGGAAGTGATTAAGAAAAGTCATCGCAAGGTCGTCGAACAAAGCGAAAGCTCCCCTAGGTAACTCTATATACCATTTCGTGGCAGGCCCCGTAAGGGTGCGTTGAAATAGTCTCAAATGGATTGAGTCCTAATGTAAGGAATTTGAAGAGCACCATAGGTGAAACGTAGTAACGTGTTCACTCAGATCCTCTCCCGGTTTTCCCTCAAACTTAGGTATGTCCGAAGGAAGCTTGGCAGGGATAGCCGTCCAAGCCGGGTCATGAGCTACTGGATCGTTTGTCAATCTCGACAAGTCAGGAAGATTGAGCGTCGTGAGGAAAGGGAGCCTAGGATGATGAGGTCGATGGACTACTCCCTGATTCATATAGGTTTGATTACCACCATGGCCTTGACCATAGTGTCCTCCTCCCGTATGACCCGTATAGGGTGGCGTGGAAGCACCATAGTGCGGTGGACCCTGACTAGTAGGAGCGACAAAGACATAATTAGGAGAGTAAGCAGGTTGTTGATACCCTCCTCCATAAGGTGATGACCCATGTCCATACTGCCTCCCATAATAGGGTCCATAGGTCATCGCATGCGATGCCCCATGAGACACTCCGTAGGTAGGAAGATATGCTCCGGAAGTAGAAATATATACTAGAAGTAGGGATATACGCCCCAGAAGTAGTAACATGACCTCTAGAAGCATGAACATAACCTCCCGAAGCCACAGGCGGTATGTAAACTTGAGACACAATCGGTTTAGTAACCGCAATATGGACCTGACTCGTAGCCATATGCTGCCTCGAAGGACCACGCGAATACAGTGGAGGATGTACATTTGAAGAACTAGGGACCGAGGGTGAAGGAATCTGAGTAATAATGTACGTGCTACTGCTTATCATCACTCGTCTTGGATATGGTATCCTAATCGGATCGCTAACCCTAGACCTATGAGGGATATGTGATGTAACTTCCACCACTGGGACGGAAGGTGCAATGTGACTAGTGCTCCCAAACCTCTCCGCATGGTAAGGAATGGGAGTGCCCCCAGGCATAGTGTTAGGCTCGAAGTCAGATTCGACATGAAATGCCAAATCATGTGTAGGAAAACCAGTCATACCATAACTACCGTAGCTAGTGCTGGCGGGTTCAAAATGAGTCTTGACGTCATCCAACATTCCATATCGGTAATGAATCAATGGGGAATCAACCCTAGAGTGAGTAGGTATATCATGCATGGTTCCTATCTCAGAAATCACAGGACCTAACTCAACTAAGTTGGGTGAAGGATCGTAAGTAGGAGTAAACTCCCCATCGTCTACATGAATGGGAGAAGGTGGTTCAGGAATACCTTCTAAATGGTCTCCCATGGTGTGTGAATCAATGTGTGACATAGTCCACCTGGACTGTCTAGGTCTCTCTCCCAAAGGAGGAGGAGAAGTAGAAGGTGGAAGTCCTGCTAAATGACGAGAATGACGAGGAGCCGCACCCGAATCCACAATGACTCAAAAAATAGCAAAGACTCTCTATTTACGTAAACCCTAGGCCAACTATCGTGCACAGAGCAATCACTAATAAAATCTAAATCCAAAATCAAGCAAACAAGGGTTGGATAAATGAGCTCCCGAATGAAGCAGGTATGTCTCGCCTAGGAGAGGCTTGAGACTCCCATACACAACAAGCAGAGGTATGTAACCAATTATTGTGGCCCTCAGCTTCAACGCGGAAAGCGACTGTGCCGTCCGACCCCAACCTAGCCGGGACACCCGCAGAATAACCCCTGCAAAGTACCCCCTCGATATCCTAGGTAAGGCCACTAAGGTCACCTCAATATAATCAATGCTCAAGCAGACAGTCGCAGGCGGGATTGACCGTATGGGCAGGGTAGCAAAGCCCGAAACTCTCGAAAAATCCCCCAGATACGAATACAATCCTGGAAATATCTCCGGTGCTACTCAATTATGACTAGGGTTCATCCCAATCAATAAGTGCTCACACTGCCTCGTGCTTAACTCCCTTTTGAGAGGAGTATCCAGAGAAACACTGGTTATACCAAGGATTTCACACACTCACCTGGACAGACACATACATGTTGTTGTTTAGTGATCTTGGAGAATTTACTTACAATGAACTATTCCAAGATCCTAAAACCTAAGCTTGTTGGTGCACCCTAGAAAAGAAAAGAGTGTAATTAATTTTAATTTAGCATTGATTTTAATTGGCTTTATTACTCAAAACAGGGATATGACCGTGCAACTAATGGTGTCATGACGCAACATGAAGTAAAATGCACACCTAACAATCAATGCAAATGCATTGTGTCCATGAAAACAGGGTATTCTACTACGTGTAATGCACAATTTTTCTTCAAATGATGAATGCAAATTTTCCTATATGAAGTCCTAACTAGTACTCCAAAGCAAATCTAGTGCAAGTACAATGCAAATATGCAAAATGCAATGCATGATGATAAGCAAATGTTTTTGGATTTTTTGAAATAAAATGAGATGCAAAAAGCAAAAGAATGATTCTACGAGCCCTAGACTCTGCAAGCACACCCAAACACCACTCAAGCAAAGCACTAAGGTAAAAGAACTCTAATGCACTAATCTCAAACAAAAAATTGAAAATGTCATGACAAGAACCCTTTAAAAAAAAAAAATTAGCCTAAAAAAACGTTCCTGGTAAGAAACAGAGGTCTAAATAGACTCAGGCAGTGCCAAAGGAGACTCAACAAATATTAGAATTCACCCATCAACCAATTAACTCCCACAAAAAGGAAAAAGCAAGGGCATACGCGACTGTTCGCAGTAAACCCGCGTGTATACGCGGAAATTGCAGAGAAACCCGCGTGTATATGTGACTGTGAGTTAAAAACTCGCGTACATGAAGAAAGGTGCATAAAATCAAGGCAAACAGACAGGCTGAGACAAACTTCACACCAATCAGACTCTACCAAGCATACATGCCCCCAGACCTGACACAGAAACAAGAGAGAAAGAGCAATTCAAATTCATTGAATGCCGATAAAACAACCCCCAAAGGACAACTACTAGGAACTCTCCAGCGGAGTCACCAATTCTGTTATGGAGAGAAATTCCTATGGCTTGGGGTACCACAATAGACAGCTTGATTCCAGAAATCAATCCTTTCCAATATGCAATAGAAATTAAATATCTAACACTAAAGGATCAGACGTCGTACCTTATTCCGGACGGTTGAAGTAGATCCCCGTTGAGCTTTCCAATCTTCATCTTGAATTGATAGATTACTTCCTCAACAATAAGTAAACAATACAAGCATTCTATATATCATGGTGTTAGATATATTCTAGCATATATAATCAATAATGTATAAGCATTTGACATAATCCCATGGATAACATATTCATTCAAACACACATTATTGGACAGGAAAATATATTTCTATTAATATAAATAAGAGATTACAAGATACAACCTCTGACGGCACGTCTGCGAACTGGAGAAACTAAATCCCCCACTTGGTCTCCACCACCTCAATCCTCCATCTCTTGATAGCAAGCTTACAGGCAAAAGGCAAGCTTGGGAAGAACACACTAGTGCTCCAAGGGACAAAGGGATGCAGACTCAAGCATAAGTTCCGGCAACAATGGACTATAGTTTCTTTG
>LPNX011166304.1:1079782-1113985 GCA_001517045.1 Pseudotsuga menziesii
CCTAGGGGTTCCTTATATAGCTTTTCAAAGGGGTAATGAAAGGTCAAATCCAAGCGATCTCAAGGCATAGGGAAGGCTAGGAGTCAAATGAGTCATATCCATGTCAAGGAAAACTCCAAAAGGATTTGGATTTTGTACACATCCCGATGTACGCGGTTTTAGTGGTCAAACCTGTGTATATACGTGCTTATAGGTTTAAAAGTCACGTGTATCATTTTTCACATGTTTTTAGGGATGATTAAGGAAACATCAAATGACAAAAAATGGTCCATAGGGTCTAAGGAGTCTACAGCGGGACAGGGGAAGGCCATACAAAGTGTGATTCACCTGGAGTGGTCAAATCAACTATAACACCACCTGGTAGAAGTACTGGGTGAGAGATGTAGTTTAATAATCCTCTGCAACTCTACAGAGTGTTCAGAAGTCAATCATTTCTGCATGCAGCAGTATGAACTCAGCTTAGAATAGTGGCACTAGTTTAGGTTTTCAGCACTTTCCACTCAAAACATACTTCAGCTAGTCCCCTCCATCGAATTTTCTTGTGCACTTCATTCACTCAGAATGTTCACAAGTCAATAATGAGCAGCCTCAGTTGTCTCCAATGGGAAGTTTTATTAGCATGCCTAGGTCTTTTGGTTCAGTTTTCACTTAATGAGCCACTTGCTCTTGTTCCACTTTCTTGGGGAACATGACCACAAAAATAGGGAAGTTGCCTCCTGCAACGGCTAGAAGTAGTTTGAGGATGTTGTCAAGTGTCAATCTACTCTTAACCCAACCTACTCCACCAAGTGATCAGTAAAACACTCATTTAACAGCTTCCTTAAGTTGTTGTCTCATCTTTCATTTATTTATTGATAAAATATTCAGCAATTACATTCAATTATCCTTGACCCCACTTGGTCATTAATTACAAACTTTATAATAAAATATAACATAATGTTTCTTAAAACATAAAATGTTTTGCAAATTGGGGCATGTGACAGTACGTACCTGACTATTGTTATCAAGGGTTGTATACGTGTGTCTCCATTCAAGAGGAGCATTATATCCCTCTTTAGGGCCTCAACCTTCAGATAGATGTCATTTCCTTCCAAGGATTCCTTGATCTCATTCACTATGGTCAAGCTCACTGGTCGAAGTGGATCAACATATTGCATGAATTCTCCATTTTGTTTGGCATTGTGGGTCTCTGGTGTTTCATCAACACCAAATATAGGTTTCTATCCATGAAGGAAATTTGTTTAATGGGAAATGTGGAGAATGAGTGGAGAATGAGTTACATGTTGAAATATTCATCAAGAATTCATTGGATAACACAAATCATTTCATCCTTTTTGAGTTTTGATAATTTGTTTTACTTCCTAGAATGTAAAAAGAGATTTTTTTAAAATTATTTTTGGTGAGAATTTTGCTTATATTATTTTTTGTGAAATTCTTTATGCTTTCAAATTTCAAAATTTAAGTTGTAGTAGAGTTTAATCTCAATTTTTTTTTTAATATGTTATAAAGGAAGTAGTCATTTTCCTATCCTTAAATTTTTATTAAAAAATAATTAATTTACAATCCTTATATCAAGAAATTTGGAAATACCATGATGATGATAAGGTGAAAAGAGAAATGTAAAATTATACGTGTGAAATCATTGGACAAAGCTCAAAAAAATTAAAATCCAAATAAAATGTCTTGTGAGAGTGAGATGAGTGGGAAGAGGTCCCTATAGAAGACACATATCAGTTTCATTAAGGAAGAAATTAGAATCAAGGCTACTAGTTTAACTTCGGCAATGCCAAGATTTTAATGTATAACTACATTATTGTATGTAAATAAGTATAGATCTATCTTAAACCAACATCTATATTTTTTCCATTTATCCTTTTTACCACAGTCAGAAAACCTTAAATAATGAAGGCTACTAGCTTAACTTTGGCATTGTCAAGATTTTAATGTGAAAATACATTATTGTGTGTAAATCAACATAGGTCCATCTTAAACCAACATCTATATTTTTTTATTTTTTTATTATATGATTCTTGACATATTATTCTTTTATGATGTGGGTTATAGTTTCCACATCAATGTTACCCATGTTATATGACAACATCTCCCCCATACTGGGTTGTAGAACATCGAAAGTATTTTTTTGATGTCCTGACTCTTGGCATGTTATTATTTTGTGATGTGTCTTATAGTTGACATGTCATCATTACCCACATTACATGACAACATGTCCCCATACTAGATTGTAGAGAACCTCGCCACTCTCACACCCTATTACCAGGATTGTAGGTGAGGTGGATGGAGTGTTCTCTTGTTCCTAGATTGGATGATATCTTAGTGATTTTGTCTATCATCAAGTGTGGAATGATCCCCTTACTTATCTCTCTTATAAATTCATGTGTGGAGGTTTGTTCATGGCTTGTGGAAGGAGTTTTCCCCTTCTAATAGAGTTGGTTGATTATCATTGTTGGTTTCCTTAGATTGTTGATATATCGGGCCACCCATGCATTGATGAGTTAGTTGATATGTGGATATGTGGATACCATTGGACCTAGACTATGCATTCTTATATGTAATATATAGTTGTTTATGTATGGAAAAATCCCAGGTACCGACAATAGGGATTCTCCCCAATAACTGTTTCCAATTAGATCGTTTACTATTTGGAAAGGGGAATTCGCTCGGTTAGCATCCTAACTACCGTAGAATTAAAAGAACATTTAAAATCTATTTTACCAGTTGCAACCTGGTCCACAATTTATGCAATTTTATGTTTTAGGATGAAATGCAAGTGCCTAGACTAAATGCAAGTGACTAGGGAGTAAGAGCCTCAACTCGTGTTGCGTAGTTTCTTACCTGTCATCTTATCACTCTTACCCCCCAATCACTAGTAAGCAAATATACCATTCTCTAATCTAACCTAATCTAACCTATCCCCCATGGGAGCAAATATTAATTAATTGAGCAATGTACTGTAGGGCTGCTAGTGGAATTCTATAGGTATATGTCAAATTATACATACATAATTACAACATAAAAGATAAACAATTGTAGCTATGTTTTATTAACACATTCATTACTCATTCATATGCACGAAGTTTCTAGCAGAAAATAAAATCATTCATAAAATGCAGAAATAATTCAACATGTTGGAACGATCTCACAATTATGTAGCAGGATAAAACAAAAATAGTTCAACATATTGCAATCCACATAATCCATTATGGAAACTCGTACAGTGCTTCCTCCAACAAAATTGGGTTCTCTTTATTCATAAAAGAAGTAGTTCTCATACAAATAGCTTCATCATATGTGCGCTAGAAAAATTCCCCTTTAATCTCTATTCTACCCCTATTTAAACATTTTACAAATGACCTTTTAGCTACCCCAGCCTCTTAGGATTCCTTGACTCTTAGATTTACAAAATTTGTATTCTAGTGACTCACACTAGAAAAATAGAAATAAACAAGATCGTCTATGAAAGGTGCCACATGTACACATGAAAAAACTTAGGAGGACCCAACTGACCCTCCAACAAATTCTTTCCATGCAGTAGCTTCTGCAACGATGGTCTTGAAGTCCATAGGCTCCAACAATCTGATTGTCACTTCATGTATGGCCAACTGCGACTTTGTCTCTACTGTTTTGGGCGGAGTTACCCTGAGTTGGTCTTCCAAAAGGAAATTACTGACTGTGTCTTGTGCAACCAAACTCTTTAGTGCTTTCTTAGTAATGCCTTTAACTTGTTAGATTCTAAGCTCATCCTCTTGTAGTCTGTCCTAGAGGTACTTCAGATGTTCCTCATGGTAAGGAAACTCCTGGATTTTTTTTTTTGCAAAGGTTTGACATATATTATGCATGGTGAGCACCCTCTTATAAAAATCCATACACCTCTCTAGAGTTTTCCTGACCCCATTTGTTAATCTTGCAGCGACCTTACTGCTGAAATCCATGAATTCGAATTCTATTTTCAGGTTCTCCGTGGTATTTTGTGGCAACTGCTTCGGGAATGCTGCATTGGTTTCTATCCATGTTAGTTTTACTTGAAGAATTTCTGCAACTTCTAGTGTCTTTGTTTTGAAATCAGTTGAGATCGTCGATATTTTCTGCAATCTTGTCTCATCCTGTTTAATCTTATAAACTTCTTCTATAAGTTTTTGTTGGACCTGATATTTTTTCCTCCTGATCAGGAGGGCATGCTCTTGGAGAGGGTTAATATCAACTTGCCATTCATTTTCTACCTTGAGCTGAGTCTCCAAAGATTTATTTTGTGCCTCCAAATCTGCCACTCAGTCCTTTAACTCTTCTGCTTTCTTATCAGCTACGACCTTTTGTGCCTCGAGCTCTTAAACCTTATCCTCAAGGTCTTTATTTTCTCCATCAATGATGGTTCTTGAAAGTACCAAGGCCTCCTTTTCTGATTCTAAGACCTGGTAGGCCTCTTGGAGCCTCTCGAACTCTAAAAGAGTGGTCTCATGTTTTCTCTTCATCTCTCAGTCTTCCCACCTTTATTTGATCAAAGTATCCTTGACTCTCACCATCTTCTCCTTGTATTGATCTATAGTTTCTTTCAATCTGTCCACATTATAAGCAGTTGCTTGAGCAGCTGCTACACCAATCAAGGCCATCAGTTGCGGATATTCATCGATACCTTTCATGACCAGTATTTCATTAACTGTAGTTACCTTAGGCGGGGTACCTACCTTTAACTTCTTTTCAACCTTTCGAACAATGGCTTTTCGTTTAGGGTCAAAAACAACCTTATCCAGGAACACAACCTCATGTTGCTTGGACGGGGTGAAGGGTACTAACCCTAAGTTTGCAAAAGGGAGGTAACCTCCTGTTATTATGTCTCCTGAGGTAGAAGGAGGATCTTCTGGATTGTCCTGGGTAGCATCATGTTCCTGATTCTCCCTATCCTAGTCCTCTTTCTCTTTTCTCCTCAGTTATTCAGCTGCCTTCTCTTCCTATTGTCAGCTAATTCTTTTTTTACCCTCTCCTCTGCTTCCCTTTTCCTTTGTTCTTCTTCTCTTTGACTTTTTTCTTCCTCTTCCCTTTTCCTTTGGGCTTCCTCAGCTACTAATTTCTCTACTTCTTCCACTAATCTTTGGGAATCTTCTTCCTTCTTCTTGGAAACTTCTTCTTTCAGTTTTTGCTTCTCAGTAGTGCTACTGCTACTGCCTTTTCCCCCTGTGGTTGTATTCTTTTGTCTAAACCATTTATTCAAAATAGTCATATTGCATGCATTTTTTAAAATCTCTTCATCCTTGTCCAAGTAGTCAGAGTATTCAAAATTTACTTTTACCAGTGCACAATGTGCTGCAACTTTTCCCCAGGAATCGTTCCAACGAAAAATTTTCTCACCGAAGTGAAAATATTCTAGGTCCTTCACAAAATTCAGTGCGGTTTTAACTTTCTAAAACTTGCAGCTGCCGACATAGAAAGGCATTGGTGGGTAGACCGCTTTCTTCATGTCAAACAGAAAATTCCTGAATCCATCCATAGAAAGTTGTCTTACTGCTTCCTTATGCACGATGTAATCAGTGGCATACTTAGGAAGTAGTGACGGAGCTCTAGTCCTCCCATACATCCTTAGGTAGGTGTCTTCTTCGGAGAAAAAATAGTCTCCATATTCACTTATCAGCTCAAGTTCTCCCTCAAATATACACTTGCATTCTTCAAGAAATATCAACTGGTAAATTTGTATCAAAATTTCCTCACAGATAAGATTATAGAAACTGTGATACTTATGGGCCCATAAGATCTAATATGTTGTGTAAATGGGGGTCCTGGAATCATTCCAACTATAGTCCAGTTTCAACAATGGGTAACGACACAAGATGCAATCAATTAGATATGATCCCATGTAGAATTCAGATTTTCTTTGGAGCAGTCCTCTTAGTGCAGCACCTATGCAAGAAGACAAGTTGTTGGCACAATGTCTGCCCAATTGAAGATAGTGCCTTGCATAGTCACATGATACATTAGTGGGACCAACCTATCTTGTAGAACCTCCCATTGGCCTTTCCAAAGATTATATTGAGCATGAGGGCTACAAGTCTATGAGGAGTGTGCAAGATGGAAGTTTCATATTCTCCAGAGGCTTTCTGTCGAAATGCCTTTCCTGCTATCATCATCAACTTTGCGCATTCAATATAGTCTAAATTCAGAATATTTATCCAGTCATCTGTCATGCTAATTTCTGGGACTGTTAGATTGTAGGATTTGGCTAGGTATGTAGGAGTGAATGAGGCAAAACCTTTTCCTTCGACGTTGTACATGATCATATCATTTCATCTTCTTTAGGTAAAATCCATCTGATTACCTCGACACACAGGAAAAGTTCAGGTCATGTGGATACCTTCGTGATCTCAGATCTCAATATGTTTTCATACAAGGGAATATCCTCTAAGCCTCCATTCAAGAACTTCTTATCTTTGATCATGGGATATATTTGTCCCCATTTGAACTCTGGTTTAGCTCAAATGACTGCTTTGTTATATTCATAGATTATCGCTATCCTAGGCATGATTTCCAAATCTGACTCCTCCTCAACAGTCTTGGCTTTCTTCTTTCCTTTCTTTGGCATGGTGTCGTGGGAGGACTGAGGCTATGACACAGTCACATCAAAAAATGGATTAGTGTCCCTGCAATTAAAACACATGCATTCATATAAATAGGAAACTATGGAACTACTGTAAAGTTGCAAGGTATAGAAGAAAAACCTAGCAAACAAATCATATTTTTTCAGCACAAGATTGCACTCATAATAAAAATATATTTACCGAATTTCCTTTAGCCATCGAGAAACGATCATGTGATGTAGAAAAACTTTGTATATCGTCAAACACCAAACCTAGGTAGAGGTCAAATCGGGATGATAAAAACTAGTTCACATGCGGGTTCTAACTGCTTCTTCGAGAGCTCAACTCTAAATCATCTAGTGTTCTAAAACACGATACCAGAGGAAATATCAAAACAATTTTAAAACCCTACGTACACCCCCCCCTTAATTAACCTTATGGCCCGTGGGAAAAACAATCTAGAGGAAAAAGGTGGCACCTTAAACAATATTATGTCGACTTTGAAACTTTTGAGACAATGGTGTCGGCCACAAAGCGCCAAAGATCCTTTGACGAAAAAACTATGCTGGTAACCTAAGGAAAATGATGAACTTCAGAACTCGGGGAATCACCGGTCCCCTGTCACCACAGACGAACAAGAACTAGGTGAGGAACGCTTGGTGAAAACCTTGACCTGCCTTAGTCTCATCATTAACACACCAGGGATATGAGCTATCCATGTCTAAGTTCTGAGCGGTAGAGACAAAAATGGCCTGGAGTAGGTAAAAACCACGACCGGTTGCAAACTAGGTCTACAGAGATAGGGAGGCCGGGTCAGCTAACTGAAAACAAACAAAACCGTATGAGCTGGAGGGACAGACTTGAAAACCACGGAAGATGCAAAAACCCTAGCCTTGTAAAAATGAAAACCCAACACGCCACTTCACTAAACCCTGTAAATGGTAAATCCTCAAATGCCATTTTACCAAACAAAAATGACATCATGACAAGGAATGAAGCCTACCTGGAAAAGGAGGCTCGAAGGTTGGTGAAAGGCCTGGCTCCAAACGCTGCGGAGGCTCCAAGTGGAAAACTTCCATAGGGAGCGCTCAAAACGAGCTGTATTAACAAACCCTAACAACCGTATAAACCCCCCAAGTTTATATATAGAAAAACAATAAACATGCATTAAATGCGGTTTGGGAATTTAAGTCGCACGAGTGAAACGATGTTTGGCACCTAAAAATCATCGAGGAAATCTTCTGATTTGAAATCATCCAGTGAAAAAAAAGAGAACCTAACAGTATCAGTTACAACATCCTAATATTTTTGCAGCTGTCGGCTCACTCCATCAGAACCATCCATAAAACAGTGTCGACTCCCTCCAACCCAAGGTGTCGACAACCATCAATCGGCTACAAGAAAAAACAAGATCCTGCCGGCTAAAATTTACCGCAAAGTTACCACCCTCTTCGAAAAGAAAAAAATAGATCTTACCGACACTATCGGAGAAGTTTGCTGGGAACACCCGATGAAAAGCTCATCGGCAGACTTCCAAATAAGTTTTCGATTGACAACGAAAACTTAAGATGAGCTGAGCACGTCAGCATTGCGAGGAAATTTTATCCGCAACTGTCGGCTAGACTTTGGTGAAATGGTCCGATGAAGAACCGTTGGCTTCAAAAGCATAATCCAGTCAGACACATCGACTCCAACATTTGAACTTATCCGCAACTGTCGGCTAGAAACTCAAGAAACCTACGACGAAGGTCGAAACCTTGGGAAAAAGACAAAGTGAAATCGGTTGGAAAATGTCGGGTTGGAAGTCATATTTTCCCCGTTGTTTCAAATAAAATCCAAAAATTATTTCGACACACCGGGAGAAAAGGTAATTTTTGACTTGATGCAAAAACTTCTCAAACTCGTTCAAAATAGAAATTAAGTCATGAAAACAAACTTTTTAGGGGCAAAAGAAATCAAAAGCTATAAATCTAAGGAGGGGCCCTAAAATAAAAATAATTTTGGGGTAGTGGTTGCAGCAACAACAATTGGTGACTTGCTGGTGAATACAGATCTCTAAGAAAACTATCTTTCAAACACAAACTGTTTTATGGCATTTCATTAGAGCAACTCATCCCATTCATTTTCAAGATTATTTAAAGGTCTAAACTTCTCCAAGAACGTAAGATTCAGAACATTTCATTGATTGTAGTCCTTTGGGGTATGGTAACCAGGTTTAAAATTCCCTATAACTCTTTTGGGGCCAGTATGTGAGATTTATTTTTACCTCTGTACTTGGTTGCTTCCAGCTAAGACACCACACGATCATAATGGAGTTAGACATATGTATTTGTTTGTTCCTCATTCCCATGCCTTTTGTATTCTTTTGATGCTTAAGACTTATGTCTTTTGAGTCTTCTCAGATTTCTTCTTTTGTATTTGAGATTTGATTTAGGTTCTTCCATCCATAGTGTCCTTTTGTGTGAGTGATGGTTAGCTTCAACTCATTGACGAAGAAGAACCTTTTGAGCAATCCTTTGGTTTCATTGAATTAATGTCTTCAGTGTATCCTTTTGCTATATATTTTCTATTCTGGAATTTTGACTCTTTGTATTTAGTCTTTAGGGTTTCATTTTGTGGCATGGGATAATTTTGAATACCATACACCTGTTTGCTCTGCTTCCTTTCCGTGGGTCTTTTGCGGCAAGCTTCCTAGGACATATCTTAATGTGAAAGTGGATGGGGCCCTAAGATAGTATTCTAGACTTTATCTACCTTAGTTATTTTATAGGGTTTAAATAGGACTTCAATGTGTTCTTAAAGTAATTTCCTTTCAGTAGTCTATCAAATTAAAGAACCTTACATTGATTGAAATTTTGCATGCAGTTTTGGATTAAAACATTTGACAGTTTGTTCAGATTTCAATGCTTCCAAGCACCAAAAGTTTGAGCTGGATTATTTTGAAAACAACCTAAGAAAATCATTGAAATAAAGCAAAGCTTAAACAAAATAAACAAAAGTAAACCAGCAGGAAGAAAGCAAGCAAAAATATAAAAGAAATCATAAATGCAAATGAACGAGGTTTATTTATGTACAAAGGACTTCTAAGGTACTAGGTGAAATAATGTTTGAAAACTAGACCATTAACAGGCAGATTCTCCTCCCAAACCTATAAATCCTGTAACTTATAAGTCGAGGGTCCTAACTTTTCAACAATCTGAAACAGGCCAACCCACAGGTGTTGAAACTTTTTATGTTTTCCCTTTTCATCATGCGGGAGATCACACTTAAGAACCAAATATCCAACCTCAAATCTTCCCTTCCCAGACTTATGTTTATCAAACCATCTTTTGACAATCTCATGTTGGTGCTTAAATCTCTCTTTGGACTTGAGCCTAGACTCTTCAAGTTTCAACAATGTGTTAATTCGAGCTTGTAAAATCTTGCTACCAGATCCTCGTGAAGCTTGGGCTAACTGAGAGGATGGGAGTAAAATGTTTGGGGGTAGGATGGCGTCTTTCCCATAGACTAGTGTAACACCCCTGTTTTGACCCCTTTGCATTAATGTAAATGATGTAAATATTATATCGAATCATGCCACAAGGAGCTCAAGGCCAAGGCCCTGTCACTAATCGATGTTTGGAATATAGGATATCATGGTGTTGCAGCTGCAACTGTTCTCCCCAAATTTTTCAAATTTTGGACCCCCCTTTACGATTTGATGCTACGTGAATCAATTGGATCCATGAGTTCTGGTCATGCTTTAAGTTTTGATGATTTTTATGAAGATGAACTCTCATCCTTTTTTCAGAAATTGATTGTGTTGGATTGTTGCGGGTCGCAGATTTTAAGTTTGTTTTTTTCTTGTTGATCAAGTGTTCTTTGTGTGGGTCGTCGTTTCGGAGGTAAAACAGGTTTTGGTCCGTTGTTGAATTTTAAGGCTCTTTGAACACTTAATAGTTTCTATTGATCGGGCATCATTTTTGTTTAATCGAAAGCTGTAGTCTTTTCCTCTTCCGCCGTTGCAACTCCTAAAGCAGCTAAGTACCCGAAGTACAAAGCGCTCCGACCGCCGATGCTTATTAGTCTTTTAGTCGCGTGTGTCTTTAACCTTTCCTGTTCCACCATTGCGACTAGGAAAGTCATTTAGCTTCCGATGTAAATATCTTCCGACTTCCAATTGAGAGTTTTCCTACCCGCGGGTCGCGTGTCCTTAACCTTTTCTTTTCCGCTATTGCGGCTGTGAATAGGTCTACCCTGCCGAGGTTAGCGCTCAGAGCCTCCGATGAGTTTTCCATCTTCCGTCGTTGGTGATGTCTGTCGAGCCTGTAGGTGAATGAGGTAGTGGTGTCAGCGTTGTTAAAATTCTTAGAATAAGTGATGCACCTGGCCATTCCTTGTGGATTAGTCGTTTTAGTTGGTTTAATTTGACGTTTTGTTTAGAATGTAATCCCAATGAATGATACACTTTGATGAATCACAGGTGGAATCAAAGGACTCTTCGTGGCCATCAGGATCGTGAGAAGGACAAACAAAGGAAAAGACATAATGAATAGAGACAAAGGCACAGACCCGAAATATCTATCAGTTACTAATCATATCATGAATGCATACAGAAAATAAAATGGGAATGTGAAACGCTTGGAGGGACCGAAAGGTCAGACGTTTGGGGGACATCCCAAGCGGTCTGGGGTTTCAGTTTAAATATAGGAAAGTTAGAACAGGAAAAGGGCTTTTTCCTGGCAAACTTGTAAACTTTGCTTATAAGAGGAACTATTTCGTTTTACAAACCAGAAGGTGAAAATTTTACCTGTTGGAGAAAGTGCTATGTGGAATGGATCAATGCATTTAAATGAGAGATGTTGAATGGGAACTATTTCGTTTTCAACTGTGTCTCATTAGCTGTGAGAATGTTCTAACTTCTGGAACCTATGTTCTTGTCTGAATATTCTTCAGTATCTTTATGATGTTCTTCCACTATGAGTAATGGGATGTTTTAATTGTTGATGAGCTATCTTGTCATGTATACTTTTACTCATGTTTATATGTATGGTTATAAGAACAGCTATCTGCAATTTGCCATAACACATGAACAATAGTGCATTGCTCATGAATTAATATCCAGCTCTCTATAGATAGTTTAGTTAATTTTATTTCATTGTTGTATATGTGATTTAGTTGTTTGTGAGTCTAAGACGAGAGGTAAGAACCTGCGCATCACATTGTGACTACTCCTTGCATCTTTATCACCTTGCATTGTTAGTTAGGCACGTGCATCTCATACATTAAGTCAAAAAATACAAAAATACACGGTGGACCGGGCCGCAACCGGTAAAACCTTTGTTTTTGTTACTTGACCTACGGTAGCCGGACCGCAAACCGGACGGATTCCCTACACCAAACAGTCGCGGGCTAGTTGGGAACGTTGACTCGGGAGAATCCCTTGCTGTTGTTGCCTGCGAATTTCCAGGCCTCAATAGTTTCTGGTGCTAGAAGGAGGGCCGCCAGTGCATGGCTGGCCGAGGAAACCCATTTTCTCGAGACTTTTCCACCGGTAACAGTTCTGAAAGCAATGGAATTCATAATCTGATTCCGGAAGAAAGAGATAGAGAACATTTGTTTTCTGTTGACAACGAGGTTGTTAATAACCTGAGAAGACACACTAGGGCATACGTGAAGAAGATTGGAGGATTGCCGATCATCCCTGAATTTCCCAGAAGAGAATATAAAAGGAAAGATCGTCCTATATTGGAAGACTCAGTGCTGGTTGGAGATTGGAAAGAGCTAGTAGATACAGTCTTACAAGAAGTTGTGCTGCCTTTGAATCAAGAAGGCCCGGACACTCCTCACAATTCCTCTGCTCACACTCCTGTTGGTTCGCCTCTTAACTCTCCACCCCTACTCATGGCGGGTGTAAATGCCAATCAACCACCCAACCCACCGAATCCACCACCTGCCTGGAGAGCCAGGTCACCTTTAAATCTAACACCTCCGCTACATGATTTACCGCAATCCTTTGAATAAATGTTACCCAAATTCGACCCAAGTGAGAAGATACTAGTAGATGACCACCTACAAAGCTTTTACTTGGTAATAGAGGGGTTAAGGGCTAGGGAGCATGAGGATCTAGTTTGCAGATTATTCTCGCATACCCTTAAAGGAGCTACAGCATCATGGTATTTTGGGTTGCCGGCTAACTCTATCCCTGATTGGGATACCTTCGAAAGAATTTTCAGAAGTAAGTATGCGACTCAAAAGACTCATGCAGCCCTCATGAAAGGACTATGCGCCTTGAAGAAGGAGAGAAAGGAGAAGGTGCACAACTTTACTCAAAGATTTGCAGCATACCTTAAGAATTTTTCTGAGGCTGACAAACCTTCAGACAAGGTCCTGATTGAATATTATATCTCCGCTTTAGGCCCTGAGTTGGCCATGTTTGCTAAAATAAGGGTCAAGCCTACATTGGCAGAGATGTATGAGGAGGCAAAAAAGGTAGAGGCTGAAAGAGAAAGTATCGAAGATTATCCCGAACAGTCAGGAGAGAAAGGCGGGGGAAGGAAATCCTTATTGTTTACTAAGCCTAAGGAAGAGAAATCACCCAATTTTGAAAATATGGCAAAAATGATGCAGAAGCTTTCTAACAAAATCATGGACTTGGAGAAAGAGAAGGAAACACAAAAGTTCTATAAGCCCTATTATAAGAAAAGAGAGGATAACAATCAGTCCCAACCACCTCCTCATAATTCAGCATCTATGAATTTAACAGAAGTAGGAATGGACAAATTTTGCACTTTCCACCAACAACCACACTCTGAAAAGAATTGTCCTCAATGGATAAACTCGATGACGCTGGTTATGAATCAGATGTTGGATTCTAAATTAACAGAAGATGGAGATGAAGAAAGAAAAGACAGTACCACTTCAACGAAGGAACAAGAAGAAGAAACCATGGTTTTGTGGAATTCTGTTTCGTTATTTGATGCTGAAAAGGAAAAGAATCAGGGGTACAAGGACGTCATGGAAACCAACATAACAACAAGGAGCCAAGGGTCGGTTAAAGAAGACAGTCTCATACTCCCAAAGATTAAGAGGCTTCAGAGAAATGTTAAGAAATTTCAAAACAGATCCTCAGCCGATAAAATTCCAGAATTCACTATTACCACCCAAGATCCTAAGCAGAATGATACGTTGGCCAAGCCCAATGAAGATAAGATGAATGCTGATAAACCTCATCCCATTGAACAGTAGATGGATTATGACGTCGTGGAGGATTTAAAAAAGGTAAAGGAAAACTTTTCACTATTCGAAATGTGTAAAGTGCCGCAGCAAAAAGAAAGGCATTTGAAAGCACTTGAAGCATCGGATGAGAGGCTACCCATTGACAATCGGCCTAAAGAGGAAGAAGAAATCGGAGGAACCAGCATTGGAGGTAAGTCTAAGAGAAAATATCCACCTTTCCTCCTCACGTTTGAAATTTTTAATCACAACGTACATAATTTCCTGGTAGACTCAGGGGCGTCGGTCAATGTCATGCCAATATCAGTCTGCAAAAGGATAAATGGGCAGCCTAAGCCATCCACTTGGAGAGTTGTCCAGTTGGACAGGATGGATGTAAAGGTAATGGGTGAGATGGAGGATGTCCTGATCCGATATACCAGATGCTTACAGTCTTGTTCTAAGCAGAGATTGGTCAGCGAAACTGAATGGATATTTTGCCTCTGATTGGTCACATCTGTGGTTTCCGTATAAAGGAAGTCCAAACCAAATTAAGATTTTGAGGGAGCCTCACATGAAATACAACGTTACTCGACTTGAGGAGAAGAATGAACCAGTGGATTCTGTGTTGGGAAATTATTTTATTGAGTTGGAACCAGGAAATTACCAAGTAGAAGAAGCCAGCAACACATCAGACACCCAGCCTGATCTCCTTTGATTTTCACAGGCTGATGAAATCTAGTGTAAAATAGTAGACTTAGCAGTAGGAATAGATTCGCATTCAGTAGTTAGTGATTTCTGGACTTTGTTTTTTGATGGCTCTGAGACGCTAGAAGGTTCAGGGGCCGGCTATGTCCTGATCAACCCCTAGAAGAATAAACATTTTCTTTCATGTAGATTAGAGTTTGAATGTACGAATAATACAGCTGAGTATGAAGCGCTGGTGCAGGGTTTAAGGAAGGAAATCGAATTAAAGGTAAGTAATCTAAAAGTTTTTGGAGATTCTGAAATAATTGTAAAACAGATCCGGAATCAAATACATTGTGTTTCTCCTCACTTAAAGGCTTACCAAAATGAGGTATGGGACCTACTTAAATGTTTTAATGCATTCAATATTATTTCAATTCCAAGACTTAAAAATGCAGCAGCTGACCTGTTGGCCACATCAGCTGCTAGGCTGGTACCCACCAATAATCGATGCTCTGTTGAATTTATTTTCAGGCCCTCAGTACCTGATATGATCACCAACCTACGAGTGTTCGATGATGACCAGCAAATTATAGAATGTTTAACAAATGACGAGGTATTTAAAGGAGCGATTATAGATGATGAAGAACATCAATCCGAGCTGAAGTATGATAATTTCATCCCTAAAGGAGTCAGAATGTTAGAAAGAATGTTCGATTTAAATGAAAATTTCAGAAGACCAACCAACGTGAAGACTCACAGCTCATCTCTACGGTTCAAGCTGATAAATTTAGGGACTGAGACAAATCCTAAATTTGTGAATCTCGGCAAATGTTGTTCACCAGCAGAAAGAGATAAGCTCGTCAGTCTGTTCAAACAATATAAATATGTTTTCGCCTGGACATACGAAGATTTGAAAACATACAACACCAGCATCATCAAGCATGTTGTCCCCATCAAGGCCGGCGTCAAGCCGTATCAGCAACCTTTAATAAAAATGCATCCAAAATTGGAACCGTTGATTCAGAGTGAAGTGAAGAAATTATTGGATGCTAGAATTATTTTTAAGGTCAGACACTCTGAGTGGGTATCAAATCTGGTGCCGGTGAGAAAAAAATCTGGAGAAATCAGACTATGCGTGGATTTCAGAAATTTAAACCGCACTTCAGATAAAGATAACTACCCTGTTCCACCTATGGAGCAACTGCTACAAATGGTCTTGGGTTCTAAACTATTTTCATTATTAGACGGTTTCTTCGGCTACAATCAAGTATTAGTAGCTGAAGAAGATAGATTGAAGAAAACTTTCAGGACCAAATGGGGAACCTTTTCTTACAGAAGAATGCCCTTTGGGCTTATAAACGCTGGAGCGACGTTCCAGAGGGCTATGGACATAGCTTTCCGTGGATTAATTGGCCGCAGTGTTGTAGTGTACCTTGATGACATTACGATATTCTCAAAGAAGAGAGAGCAGCACACATTCCATTTAAGGCAGATTTTTGAACACTGTCGGAAATATGGCATCTCACTCAATCCCAAGAAGTGTGTGTTCGTTGTCACGGAAGGCAAGTTGCTGGGTCAAATAGTTTCAAAGAAAGGAATCTCTATAGATCCAGAAAGAATTAAGGCCATTGAACAAATCCCCTTGCCCCGTAATAAAAAGGGGATGCAATC
Source organism: Pseudotsuga menziesii (assembly GCA_001517045.1). Lineage (NCBI taxonomy): Eukaryota > Viridiplantae > Streptophyta > Pinopsida > Pinales > Pinaceae > Pseudotsuga > Pseudotsuga menziesii. The sequence continues at coordinate 1,095,919 of LPNX011166304.1, forward strand.
ATTTATGGGAACTATAAATTTCGTACGAAGGTTTGTGCCAGATTTTGCCCAGATTGTCAAACCTCTGCAACAAATGGTGAAGCAAAGTGCATAGTTCAAATGGACTGAGATTGAGAAGGACGCATTCAACAAGATTAAAGCCGCTGTTGCACACGTACCCTCCCTAAAAATCCCAGATTTCGATAAAGATTTTATTCTATACACTTTTGCATCTGATGATTCGCTAGCAGCTGTGCTTACTCAAAAAGAAGATGGGGGGGATGAATTCCCAATATATTTCATGAGCACTGGTCTATAAGGGGCCGAATTAAATTACCTGGCTAATGATAAACAAGCCTATGCAGTATTCAAAGCAGTGAAACAATTCAGGCCCTACATATTAAAAAACTAAACCAAGGTGATCGTCCCATACCCGGCTGTGAGGTCCCTTTTTGTATAGAAAGAGTTATGAGAAAGAAGGGGCAACTGGGTAATAGCTCTTCAAGAGTATGACCTTGAATTCAAGCCAGCCTCCATAGTTAAAGGGAAAGGGTTGTGCAAATTAATGGCTGAAACTGGGAACAATGAAGAACATGCCTGGGAGGATGAGGCTGAAATACATTTGATGGATGTATGTCCTTTGTTTACTGCCCCTGACTCTTGGTATAGGGACCTTGTGCATTATCTTCAGGCAGGATTGCTTCTAGAACATTGGAATTCTAAGTAAAGAAGAGCGCTGCGTCTCAAATCAGCCTCCTACCAAATTATTGAAGGGATATTATTTAGAAAAAACTACGACGGAGTTCTTCTCAGATGCTTAGAGAAAGAAGATGTGAATAAAATAATGACAGAACTGCATGATGGGCCTACTGGGGGACATTTTTCAGGAGAAACCACAGCACACAAAATCCTCAGGGCAGGTTACTATTAGCCCATGCTTTTCAAAGATGCACACGCTCATGTCAAGAAGTGTGATATCTATCAAAGGTGTGGTGGAAGACAACCTGAAGCAGCCGCACCACTGAAGCCTGTGTTGATCACGGAGCCGTTCGAGCAATGGGGGTTGGATATTATTGGGGAGATAAAGTCGAAATCTTCCCTACAACACAAGTACATTCTGACCGCAACTGATTACTTCACTTGTTGGGTTGAAGCTATCCCGCTGCACAAAATAAATGAGGACGCGGTCATCAGCTTCCTACAGGACCATATCATGACCAGGTTTGGAGTTCCAGTTTTGTTAGTTTTTGATAATGCTACTTACTTTTCATCAATTAAATTAACTGCTTTTGCTCATGATAAAGGGATAAAATTGCATTATTCTGCTAATTACTATCCACAAGGAAATGGCTTGGTTGAATCTACTAACAAAAATCTGATTAGAATTTTAAAGAAGACTGTGATAGAAAACTAGAGGAGTTGGCACTCAGCGCTACCAAACGCCCTTTGGGCTGATAGAGTCACCCCCAAGTCCGCGATATGAGTGTCACCGTATACCCTTGTGTATGGTAAAGAAGCCATTATTCCCCCCAATATCATGCTACCCTCTTCCATAATAGCTCAAGAGTCTAGAGGGTCAGAGGATGAAGTCTTACAAATGAGAATATATAATCTTCTGAAAGCAGAAGAGGCTAGATCTAAGGCAACAACAAGAGGTAATTAAGAGATGGTTCGACAAACATAAGGCCGGAACAAAAGACTTCGAAGTGGGAGATTTGGTTCTCAAGTGGGACTGCCCTCATGATGAGAAAGGCAAACACACGAAATTTCATCAACTGTGGGTGGGCCCTTTTCAAGATTGCGGCAAAGCTTGGCCCTTCTACTTATAAGTTGCAGGATCTACAAGGGTGGGAAGAGAACTTACCAGTAAATGGTTTGGTTCTCAAGCCTTATTTTTCCTGAGTTTATTTGAGTTCTTCTATCTTGTATATAAATAATCTGTTTTGGTCGTCTGTTGAGTCATGTTTTTAGTTTTGTTTTAGTTTAAGTTTTATTGATTTTCAATAAAGGTAACAAACCAGCGGTTGCATGGGGAACATCAAATTTTTTTGGGAATGATTAACATTCTTGGGTATAAGACTGTGTGTTGTTGTTTGTCTATAAGAACTTCTTCCAGTTTAGCAGTTTTCTCGGATAGCTATGTGAGCATTGAAGTCCTGCTTAACCCCTGTAAAATAAACCAGATTCAGAGAGTCTAGAATACTATTTTGAGGCTCCATCCACGTCACACTTAAAATGTTCTAGGGGGTGACAGCAAAGGACCCATGGAAAGGAGCAAGGTAAATAGTATATTAAATATAAATGATCCTATGCCAAGAAGCGGATGCCAAAAGGTAGATAAGAGTAAAAAAACTCCTATGAAAGCATCATATATCAAAGCAAATGCTGAATCATAAGTACTAAATTGCCAAAAGTTCCTCTCTGTCCGTGAGCTGAAACGTGAAATAGACCGCTCACACAAAAGGACACTTGGGATAGAGGAGACTGAATTAAAATTCAGAAAGAAAGGCATGCAGGAGGACTTATATGTGAAGGACAAAGATTCCAAAAGCACCAAAAGTTCTAAAATGGCATGGGAATGAGGAACAAATGAATATTTATGTTTACCATATGCTACAATCATGTGGTGTCCGAGCTATCAACTGCCTGAAGAAAAAAGTAATAATGAAACTCATCCTTTGGTCTCAACAGAGTTATCTGGACTTGAAAATCTTGGTTTCCACTCTCCCGAATTGGACTATCATCAATGATTAAAGGTACACACATCTGCCATTTGAGAAATCCAGATAGCTGGAAGAATTCAATAAGTTGGTTTTATTGTCATACAGTCTCTTCCTCAAGGAATAATCGTCCAGAGATCTGGGTTCACCAGGTAATCGCCAGTTGTTGTAGCTGCAACTGTTCTCCCCAAAATTTTCAAATTTTGGACCCCCCTTTACGATTTGATGCTACGTGGATCAATTGGATCCGTGAGTTCTGGTCATGCTTTATGTTTTGATGATTTTGATGAAGATGAACTCTCATCCTGTTTTCAGAAATTGATTGTGTTGGATTGTTGCGGGTCGCAGATTTTAAGTTTGTTTTTTTCTTGTTGATCAAGTGTTCTTTGTGTGGGTCGTCGTTTCAGAAGTAAAACAGGTTTTGGTCCGTTGTTGAATTTTAAGGCTGTCCGAACACTTAATAGTTTCTATTGATCGGGTGTCATTTTTGTTTAATCGGAATTCATATTCTTTTCCTCTTCCGTTGTTGCGGCTCCTAAAGCAGCTAAGTACCCGAAGTACAAAGCGCTCCGACCGCTGATGCTTATCAGTCTTTTAGTCGCGCGTGTCTTTAACCTTTCCTGTTTCGTCGTTGCGATTGGGAAAGTCATTTAGCTTCCGATGTAAATATCTTTCAACTTTCGATTGAGAGTTTTCCTGCCCGCGGGTCGCGTGTCCTTAACCTTTTCTTTTCCGTCGTTGCGGCTGTGAATAGGTCTACCCTGCCGAGGTTAGCGCTCAGAGCCTCCGATGAGTTTTCTGTCTTCCGTCATTGGTGATGTCTGTCGAGCCTGTGGGTGAACGAGGTAGTGGTGTCGGCATTGTTAAAATTCTCAGAATAAGTGGTGCACCTGGCCATTCCTTGTGGATTAGCCATTTTAGTTGGTTTAATTTGACGTTTTGTTTAGAATGTAATACCAATGAATGATACACTTTGACGAATCGCAGGTGGACTCAAAGGACTCTTCATGGCCATCAGGATCATGAGAAGGACAAATGAAGGAAAAGACAAAATGAATAGAGACAAAGGCACAGACCCGAAAGATCTATCAGTTACTAATCAGATCATGAATGCGTACAGAAAATAAAATGGGAATATGAAACGCTTGGATGGACCGAAAGGTTAGACGTTTGGGGGACAGCCCAAGCGGTCTGGGGTTTCAGTTTAAATATAGGAAAGTTAGAACAGGGAAAGGGCTTTTTCCTGGAAAACTTGTAAACTTTGCTTGTAAGAGGAACTATTTCGTTTTACAAACCAGAAAGTGAAAATTTTACCTGTTGGAGAAAGTGCTATGTGGAATGGATCAATGCATTTAAATGAGAGATGTTGAATGGGAACTATTTTGTTTTCAACTGTGTCTCATTAGCTGTGAGAATGTTCTAACTTCTGGAACCTATGTTCTTGTCTGAATATTCTTCAGTATCTTTATGATGTTCTTCCACCATGAGTAATGGGATGTTTTAATTGTTGATGAGCTATCTTGTCATGTATACTTTTGCTCATGTTTATATGTCTGGTTATAAGAATAGCTATCTGCACTTTGCCATAACACATGAACAGTAGTGCATTGCTCATGAATTAATATCCAGCTCTCTAGAGATAGTTTAGTTAATTTTATTTCATTGCTGTATATGTGATTTAGTTGTTTGTGAGTCTAAGACGAGAGGTAAGAACCTGCGCATCACGTTGTGACTACTCCTTGCATCTTTATCACCCTGCATTGTTAGTTAGGCACATGTATCTCATACATTAAGTCAAAAAATACAAAAATACACGGTGGATCGGGCCGCAACCGGTAAAACCTTTGTTTTTGTTACTTGACTTACGGTAGCCAGACCGCAAACCAAACGGATTCCCTACACCAAACAGTCGCGAGCTAGTTGGGAACGTTGACTGGGGAGAATCCCTTGCTGTTGTTGCCTGAAAATTTCCAGGCCTCAACACATGGTTCATGCCTATGGTTTATGTGCTGAGTCAAGCACATTTGTAAACATCATGTAAATATGCGAATTAATGAAAACCCATAGCCAGCTATGTCAATGCAACGAATAATGAGATGGGGGCATGATTTTCCTAAGGATAAGGGGGTGGGAATGTTAACCTTGATCCAGTTTGGGGAAAATCCATGTGTCATGGGGAGAACCCATCAGGACTGTCAACTACCATATTTCTTGTCTTCTCTTCCCAACTATTTATTCTACCAGAATGTGGTTGAGGTAGTTATTGCTTGGAAGGGGAAGAGTATGGGCAATTTCGAATTGGGCAGACCATCCAATTTTGGGATGTCATGTTTTGCTTGCAGGAACAAGAAAACACTAGAACCGTATGCCAGTTTGACCCATGAGTTCATGTTTTGGTATTTACTCTCACTTTGGAGAGATAGGGGGGACACGTTGATTCATTCAGCATTCATCATTCACCACCATCTTCGTTTCCGAAAGGAGTGACCTTGTGGTAGCAACGAGAGCTCTTCCTGTGTGTATCCTTCACGTTCGGCGAGTGTTTTTCCCTTGGAAATACTGTGATTGTTGTGTTGCAGAGTGTCTTAAACTATAGAGTGTATGAGACCTTGTTACTCATGTTCCAGAGTAAGCTTGTGTCGTATAGTCTCTCTATGGTTGTTGTGTTGTGTACGCTGGTTCGGGTCTGAGCTATGTACAAGACTTAGGAATGGGAGAGACATAGAACATGCTTGATAAACCTAGTGTGGAATCTCATGATAAGATAAGAGTGCTGGTAAACCTATTATGCACATCTTGAAGAGCACTGGAAGGGAAGGTGTAGCCCGAGGGATTGTGGAGTAGAGAAGGGGACACTTCCTTGTGTTGGGTGTGTAGGCAGTAGGGAAGCTAGGCCAGATAGGTCTTGTGAAGGTGTTCTTAGGTCTATAGATGATCTCACTAGCTTAGCAGTTCTTCCTTCCCATTGCCTTGGAATCCTGATAAACCCAACTGGAAAGATGGCTTGGATGGTAGCCTGATAAACCCATATGTTGGCTTGGTTGTGTCTTTTTTTGCTTGACCTGGTGAGTAACCTTTGGTTGGATAGTCTGATAAACCCAGCAGTGAGATGGCTTGACTGTGAACAGTCTGATAAACACATCTATTTTCTTGAATGGTCCTTAAAGGTGAATGTTGGGTTGACTGTGTTCAGTCTGTGACCCAACTGTGAGGTGGCTTGGCTAAGCGGCCTGTGAAACCCATCTATTGGGATGTTTTCCCTTACAACTTGGTAAACCCAACTGTGTTGGCTTGGTTGAGTGTTATTTCACCTTGGCTATGTATGAGTTTGCTAGTGTTCCCTTATTCCTTGAGGAAATCATGCCCAGCTCGGGGGTGGCAGTGTTGCTGAGAGACTAAGGAGCACACTGGCCTATGGTTGGGAGGAACATTGCAGCGACATAGTTGGTTGTGGGACAAGTTCTGTTCAAGATAAGTGTTCTCGTCTATGTTATTCTCTACAATTGTATTTCTTGTTTTGCAAATTGCTTGATGGAATGTAATGAACATGTTGCTATGTTGAATTGATGCATTGTTCCTTTGAATAACTGCAATTATAGGAATCTATGTATGTTTTCCCGTCAATGCATTTCGAACTAAGTTGCAGGGTAGATTGGCTAGATCGGTAATGGATTGAATGATCAGATCGATCCAAGAATTCAGTGGAAAAGCTGAGTTACCTACTAGAAATTCTCCTTTGTGCAAATTTGTAGGTTTGCAGGATGCGGGATGCGGAATGTCATTTCGCAGATTTTGGTTTCCGTAGATCCCCTTCCACAAATTCCTCTCCACAACTTGCGGGATGCAGAATCGCGGTGTCATGATTTCCACATTCCCAATCCTGCAAGTCAAATTCTCTACGTCATCGATCTTTGCGGGATGATTCTTCATCCTTGATCTATTTCTGATGCGGGATGCAGGAAGTGAGGTTGCAAGTTTTGTAACTTTTCGATCCTACAACTCGAGATTTCCGCACTGTTGATTTTTGCGGGTGGATTCTGAACCGTTGATTTGGTTCTAGTCTTCGGGGTCGTTTATGATCGTTTATTTCTGTCACGTTTTCTCTCCACCGTCTGATCTCCTCTGAGATCTTTCCTTGCAGATTGTCGAACTAATCTATGGAAGACGGGAGGGGGCATGACAGTGATGGAAATGTTGAGATGTGGTTCACGACCATGCCCTGTGTTTCGATGAACAGTGAAGATTCTTGATGAAATTTTAATTCCGCATATTGATATTGGGGTATGGTTACGTGATAGTGTGGTATCAGAGCTGCGGGTTGCAGCATTGGGCCTGGATGGGCCAGAAAGCAGTCAAGAATAACCTCTAATACCAACTTGTAGTACACTATAGTGTGGTATCCAAGCTGTGGGTTGCAACATTGGGCCTGGATGGGCCATGAATTAGTTAACCAGAGTTGTCGGTTACAACATTGGGCCTAAATAGGCGAGGCGATAGTAAGTAAATGGTTTTTAGTTTGAATTACTACGTGTCTAACAATGGTGTTGATAACACATTTTGTAGAGTCATAGTATATTTGGGAAAGTATGTTGTGGTTCAACCATGAGAACCCATGACGGATATGATGCTCGGGACTCCTATGAGAGTGCACGAGATGCCGGGACTCCTATGAGAGTGCACGAGATGCCATGGGGGAAAATGTCCGAGTTGGAAATGATGACATAGAGTCTAATGGAAGGATATTCCAAGAGACGCTGCCAGATATTGCAGCCACCATGAGAATCCTGATTAAAGCTCGAGAAGAGAAGCATCATTTGAATGCTGCTATGTTGCATATTTTGACAGACTTGCAAAGAAAGATAGAATCTGGACAGGGTACAGTAAAATCTAAAGGCTTAAGAGCAGTACCAGAAGAAGGATAAGGACTGCTAGTAGATCATCTGAATCAGAAGAAGCAAGTGGGGATTTAATCTCTTCTTCTCGCAAGGGAAAGAGAAAGAGGCACCATAGGGATCACTCTCGGGATGAATTTAAGAAGGCTAAACCTCCTATGTTTGATGGCGAGGTATATACTGGACAAGAAGTTGAAGCTTGGATTCTTGGGAAAGAAGTACTTTCAAGTTTGGGATTATTCAGGGAACATGAAGGCAAGGGTTTCCATATTTAGTTTTAATGGAAGGACATCCATTTGGTGGTAGCACTTAAGCAAGTAAGGAGGATCAATGAAAGAAGACTTAAGTGGAAACGGTTCCAGAAGTATTTCAAGTAGAAACACCACTCTGACCGGTACTATGATGACAAGATCAAATAATTCCGTGAGATGAGGTTGGGACAACAGACCATGGAAGAGTATGTGAACAAGTTCCTAGAACTATTGAGATATGTCAGGTACATCAAAGATGAAAAAGTGAAACTTCAGTGTTTCCTGATCGGATTGCCTCAGTCTTACAAATACATAATTGAGTTTTATGAGCCTAGAACTATTGAAGAAGCAATTAGGAAGGATAAGTATTGCTATGAGCAAATCAAAGAAAAACTTGATTACCATAAGACATGGAAAGACAAGAAGAATGAGAAGACTGACCAAAGGAAGAAAGCTTTCAAACCTTCTAACTTCATAAATCAGCATAAGCAGCCATCCCAAGGGGAAAATCAGCCAGCTAGAGTGGTGGGAGAAAATCCAAGAAATCCATAGCAGATCAGAGAACCAATCCAATGTTGGATATGTGGACGACCCCACATGTGCAGGAATTGTACACTTGAGAATGAGAGTGCAACTCCATCTTACAACATGCAAGAAGTAGAAATAGTGAGTCAAGTAGCAAGGGACATCCCTACAATTTATGCAGCACTGGAGGACCGCCAGACAGATCACCAATCAACTGTGGTTGAAGTTGCAGGTAATATTGTTGAGCAATCTATTTCTATCTTGATTGACCTTGGTTCTACTCACAGTTACATTACTCCTAGAGTAGTGGAGATTTGTGCCTTTAAGAAGCTAAAGCATAGGAAATCTTGGTTAGTTCAGCTAGCCACTGGGACTAAGAGGAAGGTTAGTGAAGTGGTAGAGAAGTGTCCATTAGTGATGAATGGATTGGTCACCTGTGTAGATCTAAATTTTCTACCCCTTGGTTTCTATGATGTTCTCATTGGAATGGATTTGTTAGAACTTCACAGAGTAAAGCTTGACTATTATAATAAGGATTTTGAGTGCTTGGATGAAGAAGGCAACTCAAGGATTGTGAAAGGCATTCCAAAGGTGATTTCTGTGAGGAAGGTTTCAAAAATACAGTTGAAGAAGTTCTGTAGGAAAGGTTACCAGTTGTATGCAGCTTATATTTTGGAGGCACCAGAGAATGAAACTCCTAAGTTGGAGGGCTTTCATGTGTTCAGAGATGTGTTTCCTGATGAGATTCCAGGGCTTCCTCCAAAGAGGGACATTGATTTCACAATTGAACTTGTGCCAGGAGAAGCACCAGTTTCCAAGACACCCTACAGAATGAGTACACCATAAATGCTAGAGCTGAAGATGCAACTGCAAGAGTTGTTGGAGAAGAATTATATCAAACCCAACGTGTCTCCTTGGGGAGCACCAGTTCTATTTGTAAAGAAGAAAGATGGTACACTCAGATTGTGTATCGATTACAGATAGTTGAACAAAGTCACAGTAAAGAACAAGTATCATTTTCCTAGGATTGATGACCTCTTTGATCAAATGAGAGGAGCAAAGGTATTTTCCAAGATTAACTTGAGGTCGGGTTACCATCAAGTGAGAATGTCACATACCCCAATTTTGTAAAATTATGTAAATTGTTTTATTATATTTCTGAGACATTATGTTAAACTTAATCCTAAGTAAGGGATTGATGACTCAGCAGAGTCAACAGTAATGGAGTGTAATTCAGAATATTTTATTATTAATAAATAAATTATGGAGACAACAGCATGGGAGAGCTGTTAAAAGAGGTTACTGGTAAAACTGGTGGATGGAACTAGGTGGAAAGGCAAAAGACAAGTGGCAGCATCCTCAAACACTTCCTAAGTTGCAGGTGGCAACTTCCCTATATTTGGGGTCATGATTCCCCAAGAAAGTAGAATCAGAGCAGGTGGATCATTAAATGACAGTTAACCCAACAAAGACCTAGGCAATCTTTTAAAAGAACTCAATGAAGAGAGCTAAGGCTGCTCAGATAATTTCCAGAGAGAATTCATTCAGGTGAATGTTATTCAGGAAATTCATTGAGAAAGAGGGAAATACAGTAAGGAAGTTGTGTTAGGAGGATTGCAGAAGTAACTTGATTTTATTACAGCCTTTTGGGCTGAGAGAACTGACTGATAGTTCTGAGTTAATACTGAGTTTGAAGACTGGTATCTGACTTTGCTGAACCTAGTTCTATCCAGGGATACCAGAGCAAGCTCAGGGGTCCTGAGAAGTCGCTGTCTGAGCGCTCTCCAGGATTTGGTAGGGAGGAACGACCTCCCATTGCTATTGTTTTCCACAACTTAAATAGGTTCTGTTATTTATTTCTTTATGTTTACTGAGTATGAATGGATGCATGTTATGTTTATTTTATATGTCTAAGGAGTTAGTTAGTTTCAGTAAAGTTAGTATCTCATAATATCAGTAGTTAAAACTGTTAATAGTTACTGTGTTTTTCCACATCTGGTATCACCAGACCGTACTCCAGCACAGTACCTCGGTATTGTGAAGTAATATCCTTCTGAACCGAGTTCCTATTAGTTACTTTCAGTAACCACAAGTATTTCAGGAATTTATAAGTTATTTTCTTATAGTTTTAAAGAAAAAACTATTTCCTAGTACTGTATCTTTGCTTCCTGTAAATACTAGCTGCAATAAAGAAAATATAGACTAAGTATTTCTGCTATTTAAGGTTTATAATAGTTATTTTCCAGTCTAAAAGAATCAAACCCTTAATATTGAAAAGACTATACTGACAGTTGGATTTAATCATTTCATTATTTATTTTTTTACAGATAAATCCTATTGGTATTAGTTTGCATTATAGTTAAGAATACAATTATTTAATTACTGTAAACTCTTTTATTTCAGCTAAGTTTAAGCATGTTTCAAAACTGTTATTCTAATTTCAAATAAGGTAAATGAATGCTATCATATACACATGAATTTATATAGATATGTATATGAAAATATACTTTAATATTAAATGAGTATTATGTAGAAATATTCAGGCATTATAACTAAATAAAGAACCCAAACCAAACATTGATAAATAATATTAAATAACAATCATAGTAACATTGACAAGAAGTAATATCATTATTGTATCACCATTAATGTATCTATATTATATACATTATAAAAGTAACATTCAAGTAATATATTATTATTACAATTATAAACCTAGTCTATTTATACTCAAAGTATAAATAAATAAAGTTTATGTATAAACTAGTCATACTCTGTGTATCATAAAGTAAATAAACATTACTTAAAGACAATAGTAATATTTAATAAGAGTACAGCAGGCCTTTCTATTTCGAAATGATTACACTTGCATGTACAGTTTCTAATAAATAGAAGTCGGGGTATAAGCCTGTATAGAAACTTAATAACAAATTTATTAAACAATAAGCTGGAAAGTACTTTAACTACAGAACTCTTTCACAATAAAATAAATTACAGTATTATAACATGACCAACAATAATGCAAGAAAATAGTATAAACAACTACAATATTAGCATAAGGGTAAAAACCCTATATATATATATATATATAATTTAAGAAGGTAATGCATAATTTTAACAGTAACATTGTAAAAGAATTTATTAATAGTAATATAATACAGTTATTATTTTTAAAACAAAAAAGGAAATAGCAGAACTGTAAATTGCTCGAATGTCGAGCTTAACCATTTATTTTTATCTTTGCCCCGAGTCACTCACAGAGTCTATAATGTTAATTCTTAATGACAGATTGAGCAACTGACTGAATCTCAACTGTAAAATTAGGTTTGAACCCTATAAGTTCAGTTTATACAAGTAAAACAAATACTAAGAGTTAAAACAATATTTTCACTTACGACCGCATTTTTAATCCACAGTCTAAGCTATTATAAACCCATATATTCTTATTAAATTTCCTGTACAGAGCGTAGATTCAAAATGCATGTGTTAAACAAACTCAAGATACAGGAACGCTTTTAATAAGTCGTATTACAAAACTCTGGGTGAAAACCCTGAACAGTTTTAAGAGTACAGTAAAGGAAACTGAATATAGAGGCCGTAATCTCATCTACAGGCAGGCTTACATCCATTGCCCCTTTTTATGTATACAGTATTTCTTTTATATAAAACCTTAAATACAAAAGAAAGGCGTATAATTACAACATCGACCGAAGCCATAACACCCATGCTTAGTGCAGCATTTTTTAATCTGTTAAAAACTCATTAACATCCTTTTTAAAAGACTGAACAGAGCTGAGGTAACCCTCGAGTCGATTCACTCCAGCCAACCACTAACAGCCCTAAAAACCAGCAAGGAGGAACGCCAGGTTTAAGACCAGGCTTACCGGAAAGAAGCCAAGAGCCGAAACCTTGCGTTTTCTACTCCACAAGGAGGAGGCTGAACCTGCAAAAAGAAGGAGCAGCTATTAAAAAACCTTATTACATATTGTTTAAACTTTATTCATGAATTGGAAAATGAAAAGATAGACCTGTAACTTACCGGCGCATCTGAAGGAAGTATAACCACTGCAAATGGACTGATAACACGAGCAGAGGAAGCATAAACCCTCCCTTTGTCACCAAGAAGAACGAGCTGGCGGGAGTAAAGGGTACCGTCCACAAAGGAAGCATTGACAGTATCAAGTCGAAAATGCACCCACGCCATGACAGGGTCGACAATGGTGCTGAAGGGGAAGACCCTAGGTTTATCAATAACCTTAAAGCCGCCAACAGCAAGCTTTTGACTCTCTTACGGTGCAGAAGACGAGGACGAAGGACTGGAGCAGCATGCAAGCTGCTATCAAATAGTGCAACAACAAAAATTGAACCAGGAGGGTTTGCAGAGCGACCGAGCCCGAAGGCGAGGGAGAAATGGTGAATTAGGGTTGAGTGAACGGCTTTATAACACCAATACATGGCTCTGGAGTGAGCACGTCGTATTTTAATATATTGCATGCAAGTGGGTCGAAGTCCTAATGTCCTTCGACAAGATACCCCATCGATTGTTTTTCCAAACAAATCATCGTTTGGATATTCCATTTGGTCATTATGCTATGGTTTTACCTGCAACATGATTCACAACCATGAACGTTAGATTAATGCTTTCAAAACTTTGCATTATATATGTTAATACTTTGCATTTAAATGTTGTTCAAGATTAAGTCTTGAGGTAGCTAGGCATAAATGAATTGATTTTCAATTTTAAAAGTTATAAGGATATGAGTTTATGGTAAAATGATATTTGCTCATTAAACTTACCACTATGTTTCCTTTTACCCTAGTCTCAGGTGAAAACAAGAGAATTATCTTTTCTTTAAAGTCTACAAGATAATGGAGTAACATTAGATATAGATAGTTATAATTCTATAACTATAATTCCATTTGTTTTAGCTTTGCATAGAGAGTAAAAGACTTGTCATTTTCTCTTCATATGACTTTAACTTGTAGTATTCAAGCTATATAACCCACAAATTTGGAGTAGGGTTACTCTAGTCCCTTTTACTTGTTATTACCAATATAATAACAATCTCTTAATAGCCTTAGATTCCTTATGATAACAAAAAGACTTTTGTTATTCTTCATGCTCAAAGATTTTACAAGGATTGTGTAAGTGAGTATATGTAGGTAGTTTATGTAAAATTTTATAACCATTCTTGTGGTAGTATAGTCTGGAAAATCATAAATGAGATTAATCATGATAATCTAGAACTAAGTCTAAAGGAGCTCTTAGATTTTATTCAATTGTCATCATGGAAATAGAAGTAGTTTTCCAATCAATGCAAATCCTTAAATGTTAAGAGAAGACATGTATCAGATAGTAAATCTTGTAATTTCTGGAAGTAAGAAAAGTATATAGATCGATATTATTAACTCCATATCCTTTACATTGGTAGATGTAAATCAAAACATATTCTGAGTTTAAACTTGGCATGATGCAGTAACAACGGTTGGTCTGAATATGATAACCCGTTTTTATTTACTGTGCTAGATAATAATTATTATTTACTTCTATGGTTGCATTACAATAAACTCATCAAATGATTCAATACTTCATAGAAATGCTTAATTCTGATATTATAAAGGAAAATAGCTATCTTTTCTCTAGTAAATTCCAGTTTTCTATCAGTAAGAACTTAAGGAGAATTATAGGAAAAGCTTTACCTTTAAAATCTTGATAAACTGGCTAGCATGCATAAAAATTTTACTGAATGATTTGGTACAGCAAATTGAGAAGCATTACTTTAAATATTTGCTAGCAGCGACCCGAACATTACCTGTATATCTGTAGGAGAAAGAAAAACTGTTGCATTAGCTTGAAAGCTAAGTAAGCCCAGTCTGTCATGATATTTCCCCCTTGTGATTTCAAACAGAAAACAATCAGTAACTGACAAGAGACTCATCTTAATAGTTAAGTATAATAAAAGATCATTCAGTTACATTTCTGGTAACACAAACTAATCAAACAGTTATTGACTGCAATTAATATGATTATATGATTTTAAAAATTTTAAATTTTTCGAAATTTTTTGGGTTTTGACATGTGCTATCAGAGCATGGTTCAAATACTAGGCCTTGATGTGGCCCAACTAATTTCCGCAGAACAGTAAAAATAATGTACTAACTTGTAATTTGTTTCATGTAAAAAGCAGAAAAATTTATTTTTCTCAATCTAACAGGCAGGTATGGAGAAGCTGGGAGAATATGCTGAGGAGTCTCCAAACACTGAGACAAGACAGATGTCTAGAGAACCTGTGATAGAGGAGGTAACTGCTCACCCCTCGGAGCTGATGCAGACTATAAAGAATTTAAAGACTGAAATAGAATCAGTCAAGAAAGACAATGAACGGATTCTGAAGACTCAAGAGGAGTTAAATCAAATTCTGATAGAAAATTTTCAGACTGAAGGGAGAAACACAAGGTCTGAATCTGAAGAACCTAGCCATCAAAAAGGGTCCAAAAAGATGAAACTAGCTAAACCTAATAGCAGTTCATCATTAGGAGGAAGTAAGGAACAACAGAGCTATTACACTACTAGTGACAGTAGTGAGGCCGAGTTGTAAAAAAGGAAAAAAAAGTACAGGCCTTATGAAGAGATTTCTAGGGAGTTCAAGAAAATAAAACCCCCAACTTTCAATGGAGAAACTGAAAAAGGAGAAGAGGCAGAATCCTGGTTATTCGGGATGAGAAAATACTTTCAGATTTATAATTATTCAAATCAGCTGAAGGCGAGAATGGCCATATATAACCTTTCAGGAAAGAAAGATATATGGTGGCAAGATTTGAAAAGGGTCAAGGGGATCAAAGAAAAGGAGGTCAATTAGAGTACCTTTAAAAGGTACTTCAAAAAGAAATTTATGTCCAAACAATACTATGAAGAAAGGGCCAAGGAATTTTATGAGTTAAAGTTTGGATCCATGACTATGAAGGACTTAAATAGTAAGTTCTTAAGTCTGTTAAGGTATGTGCCGTATTTAGTTGATGAGAAACCTAAAGTACAGCAATTTCTCAGCTGTCTACCATACCATATAAAGGGCATAATCGAATATGATAACCCCAAAACTCTGGAAGAAGCCATGCGGAAGGCAAATTTCTGTTTTGAACAAAACAAAAAGAAGGAAGGAATAGCCAACTGGAAGGCTAAAAAGAACGGTAATCAGCCTGAATTCAAAAAAAAGGAGTTTGTACCTCAGAAAAATTTCAGGAATAAATAGAACAGAAACCATTCTAATGGTAAGAACTTCTAGGGAAGCAAAAATGGTGCTTCTAATAATTCCAATAACTTCAAGGGCAGCAAGGAGGCTTCTAACAATCATGGAAATTTCACTAAGAATTTCGAACGGAAGGAGCCTGTTAAGTGCTGGGAGTGCAATGGCCCACACTATGCTTCATTTTGCCCAAATAGAAAGAAGCCAAACAACAATATTCATACCATACAAGATGAAATGACTGTTGGAGACTTTGCAAGGACTATGCCCCGAATCAATGCAGCGTTGGAGAACCGCCAAGCTGATTATCAAACTTCCATGGTGGAAGTAGAAGGTATGGTTAACAAAACTCTTGTAACTATTTTAATAGATCCAGGTGCTAGCCTTAGTTATATTTCACCGCAGATAGTAGAAAAGTGCAATCTAACTGTTGAAAGGTTTGATAACTCTTGGTTAGTACAACTTGCCACTTGGGCAAAAAGGAAGGTAATCTGTTATGTTAAGGAATGTACTCTAGATATGAATGATTTTAAAACTACTGTTAAATTAAATGTTCTGCCACTTGGCTCGTATGACATACTTATTGGTATGGACTGGTAAGAACAACAATGGGTAGTTTTAAACTATTTTGATAAAACATTTACGTGTGTGAATAATAATGAACCACCAGTAACAGTTAAGGGTGTTCCTAGGAAAACTGTAATTAGGCAGATTTCTTCCCTACAACTCAAAAGAGCAGTCAGGAAAGGGTGTAGAGCCTATGCTGTAACTATTACAGATGATGCGAGTAAATCTGAAAACGATAAAATAAAAATGGAGGATATTCTTGTGTTAAACGAATTTATTGATGTTTTTTCGAAGGAAATTCCAGGATTACCTCCCAGGAGGGAACTGAATTTCACAATTGAGCTGGTACCAGGTGCTGTACCCAGCTCGAAGGCAACCTATCATATGAATATTCTAGAACTTAACGAATTAAAATCACAGTTAAAAGAATTAATAGATAAGAAATGCATTCGACCTAGTGTGTCCCCTTGGGGAGCACAAGCAATCTTTGTTAAAAAGAAGGACGGAACTATGCGACTTTGCATAGATTACCGTCAACTAAATAAAATGACAATTAAAAACAGATATCCGTTGGCCCACATAGATGATCTATTTGATCAGCTGCGTGGAGCTACGGTGTTCTCTAAGATAGACCTGAGATCACGCTATCATCAGGTGAAAATTAAAGAAGAGGACATATTCAAGACAGCTTTCAGAACAAGGTATGGACATTACGAATTTGTCGTAATGCCATTCGGGCTTACTAACGCCCCAGCCGTCTTTATGTGTCTAATGTATAACATAATGCATAAATATTTAGACAAATTTGTTGTCGTATTCATCGATGACATCTTAATCTATTCTAAAAATGAAGAAGAACATAAGGAACATTTACGGATAGTCTTACAAGAACTGCGAGAACAACAGCTCTTTGTGAAGTTCAGTAAGTGTGATTTCTTCAAGGATGAAATCCAGTACTTAGGTCACGTGGTGACTAAGGAAGGGATTTCAATTGATCCTGAAAATATCCGGGCAATCAAAGATTGGCCAGTACCAAAAGACGTAACAGATGTTAGGTCCTTCATGGGAATTACCGGTTATTACCGGAGATTCATAGAAGGCTTTTCAAAAGTAGCCAACCCAATCACTTCATTGCAAAAGAAAGGCAAGAAATTTGATTGGAACTTCAAATGTGAAGAAAGCTTTAAGAAATTAAAAACTTTATTAACAATTGCGCCTATTATAAGAATAGCAGATCCTAATAAGGATTTCGTAGTTTGCACCGATGCTTGTAATGATGGTTTAGGCGGAGTACTGACTCAGGATGGGTATGTCATAGCCTATGAGTCCAGGAAGCTAAAGATTCATGAAAATAATTATGCCACTTATGATTTAGAACTAGCTGCTGTTATTCATGCCTTAAAAATGTGGCGACACCACTTAATAGGCAGAAAATTTACTTTAATGACTGATAATAAGGGTCTAAAATACCTTTTAGATCATCCTAACTCAAATGCAAGGCAAGCAAGATGGTTAGCATTCTTAAGTGAATACGATTTCAAAATTCAGCACATAAAAGGAAAGGAAAATAAGGTGGCTGATGCTTTGAGCAGAAATGCAAAACTGAATTTTACATCAGCAATCAGTACTTATAATCCTGATTTAAATGAACAGCTGACTGAAGGGATAAAATTGGATGAAATTTATCAAAAATTACAAGCTACAACTAAAGAAGAACCCACGGAAAGTTTAATAAAGGGTTATAGTCTAAATAAAGATGGATTTTTATTGTTTAAAGACAGATTGTATCTGCCTAATGTGCCTAAGGTTAAATTGTTGATTCTGGATGAAGTTCATAAAACCCCTTACTCAGGGCATCCAGGCTACCAGAAGACTGTCACCATGTTGAG
>LPNX011166356.1:0-12403 GCA_001517045.1 Pseudotsuga menziesii
TCTGACATCATATAGAGCTCCAACCTATGATTCGGGCTTAGGCTTCTCTCAATCTTGAAAGATCCAGCATATTTACTCATGTAGATATTTCCATAGGCAGATCAACAGTTTCTTCTTGGTGTGCGCCGATCTCACGGATCATTCATTTCACGCAGCAGATTTCATTACGCGGTCAGTGTTGTTCTCTTATTTCTTGGAAAGGTTCTTTACACTTTCCCCAACACATTCAATGATGGCACTTTGGTCTATCCTTAAGATCTGCAACCAAATTCACTTCAGCGTTCTTCCATCCTCAAGTGGTGAGAGATTTTATGTCAATGTTTGAGCAATAATGAAATATTCTTGAACTTTGAAACTTTTGATATGATCAATTCAAACACACAAATAATTCAATCCATAAAACACAAAATGTACCTTGGCAAAACCCTCAAAATCTCGAGGATGAAAAACCCATTGATCCTTTGAGTATGATAGATAATTGCAGAGAATAACTTACAACACATGAACAGATTGCCTAATAAGAGATATCAAAGCAGCACTAGAGAATACAGATCACTTAAAACACTCTCTCAACCTTTCCAAGTGCATAACACTTTAATAACAAGCTTATTTATTCATACAATGTGAGGTAGAGAATGGTTGCATGCTTTTATGCACTATGTAGTATGAACTCTCTGTGTACACTATTCATAAATTAACCTTTTGCGCCTTCCTTGACCTGGTGCCAAGTTGTCACCTATAAATTCTCTTCCATACTAAAGATATGCTGGTTCACTTAGTGTTCACCACCTTTAACTGAATGTGAAATGATTGAATTGAAATCAATCATCAACTAATTGCTTGACCATTATTTAGGAGTTTAATTGAATGTCTTTAGTGCTATCCACAAACAAACACTTTGGATACATCAAAAAGTAATTTCCTTAATTAACTAAACTTGTTTTTCCACAACTAAGACTTAAGTGATGTTTTTTCAATTCGAGTTCCTTGGAAGTTTTACATGGGCAATTTGAATCCTTACTCTACCTCTGTGCTCATCTCGTTTATCATTAATTAAATTCTACATGGTCCATGTGTGTTTAATTAATTAATCATCTTTATCGTATCATACTGAGAAGAATTGTTCCATACTAATGATCGTATGTATTACCCCGGGTCATATAGTCATATGCTAAAGTAATTCCCTCTAGGGATAGTTAAGCCCTAGATGAAACTTATAGCACCTAGTGACCCTGACTAGAAATACATCACATAGCATATCCACATGACTTGATACAACACAAGTCTATAGTATTGATGCAACACAAAACTCCAATCTTGATACAACACAAGATTCTGACCTTGATACAGCACAAGATCTCGATCTTGATACAACACAAGATCACAGTGCAAGCATCTTTCATGAATAGGACTTGATACAACACAGTGTCCTAGCTTGATACAACACAAGCTTTCTTAACGTAATACAACATAATTTCCCGACTTGATACAACACAAGTCCCTTAACTTGATACAACACAAGTTCTTGACTTGATACCACACAAGTCTCTGGGAGAGTGAATCCCGATGTTGTACATTTAACACTCCCTCTCGATGAGGGAGACATTCTCTATCATACCAATCTTATCTCGTAAATGTTTGAACTTCGTCGTAGATAGAGGCTTTGTCATCACATATGCAATATGCTCATCAGTAGCTGTGTATTGAAGTTTTGCAATACCTTTTTGAACCATGTCTCGAATGAAGTGATACTTCATTTCTATGTGTTTCGACTTGTTATGAAACACAATATTTTTCAGAAATATTTATACAACTCTGGTTGTCACACCTGATCACTATAGGATCTAGCTTTTCACCGAACAATCCTCCAAGTAGATTTCTCATCCACGTTGCTTCTTTGTAAGCAGTACTAGTAGCAATGTACTTAGCCTCTGCGGTGCTCTGGGAAACTAAACCCTATACTTTTTGTTAGACCATGTAATCATAACATAAGCCAAGTTGAAACAAAAATGGGAAGTGCTCTTCCGATCAACAATGTTTCCACCCAAATCAGAATCAGTATATCCAAGAAATAACACTCCTCTATTCACCACAGCATATGGCTCAAAAGTTCCACAAAATATTTCCACAAATAACTTAAAATATTTCCCTAAGATACATACTATGGGACAACTATATGCTAGACAAGTTGATGTGTGGTTGATCAAGGAATTTATATTTGACCTAAATTTATATAAATTTACTTTATAGAATAAGGCTTAACTTTCCTTCCTCAATCATGTCCAAGGCATAGAAACTCATACCTAGTATACAAAATGTTCTAATGCCACTTTATCCCCACTTGAAGACAAGGATAATATTGAGAGGTCTTAGGTGGTGGTTTGAGGTATTGATGATGGCCATGAGTACCTATAATATTTATTTGGAGTCATATCCCCACATTTCCTCCCCAAACCATGTAAAATTCCTTGAAATCCATACATACTACTCAAAATATTCCAATGGCTCCCTTAGCCCCACTCAAAATAAAACGATATCCTTGAGAGGTGCCATGTTATAACTTGAGTTGTTATCTTCCTTTATGGCCTAAGTTTTAGCTTTTCTCTGCCAACCTTGATCTCATATCCAAAACCCATAGATAATGTTAAACGACTTCTTAGTGTCATCGACATGCCACTTAGGTGAAGGGTTTATTTCAGAGGTCAATTTTGGTTGGTTGAGGTGTTGTTCTTGGCCCTCTATGCATAAAAATTTATTTTAGAGTGTAAAGAAAATATTTTATTTGTAGACTATGTTCATAATCCTAAGACCTATATATACTATTCAAATCCTTCTAATGTAGTTAATATCCCCACTAAGAGGTGAAATATTCGCTCGATAGGTCGTGTGTGGAAATTCAAGCCATTGATATGGGCCTTGAACAATGTATAGAGTGTGCCTTTATGTCCTAAGGCCTAAGTGCCATCTATTTACCATTTCAAATGCATTGAGACCCATGTTTATTGCTCAATTTCTCCTAATGGAATTGGTTTCTCACTCATACATTAAGGATGTTGATAAATGGTCTTGTATAGTCATTTGAAGTGTATTTATTGATCATAGATGCCTAGATAGTTCCTTTACAATCTAAAGTTCAAGTTTCCTCCCTTGTCCATGTCTAGGGCCCCAAGATCCATACCTAGTCCTTAAAACCTTGGAAAATCCACTCATATCCCTATTCTAAGGCCAAGGATCCCCTTCAGAAGCCATGCCTTGTGGTTGGAGGTGTCTACATCTCTATTAGCCTTGAATTCCTGAAAGCATCACTTTGTTCCTAAGGCTTCGTTTCCTCCCTTAACCATGTCGATGACTCTTAGTCCCATTTGTACTTATCAAAATTTCATAATAGTATTGATATACACACACATAGGCTAAGAATACCCTCACAAATCCATATAGAGTGGTTTGAGGTGCTTTTATTGGCCATATATGTTTAGAAAATTCGTGAAAAATTCCTATAATACTTAAGGTGGAAGTTTATTCCCCAAACCATGTCTAGGGCCTCGAGACCCTACATAATGCTCAAACCTTCCTAATGAAATTAATACCCATCAAACAATTTGATAATTAATTATTATTATTGATAAAAAAAAAGGTATCATTCAAACAATTAAATTTCAGTTTAAAACACTTTTATTATCATCTTTATAATCTTAATAAATTAAAATTGATTATTTTTTATCATATTTCAATAATAATGTTGTAAAATGCATATATTTATTTATTTGAAGTGACAATATTATAAAAAGTAAACAATTGAATCAATTATGTGTGTGTGTGTGTGTGTCTGTTTTGGGGTGATAAATATTTGAAGTGGGTTATTTAGAAAAATAATTACTAGTGAATTTGTTTAATGGTTGGTGTAAACTCTCATAATTAAAATTATTTGTAAGTCTCAATGTGGCAAGGACTTATCACCACCTTATTGTACTTGTCAAAGTATCATACACCGTGATTCTCTAATTAACATATATGATGTGGTATGTCATTTCCATTAAGATTAAAAAATACTATCACCACTTTAACACCATATAATCTAAGTGGTGCTAATATCCCCATATTAAAACCATACAATATAAGTGGGGCTAACTTGTGGCAGGAAAGATGGACTTAATCTAGTGAATAAAACATAATAATGATACCAATTTCCATCAACAAATTTAATAAGCTCAACATAAAAAATTTCAGTTGAATAATCATATGTAAATTTAAACAAGTGAAATTAGCAGCAAAGCTGCTATGCTTAGTACTAAGCGACCTCTTAACAGAAGTTTGAAAAAATAATAATAAGTTTCTCTATACCAACCACAATATCTACACCTACCTTCACCGATCTCCCATCAACCACCTTCCAATAGAGAGACTTGCTAATCCACCAAAAGGCCCACAGAAAACCATTCCAAATGAGAGAGGTATTAACGACTGAGTGTTCCCCCTTTCTAAACCAATCCCACAGAGATAGATTATGTAGATATTTATCCCACAAAACCTTGTTCCAAATTCCTTTCCCACTTAAATCCAACCACATACTTTTCATCCTTAATGATATATTGAACCAGCCGATATTTTTCACGTTCAATCCCCCACAAGCATATGGTCTAGTAATATTGTCCCACTTAACCAGATGTGAACCATGCTTAGACTCCTTTCCACCCCATAGAAATTTGCACATGATTTTCTTAAAGCCATCAACATAGAGGTAGAAATATTAACAAGAGAGAACCAATAAGTAGGGATACCACTTACAATAGATTTTAGAAGAATAAGTCTTCCCAATGCAATTTGGAATATCCACAGATCTCATGATTTTCATCGATGTTTCGAGTCCAAAACAGGACTCATCATCAGGACGATATGTCAAAGAAGAGTAGGTGATCATTAGAAATGTAGTATATATATGGTTTAGTAGTCGGGAAGTTTTATTATGTGTTGTTAGGGTTAGGTTAAATGTATTTATAGTGTAAAATTTTATTTTAATAAGTTTTCCCCCCAAAGTGAGAAATATGTAAAACTGATGTTCATCATTTCTTTAATTTTTTAACTGTCCAATGCCAATCTTTAACAAAGTAGTTCAGTGGTTTCACCTAGTACCCAAGGTACTTGAAACCAATCTCGATTAGATCCATCTTATAAGGGAAAAGTACATGGATTCTATCAGCCAAAACAATGTTCAAATTATTGGACTGGAACGAAGATTTATTGATATTAATCACCATTACCGAGGCAACATTAAAAACATCAATAATTTATTTATAACAACTCCATTCCTCCAATGTCTCGCATCCAAATAGTACCACATCATCTACAAAGAGTAGATGTGTGATATGTAGGGTAGAAGAAAAAACAATATCGTGAATCTTTCCCTTACCTTTGGCTTAAGTGATGAGTAAGCTTAGGCATTCAACCACTAGAATAAAAAGTAAAGGAGAAAGGGGGATCCATTTCAAAGGACTGCAAGGGAGAGCCATTTATAAGGACTGCAAAATTTGCCAAGGTAACACAAGGCATAATCCAGTTCATTGTATCCACAAAAAACTCAATCTCTAGTAAAATAAACCTCAAATTAGTCTAGTTGACCCCGTCATAAGGCTTGACCAGATCCATTTTTAAAATTAAATCCTCTAAATTCCTTACCTTAATGGAAAGAAACACTTCTTGCGTAATACCCACCGCTTCCAGGATCTTCATGTTCCATGCTCATCTGAAATAACATAAGCTAACAATGGCTTCAACCGATTTGAAATAATCTTAGTGATGACCTTATAAACAAGATTGCAGAGTGAAATAGGTCAATAGTCAACAAATGTCATAGGTTTCTCACACTTAGGTATCAGTGTAATAAAATTAGCATTGAAAGACCTCAATACATAACCTTCCACACGAGGATCTTTAACAACATCCAGAAGATCACCTCCCACAATATCAAAGAAATTCAGAAAAAATCCCACCGTCCATCCATTCGGACCCAAAATTTTGTCCTTAGCAAAATACCTTCATTACCACTTCCACCTCTTCCAATGTAAGAACCCTCCCAAACCTCCTAGCAATCTCTCCTAGAAGGTGGGAAAACACTTAATGACCTGGAGCTATGCGTGGATACAAGGTGGACCATCCTCATTGAATTTCTTGGAGAAAAAATCCACCACATCTTCCTTCAATTTTTTATCTTAATGGATTAAATTACCATCTGAATCCTCTAAATCCCATATCGGGTTCCCATTACGACGAGCACTAGTGAAGTTCTAAAAACAATTTGTGTTTGCATCCCCGTGTTTGATCCACACCACTCGGCTCTTGAGTCTCAAATACGAGGATTCAAAAGCTAAAAATTCCTCCCTATGGGTCTTGAGCTCAGTAAGGTATCCGACCTCTTAAAGAGATAAAATTCCCATTGGAGCAAGTATGAAAAGCTCCGCAATATAGTTCTCAATCGAAATCAATTCATTGTATCGATCATGTTTCAACCAGTGTTCGCAATCGACAACCACACTCTTCAAGGCTTTAAGCTTACCCACTAGGATAGACATAGCATCAACATCCCTCATCACACAATTCTGAGGCCAAGCAAGCTTGATCAAATCTATAAAGGTTGCCTCCTTCAACCATGTATGGTTGAATTTAAAGGCATAAGAAAGTCTTATCCCCACCTCCATCCATTAAAGGCATATCAAAGAGTGGTCATAAATATTTAAAGGCCTAGTTTAAACCCTATGTTGTGACAAAAGAGGTAATAATATCACTGCAACCAGAAACTTGTCCAACCGCTTACCAAGGCCAGTAGAACCCCATATTTCATTATGCCATGTCAAGCCCAATTTAAAAGGATAAATGTACAGCTAGTGTGAATCCAATAATAAAGTAGTGAAAAATACCACTAAAGGATCTCCCTTAGTACAGGTGCCCCAGAATTTCGCATCCAACACTGTAAAGTTTAAATCACATGCAATGATGAGATTGCATAGGTTAAGAAATCCCTTCATCATAACTAGGTTCCAGAACCTCTCCCTATTTTGATAAGGGGCATATACATTCAAGCAATTCCAATGACATAAAGAACCTTTGAACCAAGCCCTGACCAGAATACCAACAAAGGTAAAAATGCTTTGCACCTAACCACCAAAGCGTTCCAAGAAGTTTACAAACCCCCCAAGAGACCACTCATGTCACATGCACATAATTCCCAACCCAGGAAAAGTTTCAAGAAACAAATCAAATCATGATCCCATATACACATAGTCTCATGAACAAAAACCATATCCGTATGCAATTTGTCCAACCGATTTTGAGGGATAACTATTTGGGTTGCCCTCAAAACCCTATAATATTAAAGTATACCAACCACATCGGGAAACAAGCCCAGAAGGTTCCTTTGCTCTATGGGCCCTCGAAAGGGATGAAGAATTCGAAGAAGTTCTGACTCATGCTCCCTCTTTGATTTGATTGGAGAGAGTGACATAGCTACCATCCCCAAGAGCAGACCTACCTCCCCAACAACCTGAAGGACCTTTAACTTTGCGAGCATGTCTAACGATGACGATCTCATGCCTAATGGAGGCTAAGGGTAAAAAAAGGGAGAAAATAGTGAACGATCTGAAAAGACAGGTAAAGCATGAAGTAGTGCTAGATCTTAAAAATAAGGAATTTTAGTAGGGTTATGGGGCCCCTACTCCCTCTCAACTGCCGAAGATACAGATTTAGGAAAAAGGGGAGGGAAATCATCTAACAACACACCCGAGGGCCCAATAAAGGAATCCCCACAACCCACAATGCCTCCCGCTATAACCTCAGATTCAGGAATGACATAAATCCCCTCAGCCCCAACAACCCATAAAATATCACCAACAACAACCCCATAAGAAGAGTATGATGAAACCTCCCCCAAAATGTGGGAAAAGACAAAATACGATGGTTTGTACCCATTCCTTGGTAAACCCGACCTATAAGGGCATGAAGTATGACCACCAACGAGAACCATCCTTTTGATATCATAAATAACAACAATAACGCCCTGAGAACAATTCTCATAAACAAAATCAATTAAGGAGTCCAACTTACCAATTTCCAAATTTGGTGAAGTAAGGGCATCTGCAGGAGTATCCTCCAATAGAAACATTGTCTTAGTCGAATCATGATGAGAAACTCCAAATCAACATCAGAGCCATGTACCAGAGATGGTCTACCAACGGGAAAAAAATGACATATGTTCTTTAAATGACCAGTCCGATGGAAGCAGTGGAAACAGAAAGGAATGTGCAAATAATCAAGTCATTGGAAAATCACATGTTTACCCTAGATAATATCAAATTCTATTGGAATTCCATCCGAAATATCCATCTCAACCAAAACCTTCACCATACGTTTATCAAAGCTATTAAACTATTGGTCGTCTAAATACATATAGAGACCGATATAGTTTGCAATGCCCACTAATGCCTCTCGCTTCCATAAAGGTAGGGGGGATTCCGAGAGTAGAACCCACAAGTGTCTCTTCAAAACCCTAGAATAGACGGGGTCGAAATCCACCCACCAATGAAAAAGTACCAGTGAATCCTTCCCAATGAGCCAAAGAACTTCCAACATACTCACTACATCATATTCCTCTAAAAACAAGAAAACATACCAACCATTTGATAATCTGGTAACAATTGGTGCATAGTTTAACAATGGATTCCAGAGTTTGGAAATCTAGGCTACCCAACCATCCTTGTCATAAAGACAATATTCCAGCCTCTCCACTAGTGCCTGCGAGCTAAGAGATTGCATCTTGTCCATAACATTATTATTATTGACCACAAACCACATTCAGTTAACCTGGCATTTAAATTCCTTGGCCCTTCGACAAGTACAATTCCCGCAGCTCAACACATCCCCAGACACCTAAGGATTCTCATCCACCGAAGGGCACTGCATGGTAAGAAAACAAATCATCTGGAGTAAAAGGAGCGATGAAAACGTTAGAACGAGGGAAAAGGACAAACCCTGTATCACGTGCTCATCCACAAAGTTAGCCATGACAATCAGAAGAAAAACCTGGAACCCTCACAACCAGGAAACCTCACAAGTAGCCCAGACCAATACCCAGGTAACCCACAACCCCATGCACCCAAAAAATAGTAATGTGCTTGTAAAGCTGTTTATGAAGATAGAATATTTTGTATTATAAGAGTTCATTGGACAATAATTAAAGGAAGTATGGGTTATCCACGTAGATATTAGTGGGTTAGTAGCATCAATCATGGATAATTATATTCCTCTATAATATATTATGTTTGACTATAATAAGACATAGTCAACCATAGTAGTTAGGGAGATAATGGATTAGTGGTCAAGTCATATTAGTAAGATCATTGGTCAATGATTAGTGGGTTTGTGAGTTAGTAATTGATGGTTTGAAGTGTCTAGATTAGTAGGTTAATGATAATGAGGTTAGTATATTAGTGGTTAGAGTTAATCCGATAGGGCCAAACCACAAAATTAATTAGATCAATCAATATGTAACATCTAACACATCCTAGATGAATGTTAATAATAAATTAACATTCAATTTTCAATTTCTATTTTTATTAGTTAATTTTAACTATAACATTGTTCTTTTGAAATAACTTACAAATAAAGTTGTGAAAACGTTTAAATACCACATCCAAATGGAATTTTAATTTGGAATTAAAAAAATATATACATACCCTATCCAAATGACATTTTAATTTGGAATAAAAATTGATCTATTATTAACTTAAATATTTAATTTAATTTATGTATTTTATGAATTTTTAATTAAAAAGGCTTTTATACATTATTTTTAACTAATCAAATTGTAATTTTATATACAAGATTAAATTGTAAATAAATCCATTCCTAAAATGCCTAATTTTTTTAGATTAGGTAAATTGTGGTTTTTTGTTATTTAATATGCTTTGTTTTAGATCATAAACATTTATAATTATTATTTAATTAATTAATATATACTTGTACTCATAATTTTGTTTAAATTTAACTAAAATTACCGACATTGCTTTTATGCTATGAGAATTGTTATTATGCTATGAGAAGGTAGCAAACCAAGAAAATGAGGATTACTTGGCTTTTGTTTTGGCCACTTTATAGTTGTAATGCAATAAAAATCCATAGTAGAGAATAACATGAAATTAGTCTTTCAAAACCAAATCACATATTTAAAATTTAAATTATAATTATAATTATTTTAAATCTAAATTTAAATATTAATATATAAATTTAATTTACAAATTAATTGAAAAGTAAGAAGTTTTTAAATACCTAATGGATTACATCATCATAAAATTATAATTATTTTAATTCTAAATTTAAATATTAATATATAAATTTAATTTACAAATTAATTGAAAAGTAAGAAGTTTTTAAATACCTAATGGATTACATCATCATAAAACTTACATAATACTCTCACATAATACTTAGTTTAATACTTTTTATTGCTACTTTATAATAGTAATAATTAAAAAATGGTTATTTTTATTATTTGTCAATATTAAAAGTCCTAAGTATTTTTTTTTGTTAAATAGTAATAAAAATGAATAATTAAATTAAATTAATAATGTGAATTTATTTGTTTAAATAGTGTAAAAATAAGAAATTGAATAAAAACTCATAAATTAGTTTTGATCAGTTATTTCAATGAAAAAATTATAAATAATTAATTCAAATTATAACTTACAAAATAATTATTTGTGAAATTGTCATGTTTATTGTGAAAATCCTCATAAAGAAATCCTACATGTACATGTCCATGTGACAAATAATTATTAGCACCACTTTATGGTACTTTCCAAGATGTTATTTCTCTTAACACACACTAGTAAATACATTATTTCCAATAAACATTTACACAATTTTAACACCACAAAATATAAGTGGTGCTAATACCATCACCTTAACACCACAAAATTGTAATTGGTGCTAATAGCACCACTTTAAACACCATAAACTATAAGTTGTGCTAACTTGTGGTGCTAAACGAAGAATTTTCTTGTTGTGCAAGTTAAGTAAGAATGATAATTGACTACTAGCGAACTCTACAATTCATGAAAGAATGGGAGGCAATTTAATGTATTTGGCTACAACTAGACCTGATTTGATGTATGTTGTTAGCTTGATCTCATTCGCATGAGCTGCGGGAATAACCGTAGCTCTAATTGTGCATGCTGTTTCCAGCACTTTGGCGCCATCCCCAGCTGCATTGGACGCATGCCATCTCTCCATCTAACTTCCAAGGGCAACGTCAATGAAATTGTCACGATACAACTACCACAAACAAGGTTACCAAGGCTGTTTGTATATCCTTCTTTAGCACAAGTTTATGCTGATTGATAATATAATTCCCAATTTTCCCCATACCCGCTACTACATTTCACCCGCATTTTAGCATTACCGCATTCTCAATTAAAAAATTATCCCGCATTGACCTTAATAGTCCCCTTTTGGTAATAGCCTTATTCTCTGGTGTAATAGTCTTCCCTCTTTCTTCTGTGCTTCTGTTCAATTTTTCTAATGAGTGAAAGCCTTTACGCATGGGCTTTTCCCAAACTACCACTTGCTTTTGGAAGACTTAGTTGCTAGGCGCTTAGACATCTTTCCTATTTACCTTTACCTTACCCTTTCATTTCATATGGGACAAGCGGGACTTGAGTTTTTACAAAAATTAGATTATGCAGATTCTTAACTCTGTATTCTCATCTTCAGGATTTGATTCGCCTCTTTGATCCTCCCTCCACTTACTCCTTTCCGAATGGTTCGGTCGTGTCCAAATGGTTCGGTCGAGCAGGCCGACCAAAGGAAGGCCTTTCGACCGACGCGGCGGCATCATATGCCGTAGCGACCTATCAGACTTTAAATAATCTGGAGACTTATTTGACGTTCCAGTTTTGCTTTCCCCTGTTGCTTCTTACCTCCCTGGCTGCTTTCTTCCTGGCTGCTTTCTTCCTTGCAGCTCTCTTTATTGCTTCTCTCTTCCTTGCTGCTATATTCCTGGCTGCTATATTCCCTGTTTTTTTTTTTCCTTCCTATTCTTATGCATATGGGGGATTTTATTCTATATAGACATATATGGACAGGTCTATTTATGTTCTATAGGGGGAGTTCGACCCGATAGGGGAGTGTTAGTTCCCTTAGGTGAACTAGGCCGCACTGCAAAAGGTGAGTTTTGCAAATGGGTGCTACCTACCACCACCTCACACTAGGGGCAAGGCGATCAGCCACCTTGTTGGCCGTTCAGTGTACATCGGATGGAATGAGGACAGAAATATGAGGAAGGGAGTGTGCTAGTTGTTCCAGTCCTTCTTCCAAGTGCCAGTTCTTGGATAGTCTCTTTTTGGGAATGCCATGTTTT
>LPNX011166356.1:12820-151373 GCA_001517045.1 Pseudotsuga menziesii
AATAATTAGTTCAAATTATAACTTACAAAATAATTATTTGTGAAATTGTCATGTTTATTGTGAAAATCCTCATAAAGAAATCCTACATGTACATGTCCATGTGACAAATAATTATTAGCACCACTTTATGGTACTTTCCAAGATGTTATTTCTCTTAACACACACTAGTAAATACATTATTTCCAATAAACATTTACACAATTTTAACACCACAAAATATAAGTGGTGCTAATAAAATCACCTTAACACCACAAAATTGTAATTGGTGCTAATAGCACCACTTTAAACACCATAAACTATAAGTTGTGCTAACTTGTGGTGCTAAACGAAGAATTTTCTTGTTGTGCAAGTTAAGTAAGAATGATAATTGACTACTAGCGAACTCTACAATTCATGAAAGAATGGGAGGCAATTTAATGTATTTGGCTACAACTAGACCTGATTTGATGTATGTTGTTAGCTTGATCTCATTCGCATATGGTTATGCTTTCTATTTGGGTACCAATCTAATATCACATGCCTCTCAAAAACAACTGATTGTCAACATCTTATCTACAGAAGAAGAGTATGTAGCAACAACCACAACATCATGCCACACAGTTTGGATAAGAAAACTTTTAAAAGATGAGACAAAAAATACTCAACTCCTATTTTTGTGACAATAGTTCTGTAAAAACATTGTCCAAGCATAATGTCTTTCAAAAAGAGTAAACATATTAACACTAGCTAATGAAAAAGAGTAAACATATTAACACTAGCTATCATTTCATTAGCTGGTTAGTCAATAATGGAGAAATCACTTTATTGTTTTGTAGCTCTAAGGAACAATTGACTGGTCCATGTTTACCAAACCATTGGAAACACTTGCTTTTGAATTTCAAAAACAAAACTTGGGCATTAACTAATATTGTCCGAGTTAAAATTAAAAAGATGTGTTAAAATTTGTATTTTCATGGCTTACTATAATTAGTTAAATGAATAGTTGGTCCAATCACTTTTAACCATTTGGTTAGAATTACTATCCCATGGTATTTTCTGTCTCGTTGTTTTAGTATATATCAATTAAGATTAAAGGTATGTGTTAAAATTTGTATTTTCATGGCTTACTATAACTAGTTAGATGAATAGTTGGTCCAATCACTTTTAACCATTTGGTTAGAATTACTTTTATTTACTGTCACGTTGTTTTACTATAATGTAATAGTATATATGCTTATGATTACGATAAAGCAATGACCATGCCCACTAATGTTCTGTCCTTTACTGTTTTTATTGTGTAAATTTTAACATTATGGTGCCATGGTAATATTGCAACATATCATGAAATATCTTGAAACATTTCTGAAACAACTCTCGGACGATTTGTCAATTATAACCCAAATGCAGTTAACCTCTAACTCACAAAGCTGTGGTGTCAGTGCAAGTCCAGAATATGGTATTGGGGAAGAAAATCAAAGGCTCCGTCGTGGTTGTTGTGAGTCCCGAAATCCATGAGTTCATTGGAATTATTATCCACATTGTTCGTCGATAGACGACTTCAATGAGAATTACACCCAAGGCGATCGAAGTCTTTTAATGAAGGATTAAGGATAGGCAGTGGAGATAAACAGGATTGACATATACCTTCAAAAATATTCGTGAAGCACGTATATCCAATAATGTAGATTTAGGGTTGATTCACAGGCTACCCAAATGTCATTGCTAATCGTGGGGATTTTTTGTTAATCAAAACCCATTGCCATGCAGCGGTAAAGTGAAAGGTGGATTGGTGTTTCAAGACTGTGGAGCGATTTCAGTAAGGAAGCATTGAGACCTTTGCAAGTTCACAGGTTCAATATAATGGCCTGAACAAGATACCTATGGGCATTCTCATTTTCAACTATTGCAAATGTGCTAGTAAATAATCAGTTCAACATCGTCCCTGTCACCTAATCCAAACATGGTGAGAATGCCCTTCAAATCTTCCATGGAGATAAAATTGTCCCTCAACGAACAGCTTGAATTCCTCCTTCAATTCCTGTTCCTCCTCTTCCTTGACCTTGCCCTTCATTTTTGGAGCGTCGTAGCCATAAAACTAGTCTCCCACCGACCAGGGTCCGGCAGCAAACCCATCGAAGTCCAGTTTTCCGGCTCCATCCTAGAAGTAACTAGGGATCATCAGTTCACGATGGGTAAGTCGAGCCTCTCTAGAGCGTGGCCAAGCTCATCGACGGACCCGTTGTCGTTAATGTTGAAGGGTGTTACTGTCACGGCCACGTTTTTCAGCGCACTCCAAGTGTTAGTGCACCTTGGCAAAGTGGCGTGAACGGCCCTTGGAAAAGGTAGCGATCCCACTTTGCAAGGGAAAATGCCCACACTCACCACCGGCAAGGAGCGTTGGGAGTGTGGCGTGCTCCCAAGCCAAGCGCTTGAACAAGGGTACTTGGAAACGACGAAGAGGCAGGCGTTTGGGAGAAAGCACCTTAGTGCACTTTGAAAGTGGGCGCTTCAGCTAAGAGCACTCAAGTGACGGAAGTGGGCACTCTGCATGATGAGCGTCCAAGCGATGGATGGGCTTACGACCCTTGAGCGTGCGGCAGGCAGGCGTGTGACGGATGGGCATGCGAGTGGCCTGAGCATGCAGAAAAAGGAGTGCTCTCGCAGGTAGAGCGCTTCAGCAGTGCGACCAACCAACGTGCAGGCGACGACGAGGTGAAGACGGGCGTGCGAGCGGAAAAGAGAGGCGACGAACCTTTGGAAGAGCATCGTGGTGATGAGTATTTTGGATGGGCGCTCCGGAAAAGGTGATAGGCGCGCGACCCACCGTTGGTGCGGGTGCACGACCCTTAGAACCGTCGACGGAAGTGGACCAAGGGGGCCTCGGCAAGGTTGACGTTGGCGTGTTGGCTAAGTGGACCCTTAGCCACGTTGGAAAAGTGGAAAAACGACGAGTTGTATAAGTGGACCAAAGGTTAAGTGGACGAAGACACTTTCCAAGCGCTCCTATAAATAAAGGAGGCGCTAAGGCAAGACGACATCATATCCAAGGGAGAAATCCAAAGGAGCAGCAGTTGACACGGAGGTCGCTAAGGCAAGGAACAGTTCATGTCTACAGTGAGCTTTGCTAAAGTGCACATGTAGTTTTCAGGCATCTGTGCAGGGGTTCTGCAGAGAATTCGTTTTTGGCAAAGTGCTCAGACGAACTAGGGAAGCTCGCTAAGTTCGCTCAAAGGCACGTTTTCTGGGTTTTATGCGTTTCGGCACCAACAAACGGTGAGGGTTTGTGAAAAATGTTTCTGCAACCAAGTTAGTCGCTCCATGGAGGTTAACTTGTGCATTTTCCATCTTTGTAAAAGTGTGTTTATTACCCAAGTTGGGCGCACACTGAGAGAGCGGTCGGTTCGTGGTGCCTCAGTTTGTTATACCTGTGAAAATATAAAAGAAGGGCTCTGCATTGGGAAACCCACAAACTTCTATACTTTCTTGTGTCTTTTGCAATTGTGTAAAAATGACTAAGTAAAGATAAACATGTTTCTGCATAATGGTTAGGCATAGTTCGTTAGCAAACATCAAGTTGGCCAAGCCCTTGAGAGGTTACTAGACGGTGTCGCACACCCTCTTAGCGAGTCAAGAGCGCTTGGCTAAGTGGGGCTGTGACAGGTGGTATCAGAGTCAAGAAGTTGAAGGAGTTCGTTATGTGCGATAGGTGGTTGCAGCGAAGGTGACAATTTACAGAAAAATGCTTTGTTGGACGAAACGCTCTGCAGGCTCAAAAGCGAGCGTCCGCAGCTTAGATGCTCCCCAAGGGGGTGAGTGCTCCAGACAAAATGTGTCGTAAGAGTGCGTTCCACAAATAGCACTCCGTAATAGTGGGTGCTCCGCAGTAGCGTGCCACACCAACGGAAGCTACACAACTGGACCCACGTCGAAGTTCGGGCAGTCTGCTGTCGGAAGCTCCACAGGAGCGGGTGCTCCAGTGAGCGCTCTGTAGGGAGGGTGCTCCCAGACAATGCACTCAGAGAATCATGCTCAGCAACAGTGCACGCAATGCTCCAAGAATGCTCTCAGAGGTGCACTGAGATGCTTCAGCAAGTGGCATGCTTTGGCAAAGCGCCCAGAAATGAAGTTTTTCAACAGCATTTAGCAAGCGCTCATTTGGTTGACGGAAGTGTCGGAGCCAGTTTTGGCAACGGTGACTTTGTGACCAAGTTCGTTGAAACGATGAAGGAGAGTTCGATAGGCAGAACGCTCAAGGCTGTGTGAAGAAGTTAGATGGAACCAAGGCTTGAGTAGAAGATGTCTTTGGTAGCCTTGCAAACTGTCCAAAGTAGCGGAAGGGAAAGATTGGTAGACGGAAGCAGAAGGTGCAGCAGCGAATCTTGGAGGAGCCGAGGTTCGTGAGCCTTTACTTAGACCAAGTAGAGGGAAAGATGGTTAAATAAAACACAGATCCAGCTTCTAGCTCAGAAGCGAAAGCACCTTCGGATGGGATGGAATCTGTTCATGAAGAACGTGAACCCAAGGCCAAAGGTAAATGGAGGTTGGCATTGATTGAGGTGAACATGGAGCAATTCAATGATGCACTCTATGCTCATGGATAAAAGGCTGTAGCTTTGCGAGACTAGATGGACAAAATGTGGAAGGAATTCAATGAAGCTATGGAAGAGTGCAAAGATGTGACGGACATTTTGCACACTGCGATACACCAAGATATAGAAGCTAGAGTCCGGAAGCTTGAGGAAGTTATGGAACAACTTCAGCTTCATATCAAGGACCAAGAAGATACGATTACGGTGCTGAAGTGTGCACTGGCTAATGGTGGTAGCAGTGGAGGCATGACCGTGAAAATTAGGATGAAGGAACCGTAATCGTTTGATGGTACTTGTGATTCGAAGTTACTTGGGAATTTTTGATAGGATGTTGAGCTGTACTTAGATTAGATGAATGGATGTTTAGATAAGGCGAAGTTCAATGCTGCGGCAATGTTCGTCACTGATAAAATAGAGTTTTGGTGGAGGAACCGTGCAGAAGACGTAGCTTTAGGAAATATCATCGAGAGGATTGAGACTTGGGAGCAAATGAAGGCTGCTCTCAAGGCACAGTTTGGACCGGGTAACCGGAGCTAGGTCGCACAGAACAAATTGATGTAGATACAACATACAATGAAGATTCGGGCTTATATCAAAGCCTATACGAGCGTGATGCTGGAAATAAAGGATATGAGTGAGGAAGATCACCTTTATCACTTTATGAAGGGTATTTAGGGTTGGGCACAAGTGGACTTGCGATGATAGGGAGTTAAGACCCTTCCTGAGGCAATTTCTGCTGTCGAAAAGTTGCATGACTTTCGAAGTGATAGGCATGACGAAGGCATGGGCAATGAAGATGGTGGTGGCAGGAAGCAGCAACACGACAGGTTCAAGAAGGAACAGTTAGGTAATCCTAAGAGTCAATTAAAACATGAGGATGAGAAGTCCAAAAAAGTTGGTGAAAAGAAGGAGAAGAAACCAATCTCCTATTTCATCTGCGTAAAGGATCATTATGCTAGAGATTGTCCTTTGCGGCTACAGTTGAACAGGCTGAATCGTCACTTGGAGTTATGCAGGTGTTGAACGTTGTCTTGGAAACGACGGCGACAGCCGAACCTAACTTCAGTGAACTGAGCTATGTGCCCATTGAGTTGAATGGTCACCAGATTTTGGCACTAATTGAAAGTGGTGCCACACATATCTTCGTCAGTGTAGAGGTTATGAAGTAACTTGGGCTGCAAGTTGAATAGAAAGAGAGTACATTCAAGGCAGTATATTCAGGCATTGAGAGAGTTACGGTGATGTATCATAAATATTCTTTGAGTGTTGGAGAATGGGAAAGGGTGAGTGACTTCACCGTTGTCACCCTCGATGACTTTGAAGTTGTGATTGGACACGAATTTATGAAAAAGGAGAAGGCAGCTTTGATGTCCCACCTTAACAGTTTTTCATTTCTTGCAAGAGAGAGACCCATCCACATATAGACCATGAAGAAGGCAGGGGGAGGATGGAAGGTTATGGTGTCAGAATCCACTTCACAGACTATCACAGCCGAAGGTCATGAACAGCTTGATGTGGTGAAAGGCAAGGAAGGCGTTAGCAATGAAGAAGTCGTTCCATTGGAAGAACGATTCACTAGTAAAGAGTTGGTTGGACAGATGGAACAATGGATTGACACGATGGAAAGGGTTATGGAAATGGCCATGACAAGTTTGGAAATACTTTTTAAGTTCTGCAAGAGTGTGGACGAAAGACAGTGTGGAGATGGGATAGTTTCGGCTAAGGAGTTCGGCTGTAGCGTAGTTACAACAAACATATGGTAGGATGACCTGTTGGAGGCAACATTCCTCTTCTTTTGTATTTAACCCAAAAGGTGGAGGTGCGGTGGCATGTAGAAGAGGATGGCAAGATGTGCCATCTCTTCCTTTCTTCTACCTAAGTGCAGTGAGTGAAACGGTCGCTACCCTTGGTGAAGGTAGACAGACAGCGGGTGTTGCAGAAAGAGTAAACCCGAAACGAATCCAACTGTTGATGGAGGTGG
This sequence comes from Pseudotsuga menziesii, assembly GCA_001517045.1. Classification (NCBI taxonomy): domain Eukaryota; kingdom Viridiplantae; phylum Streptophyta; class Pinopsida; order Pinales; family Pinaceae; genus Pseudotsuga; species Pseudotsuga menziesii. The sequence continues at coordinate 19,370 of LPNX011166356.1, forward strand.
TGTCTTCATTCACCCATGAAAGATTTTTGCCAAGGAAGATTAGAGGAAGTGACCGACGGAAACGATGAAACAAACTGATCAACCAGGTCATGCGAAGAAGAAGGGAACATAGACTAGTGTAAAGGAAGAACTACACATGATGATGGTTTTAGCAGATTGGTGCGAGACGATAGCGGCGGTTAACGTTTTCAAGGACGACCAATAGTTTAAGTGGGGGAGGTGGTCACGACCACGTTTTTTAGCGCACTCCATGTTAGTGCACCTTGGCAAGGTGGCGTGAACGGTCTAGGAAAGGTAGCGATCCCACTTGGCAAGGGAAAACACCCACATTCACCACCAGCAAGGAGCACCAGGAGTGTGGCGTGCTACCAAGCTAAGCTATTGAACAAGCGCACTTCAAAATGATGGAGAGGTGGGAATTTGGGAGAAAGTGCCTTAGCGATGGACGGGTAGGCGGCCCTTCGGGCACGTGACCCTTGAGCACGCGGTAGGTAGGTGTATGACGAATGGACGTGTAGACAAAGGAGTGCTCCGACAGGCAGAGCGCTTCAGCAGTACAACTGAAAAATGTGTGGGCGATGACGGGCGTGGGTGTGGCAAATAGAGGCGACAAACATTTGAAAGAGAGTTGTAGTGATGAGCATTTTGGATGGGCGCTCTACCAAAGGTGTGGGCACGTGGCACTTAGAAGCGTCGACGAAAGTGGACCAAGCGCGTGCATGGCAAGTGGATTAGTGGGGAATTGGCAAGGTTGATGTTGGCGTGTTGGCTAAGTGGAACCTTAGCCACATCAGCAAAGTGGACAAACAACGAGTTGGCTAAGTGGACAAAGGGACTTTCCAAGCGCTCCTATAAATAAAGGATGTGCTAAGGCAAGAAGGCATGCAATCCAAAGGAGAAATGCAAAGGAGCAGTAGTTGACATGGAGGTCAATGAGGTAAGGAATAGTTCATGTAGATAGTGCACTTGGCTAAAGCGCACATGTATTTCTGAGGCATCCGCGTAGGGGTTCTGCAGACAGGCCATTTTTGGCAAAGTGCTCAGACAAACTAGGGCAACTGGTTAAGTTTGCTTAGAGGCACGTTTTCTGGGTTCTATGTGTTTTGGTAGCAACAGACGATGAGGGTTTGCGACAGTCGTTTCGGCATCCAAGTTAGTCACTACGTGGAGGTTGACTTGTGCATTTTCCATATTTGTAAAAGTGTGTGTATTACCTAGGTTGGGTGCAAACCCGGAGAGTGGTCAGTTCATGGCACCTTCGTTTGTTATACTTATGAAAAATATAAAATATGGGCTCTGCATTGGGCAACCCGCAGACTTCTATACTTTCTTGTTTCTTTTGCAATTGTGTAAAACTGACTAAGTAAAGACAAACATGTTTCTACATAATGGTTAGGCGTAGTCCATTAGCAAACATCAAGTTGGCCAAGCCCTTGAGAGGTTACTAGATGGTGTTGTACACCCTCTTAGCGAGTCAAGAGCGCTCGACTAAGTGGAGGTATGACAATTACTGGCATCGGATACATTTTAATGTTGCGCCTCATCGACGGACCCATTGTCGTTACTGTCGAAGGGCATTACTGGCATCAAATACCTTTCAATACCAACTTGTGAATGTTTTAATTGGTAGAGAATAAAGTTGTAGGACATGTGCCCATGATGTTTATGATCCGCAAAGGACAACAAACATGGCAGTATTGAATAATACACCAATGACTCTAATTTATTCCGAATAATAATAATCAAATGACTCCATTTCGATGGCTTTTCAGGGCAATATCTAATAATACTCAGACGACTCCTGATAGATTTGATGGATTTCCGCAATATTATAATCTTGATAGGGAATTATTTGCATTGTAGTTTTTTCTCTTGTTACGTCAATAGGCCTATATATCTTAGAATTTTCGGGTGGATTATTATGTATGCTTTTCCATTTACGGTCGAGAATGATACAAGTGTACTGTACAGATTGATTCTATGGGTGTCGTCCAAGATTAAACGAGAATTAAACAAGTGTACTCTCGAGATTGATTCTATGGGTGTCACTACAAAATTAATAATTAATAAGTTCAAAAAATAAAAATAGCTTAATTTAGATGTGATAAGTACAGTTAGTGATTTAATTGTAAAAATTAAAATTAATCTTCAACTATTTAATTATTAGATACAAGTACGATTTTAACTCCATGGATGATTAGATACAACTATTAGCTTAACTCCAATGATTCTAGAACTATTAGCTTAACTTCAACTCTAATCACAGTTATATTGGATAACTATTAGCTTAACTTCAACTCTAATCGCAGTTATATTGGATAACTATTACCTTAACTATTAGATACAACTATTAGCTTAACTCCTTGATGATTCTACAACTATTAGCTTAACTTCAACTCTAATCACTGACTGCGTAGTCCAACTGCATTTGGCATATAGGAGTCTAGTTAATGTGCAGTCTTGTAAGAGTCGAACTCCTAATTCAATCGTTCAAACTCTTAATAAAATGATCCAAACTCCTAATAAACTTCTTCATCTCGTAGTGGGGTATTTAACTAATATACAGTTGTCCATCACCAGTTTCTTGGTATTTTCATCTCAATTTTGGAATTGGAATCCTCTCTCTATTGTGCAAAGGTCGTAAAAGAGAACCCAAACCCTAATGACCTAGAACAACTTAGGAACCTAACCTTTATGAGCTCACACTCTCAAGACAAATAAAAAAGTGGACAACAAATTTCAATGGACTCTTTGATGAACTATGCAACGATTTTTCAGTGTTTTGCAATTCTCAACTGATTGCCTTCTTCACACCACGACAGACAGAGATGCAGATCAAGAAGTTTCTCATGGAATACTCCCAAGTTCGGACGATCAATGTATATGTCACTGATGGCGTTGGAAAGAACATCGTTTCTTAGGAAACTATATGATACCCACAAAGAGATTAGTAACACTTTTGATGTTGTCATTTGGGTTATTGTTGCTCAAATTCCAATATTGAAGCTGCAGTGTACCATTGCTTCTGAAATCAATTTAGAGCTGGTTGAAACAAATGTTCATGACAAGTTGATGATGAAATTGTCTGCATGTTTGAGGGCCAAGAATATTTTCTTGGTTTTAGACGACACGTGGAAAACATTCGATCTGGGAAAATTGGGTGATGTATTAACCATGACCGAGTGAGCAAAGTCATATTCTCTACTCACAATAGAAATCTGATTGAAGAAATGAATACGAAAGAGTCCGTGAAAATAGAACCATTTTCCACAGACGAAGGATGGGATTTGTTTTCCAAAGTGGCTTTCAAAGAGGCCGAAGGGGTTCATGCTCCTCAGTAGATACAACATATTTCCAGACAAGTCTTGAGAGAGTGTAAAGGTTTTCCCCTCACCATAAATGTAATAGTCTCATCCATGATTGACAAGAGCAATGAAGATAAGTGGAAGCTTACTCTAAGGAAAATGCATAAGAGCCTGAATTTCATTGATCCAATTGTTGATCATCCTTGCATCGTCGAGATTTGTTTCAGCGATTGAGATGGAGCTACGATTGTTTTCCCTCTTCTAATTTCAAAAACAATTTTCTGTATTGTGCCATGTTTCCTCAACCTACTGCATTTCTGGTAAATCTACTTGTGCAAATGTGGATGGAAAAAGGCCTTGTGAAGACCAACAAGGTCGGGAACAGTTGTGTTCAGTTTCTTGAAAATTAGTACTTATTCCAAGTGTAACCTACAAAAAATGTGATTGCAGTTCACGATGTTATGCGTGACATGACAATATAGATTGGAGAAACTTATGTGGAGAAATGTGTGTTTAGGGAAGGCCAAATGCTTCAACAATTTCCTGACGTGGGGATTCATGACTACAAGAGATTATCAATTCTGGGTAGTAATATTAGGTTTCTACGGGAAATGGAATTGGGATGTCAAAACTTGGTGACACTATTCTTGGGAAAACTAGAACTAAAATAAATTCCAGAAGCATTTCTAAGCAGCCTTACTTCTCTGTGGGTGTTGGATCTAGGCGGTACACAAATGAAGTCATTACAAATATCATTATGGGAACTGAGACAACTCAAATTTATAAATTTGAGTTGGACAGAAATTGAAAATGTGGATGAACACATAGGTAATCTCTCTTCCCTTCAATTTCTAAACCTGAGTCATTGTATGAAGCTCAAGTCGTTTCCCTCTCAAATAGTAAAGCTTTAAAATTTGAGGTATTTTGATTTTAGCGAGATCTAAAGAATTTCGTTTTTAGTCGAGTGTGATAACCTAAGGTTGATTCCGAAAGAGATTACCATCCTCCCAAAGTGTGAAATAATCGTGTAATAGGGATCTCCATCAAACATTCACTACATTCATGAAATGTCCAATCTGGTTTGTTTATTTTGGAATTTGTAAATTATTGATCTTAAAAAAATTGTAAAATGCCTCTTTATTATTTTTAATAAGAATCTTTTCGCATTTGGCAGGGTTATGTAATTAAATATTTCATTTGGTATAAAATGAGTCCAGGTTTATGTAATTAAATATTTTATTTGCTATAAAATGATTCCAGTGTCACTTTGGATGGATTTGCCATGTAATTTTAGGCTTTATAAACTAGCAACAATTATATTAATAAGATTAATATGTTAAGTAATACATCCACACAAATGAAGTCATTACCAATATCATTATGGGAACTGAGACAACTCAAATTTCTAAATTTGAGTTGGACTGAAATTGAAAATGCAGATGAACACAATGGTAATCTCTCTTCCCTTCAGTTTTTAAACGTGAGTCATTGTACGAAGCTCAAATTGTTTCCCTCTCAAATAGTAAAGCTTTAAAATCTGAGGTATTTTGATTTTAGCGAGATCTAAAGAATTTCTTTTTTAGCCTAGTGTGATAACCTAAGGTTGATTCCGAAAGAGGTTACCATCCTTCCAAAATGTGAAATAATTGTGCAATAGGGATCTCCATCAAACATTCACTACATTCATGAAATGTCCAATCTCGTTTGTTTATTTTGGAATTTGTAAATTATTGATCTTAAAAAATTTGTAAAATGCCTTTCTTTATTATTTTTTAAGAATCTTTTCATATTTCGCAGGGTTATCTAATTAAATATTTTATTTGGTATAAAGTGAGTCTAGAGTTATGTAATTAAATATTTTATTTGGTATAAAATGATTCTAGTGCCACTTTGGATGGATTTGCTATGTAGTTTTAGGCTTTATAAACTAGGAACAATTATATATACATCCACACCCATATATTTGACACATTTAAAACAAAAAGTCATTATCACATATGGTTGTTGGTAGTTTTATACAATATATCAAATGTATCAAATGTGTCAAATATATACCTTTCAGCCTATTTAAAACATATTAATCTTATTAATATAGTTGTTGGTAGTTTATATAAAATTAGAAAATTCATTATCAATGTGTGAATATTTAAAACATATTAATCGTATATCAAATGTGTCAAATATATACCTTTCCGCCTATTTAAAACATTTTAATCTTATTAATATAGTTGTTGGTAGTTTATATGAAATTAGAAAATTCATTATCAATGTGTGAATATTTAAAACATATTAATCGTATTAATATAGTTAACATATTAAAAACATTTTAATCTTATTAATATAGTTGTTGGTAGTTTATATAAAATTAGAAAATTCATTATCAATGTGTGAATATTTAAAACATATTAATCGTATTAATATAGTTAACATATTAATCGTATTAATATAGTTGATGGTAGTTTATATAAAATTAGAAAATTCATTATCAATGTGTGAAATGTATACTGCCTGCCTATTCCAAACATATTAATCTTCTTATTTCAAAGAAATTAAATTAAAACATATTAATATAAAGATATTAAAACATATTAATATAAAGATATTAAAACATATTAATCTGATATTAACATGGTTGGTTGCTGATAAAAGATATTGATACATATTAATATCGTTGGTTGTTGGTAGTTTTATACAAAATTAGAACCATAATAATAGTGAGACGACTTCTTCTTTCTAATAAGAGAAAGACAAATTCTTTCTGATGGATTTCTTCATTATTATAACAAATTATTTGCATTCCAGCTTTTCTTCTTGTTTTATACAAAATTAGGGGCACTGTCTAATAATAATCAGACAACTACTTTCTCATGATGGATTTCTTCACTATTATAACATTGACAGAATTATTTGCATTACACTTGTTCCTCTTGTTTTATACAGTTTATAAAAGAGGAATTCGATTAGCGATCTAATTTACAAAATAATTCGATTAGAGATCAAATTTTGTCAGTTGTTACTATGTTCTACTTAATATACCGGGACTGCGAGGTATATGAATGCTGGAACTTATCCTTTGTGCGTATGGCGAGGTATATTGTGAGAATCCCAACATCCGTGTTTAAAGCAGAGTTCCAAGCCCCTGCCCAGTGTCACTCTGTGCGCTTAGGTTCTATTGGTATTTTGTTATGTTTTTTATTTTCTCAATGAAAAGATTTACTCTGAAACTTGTGTGTTTGCGAGTTCATTCAGTGCTTTATTGCTTTATTACATATAAGAGAAGTGGTCCTGCTATGAAGTAAGTGGCGGCCATTAAATGAAACAGAAGAAAAGAAGAAAAAAGATCCTACCATGAAATGAATATTCTCATTCATTCAGTTCATTATTACATACCAGGGAATAGATCCGGCTATGATGTAAGCCGTAGGCGTCAAAAGAGCCTATAGAAATATAACCATAAGCTGCTCCAAAACGAAAACCACAAATTCATAGCTGTTGAAGTGCTTCCCTCGCTTATTTAGCTATATCTATATTCTCTTGTTCGCCACTCAAAAACTGCTGCCCCTTATGGAATAGCCTGTACACCCACAACCAGTACATAAATTAATTTCATCATTTATTAAGGCACTGAATGGAAGTACTTGAAGAAAAAACATATATGTAAATTATGTCAATGAAAATGGTGGACTAGAAATGGTGGACTAGAGAATGTATTCAAATGGATAGCAGTAATATGAAATAATGTGCTTAACCACATTAAACATTACGCGGGACCGCAGCTCCCTACAAACATAGCTACCGGAATTAGTTACTATTCGTCTATTAATTAGTAACTGGGAGAGACTTACGAGAGGGGCGTCGAATATCGCAGCGGCGGGGAGGCTCCTGGACGTTGCATGTATCTGGAAGGTATGCGGCTCTCTCCGCCATCGCCTGCTCTTCTCTTCGACCTCGCCCTTCGCGGCGTTGATTAATTGCATCCTCAGAATCCATGAAGGATGCAGATTGATCGAGCACTTGTTGTATGGCTGGGCATCGGCATTGTGGAGACATTCTTTCCAATTCGTTGCAGCAACTCTCCGATGGCTGCTCTCTCCGCCGCTCCAGGTAGTCCCGGCAAGAAGACAATCTCTGCGGATCGCACGACCCGCGTCGTTGCTGTTGCCAATTTTCTCCATACATATTGGCTTCATGCGCGTCAGCGCTGGGGGCACCCCAGTGAAGGAGAAGGAGAAGCGCCACGCCTAAACTCACCCATTTAAGCGTCAGCTTCGTTGTCGAAGGGGAAAAAACACCCATTGCTCTCTCGCTGTTCTTTCTTCGTTACAATGAATGATGGATTGATAGATGGAGCGCGAGTGTGAAGTTGGGAAGAGTAAGTGGGTATTTGTGAAAGCCTGGGAATTGAAGGTGTCTGTGTGCTGTAGGGACGTGGAAGTACAGACATGACGAAACGAACACATGTAACGCATGCCCCTACTCGGATTCCACGTCCCTGAGAAAGAAAGCCTACCTCCATTTCCAATCGCCGCGTCTTTCGAATAGAGGAATATTGCGGGCGTGTGGAATCCCCGATAGTGCAGTGTAGCGTCCCAACAACGCTACTTAGGGTTATTGCATTTAGACAAATTAAGTGGTGAGGATAAACTGCCTTGCCCTTCTAGTAATGCCATTTTTGGTAAGGTGGTGTAGATGTTTCACGTTGTTTTCATCGGCAAGGTTTAACGCAACAAAACTTCTACTGCGAACCACGTAATCAACACAGACTCCACTCGGAAGTTTTTATTAACGATGTCATGTCAAACTATACATTACCGAATACTAGGTTAATATGAATGGATTTTGTTTATGGCGTGCAACATGGAAAGAATATGTGTATATGCAAGATAACTTTCTCGAAATATAATTTAATATAGTGCTTAATACTAACCCTAGATTAGGGAGTCATCGAAACGGCGTCATTTACAATTTGGAAGGAAAAGTTCCAGCATGATGGATGACACTCTTATCTTGTTTTGACATTCTCCTGAGTGTTTTTTTGTTAATATGTTTAAAAGAAGATCTCTTTTTGATGAATAGCACTTTCTGGGTTACTAATATTTTTGTAATTTTTTAATTATGGTGGGGGCAACTATGTACTTTATTAATGAGAAATTAATAAATGATGCATGGGAGATGTACTTTTAAAGTACTGTTGAAATTTTTTTTTAACGAAAATAGAATACTAAGATGATCTAAAATTTGATAATTAAAAGGTTTCATTTCCTTTCAATTTATTAGAATCCTCTCTTTCCCATTAGTCTAGAGAATATTAGTCTAGAGAATATTAGTGTAGGCAAAGGACTCCATGGACATGAGTATGAATTTATTAGAATCGTCTCTTTCCCATTAGTATAGAGAATATTAGTGTAGGCAAAGGACTCCATGGACTCTCTTTAAACATGGATGTGAGTATGGTAGAAGGAACACATTAATATTAAAATTTGGAGAGAAATTTTTCATCATGATAGTTATTCAATTAATTGTTTATTATTTAAGTTGTTTAAATGTTAATTCTCTTTAAACCAATAAGGATGGAATTTAAGGCATTTACTCTTCTCAATCTCTTAAAGCTTCATCACACTAACATTAGTAGTGCAAAGGTGTTTAATGTCTCATCGTTATATTAAATGTGGTTCTCTTCTTCATGTGGCGTTGGACAAGTTTGAAATCACACCCTTTCTTTCAATGTCCATCTGTCGTGACATTAGGTGCTCGAATGATATAATTGGCCTTGTTTGGTAGAAATTAAGAAAGAATTGAGAGAAGGTCAAGACATTGTGACTCATGTGGATTTTGGAAGGACCCCTTTTTATATTCCCTCTCATCTCCTTCAAATAATGGTGAATCACATAGGCAACATATGGGTTATGTGTGGATTTTCAAAAGTTTGCCATAGTATGAAGAGATGCGAGCAAGGGATACCAAAGGAATAATAGTTGGTAGTGTCTCCGTTCTCTAACGACGTTGATGGTGTGAGGTATGGGAAGGAAAATTCTTAATTAATGTTTAGTAAAGAGACCATTTTTGTGTTAACAATATTTCAATTGAGGAAACAATATCATACATTGGACCAAATAAGAAATTATTTTGACTAAAAGAAATAGAATCTTTGTAATGCATGGAAGAGAGGATCATCTAGTCTAAGTGAGATAAATATTTTCCTAGTAAGAATATCTAGAACGAAGAAAATTGAACAACACAATTGATCTTCTACAATAACATCACCACAAAGAGTAGTGTAATTTCTCAAGAATCATAACCCATCCTCTTCAAGAATGGTAGAATATGCCCCAACGTAAGCAAAAAAATAGAAAAAACTAAAGTATCCCCTCTTGGTAATGCTTCCATGAAAATCAAGCATTGTATTCCATATAGAACGTTGCAAATAGATGAACCTATTGAAACATTAAAGATTATGAAACGTGAAATGTCCATTTAGAAGATGGCACAATAATGGTGTACACTCGATCCTAGGACAACCCCGTCATGGATATATTGGATGGAACAAAATAGCATAGTTCACTAAATCCCTTGATTTAGCAGCGGGAAAATTTAAACACACTCTTTCCAATGGCATGCTTCATACATGGTTGGAAAACATTATGTTTTAAGCATATCAAGCATCAAAAAATTCTTCACCTTTGGTTGTACGTAAAGTAGAGTGTAAGATTAAGGAATAATTAATTTTAATTGTTTCTTTCAAATATGCCTTTTCATGTTTATGAATTCTACACTGGTATGCAATCAGGTTATGTCTAAACACACGCATTAAATATTAGACCATTAGACCATTTAACAAATTAATCAGGACTAACACATGCATTAACAAAATGACACATGTTGAAATATTACCTCATTGGTGGTTGTTTGATCCTCGTATACAACCACACCATGTGCACTACCACCCCCCTTAGAGGCATCAAGCTCTTGCAAGAGTAAAAATTGCATATATTAAGAATATTTTAATATGTGTACAATATGGAAAAATTAAAAATTGAACAATAGAGTTTTAACAATTTCCTGACATGACCACCAGTCATCATAGAAGTATCGTGTGTTGGTCCACGACCATAAAAGGATTGACCACACATTGTGCAAACGTGTGGCTCGCTCTGGGGAACATGGGATGTCGATCTGTCCCCGCCAATAGATGGTACTCTATCACCGGAAGCTTGTGGTTGTACCCCACCAGAGAAAGAGGGCCTTTCCTAGTCAATAGTTGTGGTGTGTCCGGAAACCATCTCAGCTAGAGTAAGAAATGCATCTTGTGTCTAGGTAACCATCTCATGTGCAGGAGGGATGTCTAGCCTCAGTAGCTGGTCACGGGGTGGAGGTATCTATCGATTGGCATCTCTATGCCTAGCATTGGGTCGGTTTTGGGGAATCCCCCTACCAACGCCCTCGAATCCCAACATGTCAAAATAGTTGACATGTTTTCCCATCACAAATTATGGATACAGTTTCTGGAGGAAGTACAATGGTACTTCCCTATTGTTGTGCAAGGGAATATTGAAAATCATGTGCCAGCTAGCCATCCAATGGTCTCTAATGGGTTGAGAGATGCACCATTCTATCAAAATATGTGGCTTTCTTCTCTCTGGAATGTCATTCGTCCCAGGCACTCTAAATAATGTATAGATGTGCTCTTTTGTTATCTTTAGCTACTTGATCTCGTTATAGCTCAAACCATTGGCATATTCTCTTCTTTTGGTTTCTGTGTAGGATGTGATGCTATACAAAGCATCATTCTATCTAGCGATCGTATCAACTATTGTCAGCAATGTTGTTAACAAGGAGCGGCAGATCTCATCTCCACCCCTCCAAGCAGAACCAATCTCTCTAAGGTGACCAATAACTCTCAATATCTCCACATTGTGGTCCACAGTAGACACTACAATCATAAATAAAAATAAAATATCATTAGAAAAATAAACACATGGTATAATGACATCTCTAAGCAATGAAAAGTGTAAAACTAATGTATGACAAACAACAACATAAACTAAATTTATAATTTAAATTTTAAAATTGATCTTGAATTTTACAGTAAATAATAAACATTTAACATTTTTTCATTTTAAATTTATGTCCTAAATTCAAGTATAATTATAATTTCCATATGCATGTGTACATAAAATGTCCTATGTGCATATGTTGATTGTGAAGCTCCTCTAGCTTATTTTAAGGCTTGGATTGTGAAGTTTCATCGGAATTGTGAGGTGCTGACTAATGCCCTTGTAGTACCAATTCCTAGATTGTAGTTAGAGGCAAGGGATAAAGCCTACAAGAGGCAGCAAAATGTGTTATTGATGAATACAATACAAGTATAGGAAATGATTTTTTTAGATATGTAATGATTTGTTGTACTGTCATTTTTTTTGGACTCCAAAGTCCATTTAGCAGATATTTGTTTATATGTAATTTGGGTCATGTATGGATTCCACTTGATGTTATTTTAGTTGTATGCACTATTTCTATATACCAATGAGAGACTTTGCATAATTGTGTATAGTGGCTTTTATGGTTGCAAGGTTTCCATTGGATTCTATCATGTATGATAGTATGTGATTGGCATGTAATCAAACACATCAACCTCCCTATATAGATTGATATTCGTAGAGCCTATTGTTGAACTCCGTTGTCTTGAATGTAACCAAAAAGTACCCTTCAGTCAAGAGGAAATATTTGTTAAGTGTGGGACGCTTCTATACCTTATTTTAACACTTGGATTAGGAAGTTTCATCAAAACTATAAGGTGTTTATTGATGTTCTTGGATGATCAACTTCATTATTTTGGATAGAGGCAAGGGATTTACCATGTTTGTTTATGTGTTTTAGGGAAGATATGAATTCTACTTGAATTTTTTTTTTAGTTGTATGCAACCTTGCAATATAATTGACAAACTTTGCATATTTGTTAATTTTGGTTTGGATTCACAAGGATGTTTGTGAATATACATATGCAAATAGAGAACTTGTTTTGTTTGTTATGAGTTAATTGGGGTTTTGGTTTACATTGGGCATGTAAATTAGTTATGCAAACTTGCAATATACTTGACAAACTTCGCATATTTGTGAATTTTGGTATGGATTCACAAGGATGCTTGTGAATATGAATACGCAAATAGTGAAATTGATTTGATTTTTATGAGTAAATTGGGTTTTTCGTTTCCATTGAGCATATCAATTTTGGTATGGATTCACAAGGATGCTTGTGAATATACACATGGAAATATTTAAAATCATTTGGTTTTTATCATTAAATTGGGGTTTTGGTTTCCATTGGGCATGTAAATTCCTTTATGGGCATATAAATAAATAAAAATGGTTAAATTCAAATTAGGGCATAGAGATTATTTAATATAGGGAAATTAACATGAGAGAATTTGAAGAAAATACATCACAAGGAAAATATTGATCCCATGGTGGATTTTGTTGGCCTTTTCTCACCCAAAACACATTTTCCCTAACTCGTTTTCCTCCATCCGAAATCGTTCTAGCACGTCGCTGTGGTGAAAATAATGGGATCAGACTGTTATAACCCTAAAATAGGTTTTACTAAAGAGGAGCATGTTTTTTTTAGCTAAAACAGGAGCGCATTTTTGTTAGCTAAAATGGGAGTGCGTTGAGTTTAACTATCCTAATTGGCATCCATGTTGGAAACCTTTGGACTAGGCTTAGCAGGGTTGAGATTTCTTGGGATGATGTCTATTTTATGGATCAAGAGTGATTGACATCACTCTACCATTTCATCTAAAAGATCCCTCAACTTTGTGTACTCACCCATTTTTGTTGGCTATTCTCAAGATAGAAAAGCATACAAGTTATATGATCTTGTCACAAGGAAAGTGATAATCAGTCATGACGGTCAATTCATCGAAAATGAATCATGCGATGGAACCGTCGAGAATAATGTCCAAATTGTGTCGAATGTCGAGCATGACGACATGATGAAGGAAGTGGTTCAAATACCACATGTAAGTCAACCAGTCGTAGCATCGTCGACTCCCATGACACCACGACATAGTTCAGTACAAGGAACTTCAACACAAGTCACAGCTCAAGCTACACCGATAAGCACACCAAGAGGACAACAAACTTCATCAATATGCTCAACATCAACTGATCTAGTGAATACAAGAAGGCTGCATGAAATACATGAAGTTGGTACACCAAATTCCTTCTCTCTCTTTGCGTTATTTTCTCAAATAGATGATCCACTAACTTTTGAGGAAGATGTCAAAGAAGAAGTATGGGCTCAAGCCATGGATGAAGAAATATAATGCATTGAGAAAAACCAGACATGGGAACTGGTTGATGTACCAAAAGATAAAGATGTAATCAACATCAAATGGATTTTCAATACCAAGCATGATGTTGATGGGACTGTGCAGAAGCACAAGGAAAGAATGGTTGCAAAAAGGTTCCCACAGTAGCTCGACATATATTTCAATGAAACATTTGCACCAGTTGCATGCACAGATACAATCATAATAGTTTTGGACATCACTGAATAAAACAAATGGCATGTTTATCAAATAGATGTTAAATCAACAGTTTTGAATGGCTATATGGATGAAGAAGTATATGTGGAACAACCATAAGGCTATGAAGTTCCATGACAAAATCACAAAGTGTACAGGCTGAAAAAGGCTCTCTATGGTTTGAAGAAATCTCCAAGAGCATGGTACAGTCACATTGATTCCAATCTCACTAAGAATGGATTTCACAAAAGTGAAAGTGAGCCAACATTGTAAACCAAAGTGAATGAGCAAGGTAACATGTTAATTTTCTTCTTGTATGCAGATGATTTAATATTTACTGGTGATTTTGGCATAAAAGAATTTAGAATAGTCATGGAAGTGAATTTGAAATGACTGCCTTGGGGCTTATGAAGTTTTTTATGGGAATTGAAGTCCATCAAAATGAAAGAAGTATTTTTACATCACAATAAAAGTATGCAAGTATAGCTTTAGAAAGATTCAATATGTCTAATTGCAAGCCAGCCCCAACACCAATAATAATAGGTTTAAGATTGAGCAAAGATAATGATGGATCAACTGTAGATCCTACGCTATCTAAAAGGCTTGTTGACAGCCTTATGTATTTAACAACGACAAGACCAGACATCATGTATGGAGTAAGTCTAATCTCAAGATTCATGGAGTCACTAAAAAACTCTTATTATCAAGTCAGTAAAATAATTCTGAGGTATGTAAGTGCAACAAAGGATCTTGCCATTACGTATTCAACCTCAGAAATTTTGAAACTAATTGGATACACTAAGAGTGATAATGGAGGCAACATTGATGATAGGAAAAGAACATCTGGGTAGACATTTCATTTTGGTACAGGTGTTGTGTCACGGGCTTCGAAGAAACAAGATATAGTAACTTTGTCTTCAGCAGAAGCATAGTATGTTGCAGCTACAAGAGATGCACGTGCATTCGTTTGGAAGTGAAGAATGTTAAAAGACCTGTCGCAGAACCAACAGGAAGCAACAACCATTTTCTGTGACAACAATTTAGCCATTGCTTTATCAAAGAATCATGTGTTTCAAAAGAAAACTAAACACATAGACACAAGGTATTATTTCATAAGCGAATTGGTGAACAATAAAGAAATTTGTTTGGAATTTTGTAGGTCTGAAGATCATCTTGTAGAAATATTTACAAAACCTTTGGCAAGGGATACATTCCACTATCTACGAAGTTATTTAGGAATGACAAGTTCTGCTCAATGAACTCTTTCATGGATAGATCAAGTTTCAGCTCTGAAACATTTTGTAATATTTTGTTTTATAAATTGTGATCTGCTCATAATTAAGGGGGAGTGTTGGAAATATTAATTACTTGCTGATAAAAATATCAAATTAGTTGACTCTATCAGAGTCTATAGAAGGTATGTTTATTTTAGACATTCTAACGGGGTGAAGATTTCATGTGTCTCATATATAAGTTATTCGAATTAAATTTCTGAAGATAAGTTTCTAAGTAGATAGTTATTACAGCCTTTGATGTAAGTTGGTAGAAGATTTCTATAAGAAGAAGTATATTGTAATAGACACAAACAAAACAAACAGAGATAGAACAAACAAAAAGATACAGACAGAAATATAGAGAAGAGAAGTGCAGAGAAAAATAAGGAAAAACTCTCTAAAGATTTTGAAGCTCAAGCTTTTGTGTTTTATGAAAGTGTTGAGAGCTGAAGCTCTGTAAAAGGTGAAAAATCCTAGTAAATTCCCAAGTTTGTATTTATAGAAATATCACTTTATTATGCTGCCACAAGAAATATAAACCCATAGTTTATGGTTCAAAGAAATTTTTATTTAGCCGCACATCTGCTCCAAATTTATGTGAGTGAATTTTGTTTACATTTACTATCTCGTGAAAGACACAAAAAATCCATAATTATTTCACTGCTTAAAAATTCTATTTTTTTTATCAGTAGAGTGTGCCACGTGAAAAGTGTTTTTCATGACATGAGTCTTTAGAATAAAAAATATATCTTTTATAAAGTTGGAGAAAAGTTGGTTGCACAGGAGTTTGTCGCAGCCTAATTCTTGTTGCAGTAAAAGCTGGTCGAAAGTAAAGTGAGTCTCTGGAGGTTAAAGTGTGTTGAGTAAAAATATCATAAAGTATATCATGGTGACTATGTCGAAATAATACCATCTCAAGTATTTTTTTCACAATACTTTATATTAAAATAAAAAGGGAAATAAAATTTTATGACTGCGTGATAACTAAAGTCTACCATCGCGGCAGGCACCATTTTTGAGATCAAGATTGTGGAATGATTTCGGTAAGGAAGTATCGAGCCCTCTGCAAGTTCACGAGTTTAATAGAATGGCCTGAAAAAGATACCTATGGGATTTATCACTTTCAACTCATGCAAATGTGCTAGTTAATAATCAGTTCAACATCGTCCCTGTCGGCTAATCCAAACATGGTGAGTGTTCCCTTCAAATCTTCCATGGAGATGAAATCATCCATCAACGAACGACTTGAATGCCTCCTTCAATTCCTCTTCCCGTGCTTCCCTGATCTTGCCCTTCGCTTTTAGGGGTTACGTAGCCATAAAACTAATCTCCCACAGACCGATGTCAGAAAACGAAGACGTCGAAGTCCAATTCATTGGCTCCCTCATAGAAGTAAGTGTGGATCATTAGTTCAAGATGGGGCAATGGGATGGGTAAGTCGAGGCTCTCTAGGGCATAGCCAAGCTCATTTGTTAACAACTCTGAGACGACTAAACTTGAGTTATCCCTTCATCATAAAAATTTCATGTCGAGACTTTGACCTATTTTTGCTCGTTTGATAAAATTTGTCTAACTCCCACACAAGTCAAAATTTAAAATTGACCAAAAATATTTAGACAAGTTTTTCAAAGGATTAAATTTCGTTGGACTTTCGACCCGACTCTTTTTACCTGGAAAATTTTTACTTGTCGGTTTTACCCTTTTACCAAGACAATTTTTACTTGTCGGTTTGACCTTGACCTAGTTACTTGATTTCGACAAGTTTTACTTCGATTGACTCATTGGACTTTTAGTCAAACTTTTACAAAGGATATTTCTTAGTCTAAAGACTTAAGAAATGAAAAATAATTTTCACCAACTCGGAACATGGACTAAAACTTGACATAAATATAATTCAAAAGATTTTCAAAATCAAATGACCAAATATTAAGTAAGACTTGTGTTGACCACTCTATCGTAAAACCTCGAACTTTTACACGATGAAATGATTATAGATTCTTTGATATTTCACTTAGACTGTAAATGTAAACAAAATTTACTCAAGTAATTATGGAGAGAGTGTGCAAATAAATAAACACGTATTCAACCATAAATTATTGATTTATATAAATTTTCGGGACAGAGAAAAGAACTATTTCCATAAATACAAACTTGGAAATTTACAAGGGTGTTTATGTAACAACCCCCTTACTAAGCGCACTTGAATATGGGGTGCGCTAATGAGGCGGGGAGCATTCCCACAAAACAGAGGTCGTTGGGGTGAAGGAGACCGCGACACACCACCTTTAGCACCAACACAAGGGGTGCGCTCGATTAGAGCAATGACTTAAGGTGGCACCAAAGGAACACTCGAATATGCAACCGAGATGATGGTTAGTGAGTGTGCATTTCCTAAGAGCACGGATGAGAGGCATCATGAAGTGCATGAGCATGTGGAGGAGACACACTGAAGGAACGCCCATGATGAAAGCATGCTAAGAAGCTGCATGACGGGGCGAAGTGCTCCACACCAAGAGCGCACTTCATGGATGTGAAGAAAAGTATGTGGAACCGACGGGCCCTAATGATGACACTTAGCAGAGCACTTGATTAAGAGGGCTGATGAAGACGCTAGCATGTGGTCCAACGAGTTGGAGTGGAACGCAAGTGAATGGGCGTGCATCTTGGCCAAGCCAAGAATGCTCCCATATAAAGGTGCATCCTAGAGCACTAAGGAAGGAAGATAAGAAGGAAGCAAGTGAGGAAGTAAAGATAGTAGCAGACGTAGTTAGCGAACCGCACCACAAGAAGATGCAACTTCTACGAGCATGCCCAATAGAGGTGTGTTGTTCCTTGACTCTTGTATTTGGTTGTTGGCGTGGTATCTTGTCGGGAACGCGGCAGGAGCTCTGCCGATTTTGGAAACTCCCTATCTATGTAAACTTGTTCAATGTTAATAAAAGCTTCTAGGGGCTCTGCGGTTGGAAACCCCACCATTTTCAAATTGTTGTGTGTTTACTTATGTTTTGGATAAGTAAATGTATAACTGATAAACGTGTTAAGTTAAAGTGTTAAGGCTTCTGCATAAGAGTAGGCGCAGTCTGTTGGAGACACACCTGGGTTGGCCAAGCCCCCAAGACAATCCCAGGAAATGCTGCATGGACTGAGTTGAGTGTACCTTAGGCATGGCGGAGAGTCCCGTGACAGATGTTATCAGAGAGGTTGCTCTATGACGCTGTAAGAATCGAGCTCTCGAATATGAGTGGGTTGATGTGATGATAGAGGCGCATATGTAAAGTTCTCATGGAAAATCCTTCCAATATGCCCAAGGCGCAACTGTTGGAACAATTGTTAGTGAAGGTGGTAGGCGCGACGAGGACTGTGAGTTGTGAGTGCCTATCGTGAGCTTCACTAGCAGAGGACACAAGGCGTTGGAAGGAGACATTTCCAGCGTGTATGAAGATGGACGAGTTGGCCACTCTATGGATTTGGCACCAGCGCTATGAAAGCACTCTAGGAAATGCACTCGAGTGCGTTGTCGAGGAACAGAGAGCATTCTCCACAAAGAAGTGCGTTCACCGTGGTTTGGCTAGAGAATCACATGATGAGGTGAAGGGTGTGATTTTCTATCACCTCGACGCTAGGGATGATTTTAAGGAACCAAACTTATTTAAAAGTGTATAAATGTTGGCGAATCTTACCAATTCTTAAAACACCAACAATAAAATGTTTGGTGATATTTTTCAAAAAATATTTTAATTTTCAAGGATTTTATATCGTTTATATAATAGATTGGCTATTTTTAGGGTGAAAAAAGTTTACCCCATCAAAATTGGGTGAAACAGGGCTTCAAAAATTGCAAAATGGTGAATCTTTTTTTAGAGAAAACCTCCTAAAAATATCCCATGGGCTAAATTTCGCCCCTAAAATTATCCCTGCTCGATGCCATGAAGAATAGTTCGAATGAATTAAGCTTCGGGGAGGTTATTTTGAATGGAAGGAAGGTGAGGGCGTTCATTGACAATGGCACCTCTCACAATTTCATCAAAAAAGAAGTTGTAGGCTCATTAGGGCTCAAGACTAAGAGTTGCGACACCAAGGTTGAGGCTGCTAACTCTTCAGTGAAAGTGGCTATAGGATTTGCTGCAGCGGTGCATGTTCAGTTAGGACTCTGGACAGGGAAGGATGACTTTACAATCATGCCTCTCGACAAATTCGAGATGATTCTTGGAAAGGATTTTATGCAAAGACATCAAGTGGTGTTGATTTTATTTGCAAACAGAATGGTGATCTTAAGTGGAAAGAATCATATCATTGTGCACACCGTTCCTAGCGAAATGAAGCAACATGAAAAGTTCATTTCTATGCTAAGGATGAAGAAAGTGGTTCGACAAACAAGGTCGTGGATGTATGTTGCAGCCTTATTGGATGAGTCTGATACGAGGAGTGTGGGGACGCCTATGCCACTTGTCCTCTCTAACATGTTGTCTTCTTGCATGGACTTGATGGTTGAAAAATTCCTGAAGGTGTTTCCACCGAAAAGGGCTATAGACCATCGAGTAGAGCTGGAGCTAGGCTCAAAGCCTGTTGCGAAGGATCCTTATAGAATTTCAAGACCAAAATTGGAGGAGTTGAAATAACAGCTAACCCAGTTAATGAACACTAGTTTCATAAGGCGTTTAAGGTCCCCTTTATGGTGCTCATGTATTATTTGAACATAACAAGGACACGTCGGAGTTGAGGATGTGCTTGGACTACCGCATGTTGAATAAGCAAACAATCAAGAACCGATACCCTCTTCCGTTGGTAGTAGACTGCTTCGATAAGTTGGCTAAGGTAAGATTCTTTTCGAAGTTTGATTTGCGACAGGCGTACTTCCAAGTGAGGATCGCAGAAGGTGATGAGTACAAGACAACATGTGTGATGTGTTACGGGAGTTTTGAGTTCCTTGTTATGCCTTTTGGGCTATGAAATGCCCCTGTGACAATTTGTACTCTTATGAATGAGGTGTTGCAGCTATTTCTGGATAAATCAGTGGTGGTATATCTAGATGACATCATTGTCTAAAGAAAAATAATGGAAGAACATCAATGACACTTAGTAGAGGTGTTTGAGGTGCTTCGAAAAAATTGACTATTTTTAAAGAAGTCCAAGTGTGTTTTTGGGCAAGAGGAGATTTTGTTCCTATGCCATCGAATAGGGAGAGGCATGATTCGCATGGATGATAGGAAGGTTACAGCCATCCAAGACTGGGAGGAACCTTAGACAACGTAGGAAGTGTTGAGCTTCCTTGGTTTGGATAACTATTATCGTAGGTTCGTTAAATGCTATTCCAAGATAGCCACGCCAATTACCGAGTTGTTGAAGAAGCACAAGGCCTAGAAGAGGTCTACGAAGTGTGAAGAAGTGTTTGGTGAACTCAAGTGTAGACTTGCAACCTCCCTCGTGTTGCATTTTTATGACTTCAAAAAAGAGTTTGAAGTTTAGACGAATGCATATGACTTCTCTATTCGAGGTGTCTTAACGTAGGAGGTCCACCTGATAGCTTATGAAATTCAGAAGCTTAAGGATCAGGAGTGAAGGTACGCAGTTCACGAGAAGGAAATTACAATAGTGGTGCATTGCTTATGAGCTTGGTGACATTGCTTGTTGGGGAAGCCATTTGTCGTGCAGACGGACAACATAGACACCATCTACTTCGCCTCCCAATTGAATTTGTCACCTAATAAATCGCGTTGGAAGGACTTCTTAGCAGAGTTTGATATGACCATTGAGTACCGTCTAGCAAGGATAAATGTTGTTGTGGATGCCTTGAGCAGGAAATCTCAACTCGTTTCCTTCAAGGAGCAGCGCAGTGACTCAACAACGCAGTTGGTTTCAGATTTGTAACAGAGAATTCGAGACACTTTGAGGGAAGACTCGACAACCAAAGAGATAATCACACAGTTTAACGAAGGGAAATCAACGAAGTTCAAAATTAACGATGGGTTTCTCTTCTAGAATAGATGCCTTTATGTATCGAGAAACTCTCATCTTCGAAGAGACCTGTTAAGATAATTTCATGATTATGCTTGGGCAAAGCACTTGGGATAACACTGAACAAGAGCTTTAGTGGAGAAGAGTTTATATTGGGAGAGACTATGGAAATACGTCAAGGAGTATGTGTGCACTTGTCTAATTTATCAGGAAGACAAGTCGTGCACTAGGAAGAAAGAAGGCCTGTTGCACCCTCTTCCCGTTCCAGAGATACCATGGATCAACGTCTCCATGGACTTCATTACACAACTACCATTTGATCATGGGTACACGAGAATATTTGTGGTGGTGGACCGTTTCTCCAAGTATGCGACTTTCATTCCTATGAAGTCTCAGTCAAAGATGACAGATGTGGTAAGGTTTTTTTTCAAACATGTGGTGAAGTTCCAGGGCTTACTGCTTAAGATTGCTTCTGATTGGGATGCTAGGTTCATAGGGAAGTTCTGGCCAACACTGTTCAAGTTGATTGGGACATATCTGCTCACCAGTTCTGGGTTTCATACTAAAATAGATGTACAAATTGAGAGGGAGAACACTATCCTAGAGAGATACTTGTGGCACTTTGTGCACACTGAATAACTGTTGCTACTGCAACAACTCTCCAACAAATTTTTCCTGGGGCCCGCCTTTGGATTTCTAGTCTTTGGTGTTTCTTGAAGTTGTTTTTTCCTTATTTTTGACTTAGTCTTTCATTGCAAAAAAAAAAAATTCAAACAAAAAAATCATTTTATCCACCCGACGTATCAGTTGAACTCATTGAGTTTATCCGATACAACAAAGATTCTACCTAGTTTCTTGCCGATCTTCATGCCCTTTTGTCTTTTCGGAAGAATCACGTAAGTTTACCGATGCACCGATTAAACTATGATGTCCGCAGCCAATGTACCGGAAGGCTAGTTGATAGCTTTCCAACGAAGTGGATTGAATTGGTAGAAGGAGTCATGTTCTCTCTTTCCCGCTGTTTCGAAAGACTCAAATGAGTTATCTAGAAAAATCCATACCAATTTTTTAGATGACCTTTTTGTCTACGCCCGATATTTTTCAGAATCCTAGCTGATACCAAGCTTAAACATGAGTGTACTTCTGGAAGAAGAGTCCTGACAGTCGATATGCGTCGGATCACTTCAATATTTCTACCCAACACTATTGGAGGCGCGTGTCTATTTCCACCCGATTGTATTTGAAGGATTCACCCGATACCCTGCGGTTAGAAACTTTTGAGTCACTCGATAAGTTTCAACAAGGAAGATAACTTTCCACCCAATGAACATCGGCTACCTCTTCGTTTATCACCCGATATCATCGTTTTATTTAAATTTTGATGCGGTCCCAATTAAATGCCATAAAGTCGCATGTGTGGACAATTTATTAATGATTTGGCTAATAATTTTTAAGCGCCTAGGGCGTGTGTCACGATTATTTCATTCCCGTTGAATTTGTTGGGATTTACAGAGCGAGCTGTCAGTCGCATTGCAAATCCAGTCAGCCGCATAGAGGTTGAGCACGTTCCATCCCATTGTTTCTCCATGCCAGGTAGGATTTTATTATCCTGCCCAGTCATGTTAATGTTTTGGGGTTTTAGGTTTTATCTTTACCCTAGTTTTATATACCCATGATTTTGGGGTTTTTTGCCTTGCGATTTTGTACGCTAGACGTTGGGGTTGCTCTGCTCATGTCTCACAAGGCATTGAGCTTTTCTAGCTACCTCGCGCTAGTCGTCGGTTCTTCCCGTTCCATGGGGGTTTCATTGGCAGTAGGTTGCAGAGGGGAGGATGTCGGAAGACTACCATTTTGCCGTTTGCACCATTCAGTTTCTTTTTCAGAGGAGCCCAGGAAAGGGGGTTATTACCATTGGCTGGGTGTTAGGTCATGTTTTTGTTTTCCATCTTTTAATACTTTTGTTTATGTTTTGAAGTTTGGTTTTACTTTTTACTCCTAGAAAATTTTGTTGCTTAGGATATTTTGAATTTTTTCCCTTTAAGCTTTCATGTTATTTGTTTTCTTCGCTTTATTTTTGAAAATTTTAGTTTGATTTCATAATCAGAGGCTTATAGAAGGCTTATATGGATTAAAAGGTCTAAAGAATATCATAAAATCTTGATTAAGGTTCCTAAACCAAGTTTAATCCTTTTTCATGACTTTAATTTTTGAAAATTATTAACTCAAACTTTCTTGTAGCGCTAACCAAAAACAAATACACATATGCACTACAAGAAAGTCACGCAAGTTAAAAATCATTATTTCTGGTTCAGTTTTCTTCAGAATTCTCACACATAAGATGTCAATCATACTGAGTGATGGATTTGATACGTGTTTCTTTTAGAATAATCATTGTGACAGGTGTAAATATCATCATGAGGGTGAATTGTGATGGTTTCTTGTTGAGATGATGCAATAATGATAGCAAACCATAATGAGACAAAGGCATTTTGAATCACCTATTCCCTAAAGTGCACGTAGAGCAGGTGAAGGTTGTGGCGAAAAATCAGCACTTGGTAATCAGAATTTTGAAACAGAGCGAAAATTAGTGCTTTCAGGAGCGGTTGTCTGGAGCTATCAAAGCGGTCAGAGAAGATTGGGGAATGCAATTTGACACCTGACAGTCAAGAGAACAAGATTCCAGTAGCTGTAATAGTCGTTTTAATAGGTAGGATGCGAACTGATTACCAAGGGTCATAAATTTGGGGTTTTTTCTAAACAGAGGATTAATGATCGAATTGATGGAAGATTATTAGTTTTAAGCATAATTGATACTAAATGATGGATTCTCAGTCATGGAATTAAATTATTTACCAGCCTAAACGAGAAAAGTTCAATTTAAGGTTTTTAGGGTTCCCCTATACAGTATTGTATGTCATTTTATCAAAATTTGAAGACAGTCAGAGTGTGTTTTATTGACAGAAGCTATTTGACAATAATTCAAAATGAAAACGAGTGGTAAGACTAATAGGGTAGAACCCTCAAACTTAAGTTGGTTTCAAAACTTTCCAGATTGTGCACAATTGTTTGCAAAATTAGGGTGGTTAGTGTTCTTTGAAAAGATTGAAGGTTATCACTCAGGTGTTTATTAGAAATTTGCTCAATGTTTAGACAAGGATGTAGTGTATTTTGATACTTTGAAGTTCAAACTGACCAGGGAGTTACTAGTAGAAGCAACAGGAATTCTGGATGAGGGAGAATTCTGGTTCAAAGAGGTGCCCTTCACTTTTGATGCACAGAGATATCTACTTCCAGGTGTAGTAGCAGAATGGGGAAAGGGTGTACCTACTCAAAATTTTAAACCTGAGTGGATAGATCCTATCAAAATCTTACAAAGCTATATCACCTATGAGGGGATATTTTCTTTTGTGTTTAAGTATCATTTTAGATTCCTTCAACATCTCAGTCATGAATCCAAAATGGATCTCCCTTTATTCTTTTTGAAAAGTTTACAGAAGATGTCAAGTAGGGTGAAAGAACATCATGATCATACAAAACAATTAGTTTTTCACCACGGGCTCATAAAAATTATCATAAGCACTGTATTGCAGAAAAGAGAGAAGACATGGGAACACTTCTTATTTTGGTCAGCTTTCAAAACTGAGAAGGAGGAGCAGTCTCAGAAGAGACAGTTATATAAGGGTTAGATTTTGAACAAGAAACTTAAAAAGAAGGTCATAGTCAAAGATGAAGAAGCTGGTAAACCAGGAAAAGCTTCAAATCAAGAAAATGAAAACATAGAACTTGGACAACGAATTAATGTTGAAGAAAGCAAAGTTTCAAAGTCAAAGATGAAGGACGTTGAGCCAGTGGAAGATGTTTTACCTGCGGAATCAAATCAGGGTGTAAAGGAAGATGTTAAGGAGAAGAAGCAAAGCCCTATTACAGTACTTTCTGAAGAGCATGAAAAATACTTATCTAATGAGGCTAGGGTTCCTACTACTAATGAAACTAGGGTTTATTTTAAACAAGAAATACACAGCCATTTTGAAGAGGAGACAGTGTCACGAAAGAAAAGAATGAAGGTTGTTGAATTAACTTCAATAACTCATCAAGGGAAAGTTTTGAAAATGTTAGGAGAGGTTGGAGTAGTCTGGAGACCCAAGACAAGGCCAAAGAACAAGCTTAGGTTAAACATGAAGAAGCTATTAAATCCCAAACTAGCTGAGAAAAAGGTTATAGTAATAGAAGATTCATTGTCTCAGGAGAAATCGGGAGATAGTGAAGATGACAACAAAGAAGTTATGAAGGGTAAAAAACCAATAGTTTCAAAAGAAAAAACAGTCTTCACTGATGCTAAGATCTTAGACATTTTCATGGAGGTTCGAAATAAGATGATTCAAGAATAGCAGCAAAATTATATAAAGAGTTCTTGTATGGAGAAAAAAGAGGTAATTGAAGAAGCCCAGTGCAATGTTGAAGCTGAAAAACATCCATAGATTCCTGTGACCTTCACAAAGCTTATGAAGGAGGATGAAGAAATATACAAGAAGCTAAAAATCCCATGGGCACCAAAAGCGATGCTACCAATATCAAAAAGTAAATGTATTGATTCTGAAAAGGAAAATCTACAAAGGAGTAGTAAGCAATACAAGCATCAAATTGAATATATGCATGAAACTAATGATGGATTAGTTACTGCAAATAGGAGACTTAGAGAAGACTTGGAAGAAGTGAACAGTCACTACCAGGAATTGATTGCAGTTTCTAAAGAAGCTCTTAAAAGAAAAAGACAAATAGAGAATCAGTTTACGGAGCTAAGGCAAACTATCCAGGAGTTGACTCAACAGAAAGAGGAGTTAACAAAGAGAGTTATAGACTTGGAAGCAGACCAGCTGAAATCTAGAAGGAAAGCTCAATCATTAGAGGGAATTGCTCTTCTAGCAGAAGTACTTTAACGAGAGAACTTATTAGTTAGTTTGAAAAGTAATTTCATTTTTGTATAATGATAAATTTTATATTGAACAGTTTGATAGATAACCTAAAAATTAGTTAGGGTTCAGTTATGCAACTATTTTTGAAGGAATAGGATAAATGCAAGTTGGTAAAAGGACCAAGGGTTCGATTTTTGTTGCAAGGGAAGGCTATCAGGCTGGTTTATGAGATAAGTGTAAATAATCTTATGTGTTTTTGATGACTGAATTATGAAATATATGCAACTATATGCCCTTTAGTTTATTGACTGGTTTCATTTCTAATTTGTGTTAATTACTCAGTTGGTATATTCATTTCATGTTTAAGGTTTTTATGCTTGAAATGCTTGCTAACTGTGGGTGAAACTCAGTACTGTGTTTATTCTATTTGGATTATGGTTTATATGTTATGCATCTCAGTCATTAAAATGCTCATGATTTAGTGTTTTCTTTGGTCTTATGACTTTTTTCCCTCTTGTATTCAAACTATACAACAAAAACCCTAGAATACCTACTTTACTTAATTGATTTATTGAGATTGTGTTGGCTTGTTCTTCTGTAGTCTGAGAATAATTTCTGGCACTAACACCGGGTAGAGAGATTTTGGATCAAGAGTTTTTTAAACCGCTACGAGCTATTAGAGACCTGGTCATGATGCCCATATCTTTCCAGGCTTACTTCTGTTGATGGTATTTGCATCCCAGGGGTTAAGGTTTCCTTTCTTAGGGCTATCTTGACCTAGTTTTTTTTAACTGTGGGCTGTGTAGGAAACTATGGAAAATCTTAAGCCTATGCCCAACTCTTTCCATAGCATTATTTTGTTACTGATTGAAACGTTCCAGGATGATGTGGCAATGCTTGTTGTTTTATTTGAGTTCATGTTGTTTCTAGTAATATGTATATATGCGTCTAAAACTTGTTTTGATGATTTTGACAGCCTTAATATTTATTTAGCACCATGCCTAGAAAACGAAAGAAGAAGGCCCAAGCTATGGAAGATGATCTAGAAGTGGAAATAATCACGAAGGTATAAATCATATATAAAGATAATAGGCCAGTGGCTGGAGCTGATCTTGTGTTCAGACGGGGCCAGATATATCAAATGATCAAAGACCACACTATGCCAAGGGCAGGTTTAGAAGATATAGCAATCTACACAAATATAAATAGGTCAGCCATCATGAAGGCATCCACTTGTCCTGAAATTTTTCCATGTTCTGAAGTCATCGGTTGGATACTTCCAAGAGTATATGTAGCTAAGATGATCCTGGCAGATGTAAATGGGCAGTTTTTTGCTGCTTATAGTCTGGCATATGTAGCTTAGGCATGTAAGATACCCATAGCTCAGATGTATCTAACAGAAAAATGGTTGAAGGAGTTAGACCTGGATATTGTTTACTGTATAAAAAATATGATCATCCATGGGAAGTAGTTCTGTACAAATCCTACTGGGGAGTATGAAACTGTGAATTTACGTACCCCATATAGTCTTATATATTTGATGAACCGAATCTTTGGCTGAGCACATGGAAACTTTTATAATATAGGCTGGGTACCAGTGATTTACTTTGTAGCTACAAAGGGAACTATTTTCAACTAGGATGACATAGTTTCACACATATTATCATCTTGCATTAGCGCATCACTTTGAGGTGCGTCCCAAAATAAATTGGAATTCTACATGAGTTCTTTTGTGATTGATTGTATTTTATGCACTCACCAAATCCCAGCACTAAACTGCAAATGGGATAAGACAAAGACCCCTATGTATTCTATGTACCAGCTCTTCTGGGCCCATAAATATCACAATTCTTAAAAGAACATCTGTGAATACTTCATCATTCCACTCTACAAGCTAATATTCTTCACAGAGTGTGATTGCATGTCTGAAAAGACATTAGAAGTAGTGGAGGAGAATAACAAGTATTACCTTTCTGAAGAAGGCTTGTACATAAGGATGTATGGGGGTCCAGAGCCCCTTCCCTATTGCCAAAGTATGCTACTGATTATAGTGTGCACAAGGAGGCGGTGAGGAAACTTTATATAGATAGGATCGAAAATTTATTGTTTGATCATAAGAAGGTTCTGTACCCACCTCTCCCATTCTATATAGGTAGTTACAACTTTGACAAACTAAAGAGTGCATCTGAGTTTGTAAAGGAATTGGAATATTTTCATTTTGGGGAAAATATTTTCCACATAAATGATTCAGTATACAAGATTGCAAATTACTGTGTGGTGGTAGGAGTGCATTTCGAATACAAGGACTACTAGGACAAAGATGAAGAGATCTTCCACAATTCCCACAATATGACAACTTTGAGCCAGAGGTTCAAGAAAAAAATAAAAACTGTGGGTGGCAAAGGAGCCAGTACTAGTGCTATTGAGAAGAAAAAACAAGAGGAAGAAGATGCCAGGAAAATAGAAGAAGAAGCCCACAGATTGTCACAAGAAGCAAGGCAGCGTTTAGCTGAGGAAGCACAAAAGAAAAGGCGGGAAGAGGAAGACTAGAAGAGACAAGAAGAGGAAAATAAGAGAAAAGAAGAAGAAGAAGATAAAAGAGTATGGTAGGAGATTGAAAGAATTAAGAAGGAAACAACTGAACGAGAAAAAGAAGCAGCAGAAAAGGAAGCCAAGGAACTAAAGAAGAAAGAGAAAGAAGGTTGGGATCAAAAGAATCAAGAGTAGGAACAAGCTCATGATGATCCCATCGATTCAATTTTTCCATCAAGCAGCAGGGCAACAAAATATCCAGCTCCTGCGTTAGAATTTTATCTAATTCATTTCACCCCATCTCAAGAGCAGGAGGTAGCTGACCTTAATACAATTTTTTATGATAGAAATAAGAAAAGGATTGTCATGAGAACCAAAAAGAGGGTGGACACTGGAAAGAATCATATATGAGGTATGGTAACTAAGAAAATAGTCGTCCATGGGACTAACAATGATCCTAAACTCCTTGCAAGGGAAGATGCAACCTCAGCCCTTGCAAATGTAGATAATGTGGATAAAATGGTGGATGATATGGAACAATATAAAGAGAAGATATCTCAAATGAGGGAAATTTTAAAGAAAGAAAGAGGTGAAGAAAAAGTCTTGAAAAGAAAACATGAGGATAGTCTCGACGAGCTGGAAATATTTAGAGAGGCATGCCAAATTTTACAATCTGACAAGGATGCCCTGGTATTGTCAGTGAATATCATTGAAGGAGAAAAAAGGGATCTAGAGAAGTGAGTTGCAGAAGTAGAACAGAAAGGAGATGCAACTAATAAAAGGGTGGAAGAGTTAGAAGTTCAAAACAATATACTAAATGAGCAACTCCATGAAGAAAAGGAGAAACAGTCAGATATTGCTCCTTTTTGAAATCAAGCATCGTTGCTGCAGAAAGAATTGAATCAAGTTTTGTTGAAGTTGGCTAGGGAAATGTACAAATTTAAACAGATAGAAGCAAGGTTAAAAGAGATAGCATAAAATGCAATAGAGCTCTGGAAGAATTTTTTCGATGTGGCAGAAATTATGAGAAGCCAACTCGCTTGGATTGGAGGTCATTCAACCTTCCCAGTGAACATGCCCTAGAAAACCTTAGGAAGTATCAAGATGGAATTTGTGATATTGAATTTTGGCTGGAAATCAGTAGTATGATTGAACACATCCGTTGATAAAACCATAGAAAAGTGTACCAAGTTTTACAAAGGAATATGTTTGATCCGCCATCAATGCCAAATTTTGACACGTACCCCGTAGCAGGACTTCCCAGGAAGAGAGAAGCACTTAAAAAACCTCCAAGACAAGATACAGAAAGGAGAAGAGAGAATATATAAGATTGAACGTATCAGTCGGGAAGCCATTGGAGTCTGGATTATACAAGTTTCGGTACACAACCATATTTTTGAAGACCTGTTGAGCAAGAACATGCCAAAGATCAAGGAGATAGAGTCCTAGTTGTCAAAACATGAGATAGCAGCGCGAGTGTTAGAGCCAATAGAATATTGAATTATAAATGAAGAATCCCAAGCATGGGATGTGTACATTAAGAGTCAAATTGGTTCCACCTAGGTTATTTGATTTATCAACAAATGGGGGTTTTCTTTAGGTAATATTTTGTTCTAGGTCCTTTTCCTAGTGAGCCCTAGAGGACGAAATTTTGTAAATGAAAGGTTAGGGGAATCCCAAAGGGTAGAGAATACCAAGAGTCATTTTAAAAATGTATAAGTATAGATAGGATCAAATAGAAGAGGGACTTTTCTAGCTTTCTTAAGTGAACTACTTGTTGTAAGAAGAACTACTTCTTGTTATAATAAAGAGGATCAAAATTCTGCTAGAGAAGGAGCTATTTAAGTTTCGAATGCATGTTGTGTATATGGCTAGATATGGAACTATTTATGCTTTGGCTTAATATGCAAATATGTGAGCTCGTTCTAACTTCTGGACTATTCTTGTGTTGTGAATGATTTCATTTCCTTCTTATGAATCTTATGCAGCAAATTAGTAATGAAAGTTTTAACAAACAATGAGTAATCTCTATGTTAATTTTTTATGCTATGTTTATGTATTCCGAATTGATCAACTATCTATAAAATTACTTGTGCAAAAATGCAGTACATTACTCATATAAATAGTAATCTTTCTCCCTGGGACACAACTGGTAATTAGACTTAAAATTTATTTTAACTTTACGGTAGTCAGGCTGTTAACTAGATGGATTCCCCATAACAAACGATAAGTGATCTATTTGGGAATGATTACTGGGGAGAATCCATAATGTCGATACCTGGGATTTTCCAGGAATCAACAGTTTTGGCGCTACAAGAAGGACCTCCAATGCATGGATGGCAGAGGAAATCCATTTGACCGCAACTATTCCATCAATAAAAAAATGAAACTAGTTTTTCTTAAGAAAGAATAAACCCTGAAACTGCCGATCACCTTTACCAAGTTCCTTTTGAAGTAGTGGATCATTTCAGAATAAACACAAGGTGATACACAAGAAATCTTGGGGGATTGCAAACAATCCTCGAATTACAAAGAAGAGGAGATTCTAAGCAAAGACCCATGTGCACAGAAGATTCAGTCTCAGTAGGAAACTTGGAAGAATTGGTAAACTTATCCTTACAGGAAATTGACCAACCTATTAATCAATCAGGGCCTGAATCTCCATACAGTTCACCTTTTCAATCTCCTTTTCAATCTCCACCTCTATCTCCTCCATGAATCATGGCCAAAAATGTACCTCCAAATCCTAATGTAAATTAGCCTAATCGACCACCTATACCAGCTTGGAGGGCTAGAACACCATTGAACTTGGCTCCTCCAGTCCATGCTTTTCCCCAGAATCATGAAAAGTCTTTGCCTGGATTTGATCTGGGAGAAGGCATATCTGTAGATGATCACCTACAGAGTTTTTTCTTGGCCTTAGATGCTTTAGCAATAGAACATGAGGATGTGGTATGCAGACTATTTCCTCATAGTCTCAAAGGTAAGGCAACATCATGGTACTTTGGTTTGTAGGTAAATTCAATCACAGACTGGGACACTTTCGAAAGACTGTTTAAAACAAGTTTGGTAGCCAAAGAACTACTACCGCTCTGATGAAAGAGCTATTGGATCTAAGAAGAGAAAAGAAAGAAAAAGTGAGATACTTTAGTCAAAGGTTTGCTGCTCACTTAAATAATTTCAGTGCAGCTGTAAAACCCACTGAAGAAACTCTGATTGAATACCACACTTCAGCTTTTGGCTCTGATATAGAAATGTTTATCAAAACATCAGTAAAACCTTCCTTAGCAGAAACTTATGAAGAAGCCAAAAAGATAGAAGTTGAACTTGAAAGTGTAAATAAACATTCTATGGAGTCAAATACTAGACCCTTCATCGGTAAGAAACCTCTATTGTTGACAAGGCCCAAAGATGAGCATTCTGATGAATTAGAAAGTGTGGTCAATACGGTACAAAATTTATCCAGCAAGATTGTTGACTTAGAGAAAGATAAAGAGGCAAATTCAAGCAGAAATCAGTATAAATATTTCTTCAAGAAAAGAGACAAAAGTGGCCCATCTCAGCCACCTAGACACAGTCCTTCTGTTATGAATCTCACTGAAGTTGGAATGGACAATTTTTGTAAATTTCATAAACAACCTCACTCTGAAAAGAATTTCCCATAGTGGATTAACTCCATGACCTTGGTTATGAATCAATTATTAGAATATAAGTTAACAGAGCCCAAGGTTGAAGATGAAAAGGTTCACAAATCAGGGGAAGCACCTGAGGAGGCTACCATTGTATTGTGGGATTGTGCACCTATGTTGGGTATGGAGGATGAAGAGCCTAATGAGAAGATACAGTTTTCGGATGTGAATGTCACAAATAGGAGAAAAGGTCCACTCATTGAACATAACACATTACTGCAAAAAATCAAGAGAATTCAGGAAAACATGAATAAAGTCAGAAATAAAACTAAGACCCAACCTATACCTGATTTGTTCATAACAAGGAAAAATGTTCCAACTATCAGTAAGCCAGTGAAGGACGCTGAAAATAAAGTAGAAGGTGTTAATAAAATCCTAGCAGACTGTGAGATGGGGTATGATATAATAAAAGACATCAGGAAGACCAAGGCTAATATTTCTTTATTTGAGATGTGCAGTTTACCCCAGTAGAAGAAGAAACTTTTGGAAGCCTTGGATCCACCAGCCAATAAACCCCAAGAAGATATTCAATCAGAAGAAGAAATCAATGAAGCGGGTGTTGGGGGAAAGTCCAAACCCAGAACAATGCCATTTCTGCTTACATTTGAAATTTTTAATCATAATGTGCACAACTGTTTGGTAGATTCTGGAGCATCTGCAAATGTTATGCCTCTATCGGTTTGTAAAAGGATAAATGGCCAACCCAAGCCATATAATGGCAAGATCATATAGTTGGATAGAACAACTATGAAGGTGGTAGGGGAGATGGAAGATGTACTGATACGTTTAGTTGCAAACGAAAGGTTGTGCCAATTTATAGACATTATGGTAATGGGCATCCCTGAGACATATGGACTGATTTTGAGCCGAGACTGGTCTACAAAACTAGATGGATATTTTGCAACTGACTGGTCTCATTTGTGGTTTCCTTATCAAGGTTGTTAGAATTAGATAAAAGTAATGAGGTAACCGCATATGAGACACAATGTGACATAATTGGAAGGGAAGAACGAACCAATAAAATTTCCGCACTCAGTTTTGGGAAATTATTTCATTGAATTGGAACTGGGAAATTACCAAGCTAAGGATACCAATAATGGAACAGATACACATCCCGAACTCCTTCAGTTTTTGTGGGATGATAAAATTGATTGTAACATAGTTAGCTTAGTCCCAATGTAGAAAGTAGAAATAGTTCAGTAGAATTAGCAGATAGGTTTTTGGTATTATATTTTGATGGTTCAAAAACTCAAGAAGGATCACAAGCTGGCTTTATCCTGATGGATCCAAAAAACAATAAACACTTTCTTTCTTGTATATTAGAATTTGAATGCACAAATAACACAGCCGAATATGAAGCATTAATACAAGGATTAAAGAAGGAAATTGAATTCAAGGTTAAAAATTTAAAAGTCTATGGATATTTTTAAATTATTGTTAAACAAGTTAGAAATACAATCCAATGTTTATCGCCACATTTAAAAGGTTATCAAAATGAATTTTGGGATCTTCTAATGAATTTCGATGCATTTAATATAGTTTCAGTTCCTAAGCTAAAAAATGCAGCAGCTGATTTATTAGCTACTTCAGCTGCCAAGATTGTTTCGACTAATAATTGGTGTTCCATTGAATTGATTTTCAGCCTTGCTATACTAGACAACATCACTAATCTAAGAGTGTTCAATGACGACCCGCAGAGCTTAGAATTTCTAACAAATTATGAGAATTTCAAAGGGGTTGTAATCGATGAAGAGGAACATCAAGCAAATCTTCGAAGTGGAAATTTCATACCCAAAGAAGTTATAAATTTGGAAGGAATGTTTGATATGAGTAACAAGTTTAGAATACCAACCAACGTCAAAACACATAGTTCATTTATGCAATTTGAGCTGGTAAATTTGGGGTCAGAACCTGAGCCCAAATATGTAAACATGGGAATGTGTTGCTCACTTAGGGAAAGAAGCAAATTCATTAGCTTGTTTAAACAATGAAAATATGTCTTCTCTTGGACATATAAGGATCTTAATACATATGACACTCGCATTATACAACATGTTGTTCCGATTAAAGTAGGAATCAAGCCATTCCAACAACTTTTGAGAAAGATGCATCCCAAGTTAGAACCTTTGATTCAAAGTGAAGTGAAGAAGTTACTTGATGTGAAAATTATTTTCAGAGTTATACATTCAAAATGGGTTTCGAATTTGGTACCAGTAAGAAAAAAATTTGGTGAGATTAGAGTTTGTGTGGAATTTAGAAACTTGAATTGTGCCTTCGATAAATATAACTACCTAGTCCCACCCATGGAACAAATATTGCAGATGATCTCAGGATCAGAATTATTATCTTTGTTAGACTGTTTCTCAGGCTACAACCAAGTGTTGGTAGCAGAACAAGACCAACTAAAGACCACTCTTAGAATCAAATGGGGGACTTTTGCGTATAGAAGGATTCCATTTGGTATTATCAACGCTGGAGTAACTTTCCAAAGGGAGATGGACATAGCTTTCCATGGTTTTATTGGCCGTAGCATAGTAGTTTATTTGGATGATGTTACAATTTTATCCAAGAAAAGAGAAGAGCGCAATTCTCATCTAAAGCAATTTTTGTATCGCTATCGAAAATATGGCATCTCCTTAAATCTGAAGAAGAGTGTTTTTTCCGTATTAGAAAGAAAGCTATTGGGTCATATAATTTCTAATAAAGGGATATCCATAGACGTAGAAAGGATCAAATTTATAGCACGTATCCCATTTCCCCACAATAAGAAAGGACTGCAATATTCTATGGGGACTATAAACTTTGTGCGAAGGTTTGTGCCCGAGTTTGCTTAGAGAGTCAAACCTTTGCAACAAATGATTAAGCAAAGTGCTGAATTTAAATGGACCGACTTAGAGAAAGGTTCATTCGACAACATTAAAATGGATATAGCTCATGCGCCTTCTCCCAAAAGTCCAAATTTCGAGAAAGATTTCATCTTATACACTTTTGCTTTAGACAACTCACTAGAAGCAGTGCTTATCCATAAAGAAGAAGGGGGAGATGAGTACCCCATATCATTTATGAGCATTGGATTACAAGGTGCTGAGTTGAATTATCCCGCTGTTGATAAAAAAGATATGCAGTTTTGAAGGCGATAAAGCAATTCAGACCCTAGTTACTGAAGAACAAAAAAAAAGTTATTGTGCCTCACCCGACAATCCACAATCTTTTTGTACAGAAGGAGTTAGGAGAGAGAAGGGAAAATTGGGTCACATCCTTGCAGGTGTATGAATTGGAATTTAAACCAGCAACTACTGGCAAAGGACAAGGACTTTGTAAACTGATGGCTGAAAGTTAGGACAATGAAGAAAATGATTGGAAAAATGAGACTGAATTGCATATGATCGATGTGTGCCCCATATTTACAGCCCCAGAATCTTGGTATAGAGATTTAATACACTATATCCAATAGGAGTATTTTTCTAAACACTGTAATTCCAAGCAGAGAAGGGAATTGCGCTTAAAGTCTGCATCTTATCCAATAATCGAAGGAGTGCTGTTCAGAAAAAACTATGACAGATTTTTTCTCACATGTTTCGAACGAGAAGATGCAGCCAAAGTCGTGAAAGAATTGCATGATGGCCCTACTAGAGGTCATTTTTCAGGAGACACTACAACACACAAGATTATAAGGGCTGGATACTATTGGCCAACTTTGCTTATGGGCACTCATGCTTACATAAGGAAGTGCGATACATGCCAATGGAGCGGTGGAAGACAAGCAAAGTCAGCAGGGCATTTACAACCAGTTATTATTTACGAACAATTCGAAAAATGGGGAATTGATATTATTGGAGAGATCAATCCCAATTCTTCATTACAACACAAGTACATCCTCACGTCGATAGATTATTTTACCAGATGGGTAGAAGTAATCCCGTTACGAAAAGTAAACAAAGATGTGGTTATGGATTTCTTACAAGACCATATTATGACCAGGTTTGGGGTTCCAATTTCTTTGGTTTTTTATTACGCATCTTGTTTTTTATAAATCGAGCTTACTACATTTGCTAATGAGAATGGAATTAAATTACATTTTTCTGTTAACTATTATCCACAAGGTAATTGGTTAGCTGAATCCACTAATAAAAATATCATTATAATTCTAAAGAAGAATGTCATAGAGAATCAAAGAAGCTGGCATATATCTCTTCCTAATGCACTTTGGGCTGATCGAGTTACACCCAAGAACTCCTTAGGTGTGTCACCCA
This sequence comes from Pseudotsuga menziesii, assembly GCA_001517045.1. Lineage (NCBI taxonomy): Eukaryota > Viridiplantae > Streptophyta > Pinopsida > Pinales > Pinaceae > Pseudotsuga > Pseudotsuga menziesii. The sequence continues at coordinate 55,814 of LPNX011166356.1, forward strand.
GTAAATTAGTTTATGGAAAGGAAGCTATCATGCCCCCTAACATTTTATTTCCTTCTTCTCAATTAGCCCAAGTGTCTAAAGGGTCTAATAGTGAGGTTTTACAAGGTCGAATCAATACTCTGCTAAAATTAGAAGAGTCTAGAGCTAAGTCTAAAGAAATATTTAAGCACCAGCAAGCATTAGAGGAATTTTGAGGTCTAAAATGGGCCTCCCGAGCTAAATAATAAAATAATAGTTAAAATAAAAGTTTAAATAATAAAATAATATTTATTAATTTTGGAGGAAAAAGGAAAAAAAACTACTTTTTGTGTTCGTATTTTTGACATATCTCCCTGTGTTTTTACTCAAATTTCGATCGAGAGAGCTCATTTGATGTGGAATTTGATTCCAAATCCAACGAGTACCCACACTTCATACTTTTGACGGAACCCGCTACGCCAAAATTAAGAAATACCTGAAAAAATGTGATGATGACATCATCATCACATTTTTTCAGGTATTTCTTGTTTTTGGTGTAGCGGGGTCCATCAAAATTATGCAGTGTGGGTACTCGTTGGATGCAGAATTAAATTCCACATCCAATGAGCTCTCCCTATTGAAATTTTAGTAAAACCACAGCGATATATGTCGAAAATACGAACAAAAAAGAAGTTTTTTTTATGACAAATATGTCAATTCAACCATTATGGTTGACTCATTTTAATGGAATTCTATTGGTTCTTGAGTTCCAACTCACAATAAATTATTGTTGGCATGTTTTCTTACAAGGGCCATTTTAGACCCCAAATTTCCTTTAATGAGATTGTGAAAAGATGGTTTGACAAGGACAAGTCTGGGAACAAAGAGTTTGAGGTAGGAGTTTTGGTTCTGAAGTGGTATCACCCGCATGATGAAAAGGGTAAGCACACTAAGTTTCAACATTTATGGATAGGCCCATTTCAGATTGCAGAAAGGCTAGGCCCCTCGACATACAAGTTACAAGATTTGCAGGGGTGGGAAGAGAATCCGCTGGTTAATGGTTTGGTTCTCAAACCTTATTTTACTTGAAGCTTTTTGAAGTTTTTTGTACATAATTAAACCTTTTGATTTTTTGTTTCAATTTTTTCATAGTTAATTTTCTTTTCTTTCTTCGAGTCTGATTTATTTAAGTTTGTTTTATTTGCTTTATTTTGGTTTTCAAATAAGCCAGCACAACTTTTGGCATTTGGGGGACATCGGAATTTTGGGAAAACTATAAATATTTTGACTGGAAAGATGCTTATTAAATATACCTGTATCGTGATCAAGATTCATTAAGTTGATATACTATTTGAAGGGAGGGTATGAACACATTGAATTCATGTTTAAAACCCTATCAAATAACTGAGGTAAGAAGCGTCTAGAATACTATTTTGGGGCTTCAACCACTTCTCACTAAAATCTATCCTAGGAAGCTAACAACAATGGACCCATGGAAAGGAAGCAGGGTGGATAGATGTATGGTATTTAAAATGATCCCATGTCACAAATAAAAGAGTCAAAATTCCCAAAAAGAAATCAGATATAAAAAAACATACTAAATAAAATCAGTAAATGGATAAGATTGCTCAAAGGTTCTTCTCCATCCGTGAGTTGAACAAAAACTATCCCTCACATAAAAGGACACTATGGATGGAAGAACCTAAACCAAGTTTCAAATGAAAGGAGCAATCTGGGAAGACTCAAAAGGACAAAAAGTCTCAAAGCATTAAAAGAATGCAAAAGGCATGGGGATGAGGAACAAACAAATACGTCTGTCCACACTATGTTACTATCCTATGGTGTCTGAGATAAAAGCAACCAAATGCAAAGGTAAAATGAACTTCATTTTTTGTCCTCAAAAGAGTTATCAGGACTTCAGAAAAACCTGGTTTCCCCACCCTAGTGGGTTATAATCAATGTTAAAATTCTAAATCTCATATCCCTAGAAAGGTCTGGACATCTTAAATAAATATTGAAAGTTTGGGTGGAAGTTGGTTTAATAGAATGCCTTAAAGCAATTTTCTATCTTAAAAGATAGTTTTTCTAGAGATTTATGTTCGCTAGCCAGTCGCCAATTGTTGTTGCTGCAACAACTCCCCAAATGTTTTTTCAAGGGGCCCCCGTTTGCATTTCTAGTCTTTGGTGTTTATTAAAGTTTCCTTTGCCTTCTTTTTGACGTAGTATTTCTTTGCAAATCGAATTTTTTTAAAGAGAAAAATCATTTTATCCACCTGACATATCGGATGAACTCATGGAGTTTATTTGATACAATGGAGATTCTACTCGGTTGCTTAATGATCTTCATGCTCTTCCGTATTTTCGAAAGAATCACGTAAGATTACCGATGGACCAGTTAAACTCTGATGTCCACGGCTGATGTATGAGAAGGATTGTTGAAAGATTTTCGACGAAGCTGATTGAGTTGGTGGAAGGAGTCATGTTCTCTCCCGCCCACTATTTTGGAAGACTCAAATGAGTTATCTGGAAAAATCCCAGCTGATGTTTCAGATGACCTTTTTGTCTACGCCCTATGTTTTCTGGAATCCTAGCCAATATCGAGCTTAAACATGAGTGTATTTTTGGAAGAAGAGTCCTGACAACCGATGTACGTTGGATCCCTTCAATCTTTCCACGTGTCACTATCGAAGGCGCTTGTCTCTTTCCACCCGATTGTCTTCGAAGGATTCACCCAATACCTTACCATTAGAAACTTTTGAGTCACCCAATAAGTTTCGGCAAGGAAGATAAATTTCCACCCGATGAACATCAGCTACCTCTCCGTTTGTCACCTAATGCCATCATTTTATTTTAAATATGGTTCCGATGCAATCCCAATTAAATTCCATAAATTCACATGTGTAGACCATTTATTAACCCTTTGGCCGAGTCTTTTTAACCACCTAGGGTACGTGTCATAGTTATTCTGTTTCCCGTCGAAGATGTTGGGATTTGCTGAGAGAGATATTAGTCCCATTGTAGATCCAGTAAGACGCGTACAAGTTGAGCACGTTCCATCCCATTGTTTCTCCTTTCCAGGTAGGATTTCATTATCCTACCGAGTCATCTTGATGTTTTGGGGTCTTAGGTTTTATCTTTACCCTAGTTTTATATACCGGGGATTTTGGGGTTTTATTCCTAGCGATTTTTTATGCTATACTTTGGGGTTTCTCCACTCATGGCTCACGAGGTGTTGATATTTTCCACCTTCCTCGTGTCGGTCGTCGGCTCCGCCCATGCCATGGGGGTTTCATTGGAGGTAGGGGCGGATTTGGGCAGACTGGCGTTTCTCCGTTTGCACCATTCAGTTTCTTTTTCAGAGGAGTGCATGAAAGGGGGTTATTACCATTGGCTGGGTAGAGATATTTTTCATCAAGAGTTTTTTAAACCAACATGAGTTGTTAGAGCCCTATTTATGAGGCCCATATCTTGGTAGGCGTACTTTCATTGATGGTCTTTGTGGCCCAAAGGTGGAGGTTTTCTTGCTTAGGGCTATCTTGACCTAGTTTTTTTAACTATGGACTGTGTAGAAAACTATGGAAAAGCTTAAGCCTATGCCCAACTCTCACCATAACATTATTTTTTTACTGGTTGAAATGTTCCAGGATGATGTGGTAACATTTGTTGTTTTATTTGAGTTCATAATGTTTATGGTTATATGTATATGTGCTTTTAAGACTTTTTTTGATGATTTTGACAACCTCAATATTTATTTAGCACCATGCTCAGAAAAGAGAAGAAGAAGGCCCAGGATGTGGAAGACGATCCAAAAGTGGAAATCATCACGAAGGTAGAAATCATATATGAAGATACTAAACCAGTGACTCGAGCAGATCCTGAGGTCAGATCGGGCCAGATATATCAAATGATCAAAGACCACACTGTCCTAGGGGCAGGTTTAGAAGATATACCAATCTACACAAATATAAAGAGGTCAGACATGATGAAGGCGTCCACTCATCCTAAACTTTTTCCATGTTTTTAAGGCAGCAGTTGGATACTTCCAAGAGTATATGCAGCTATCATGATCCTAGCAGATGTAAACGGTCAAGGTTTTGCTTCTTATAGTCCAGCATATGTAGCTCGGGCATGTAAGCTACCCATAGCTTATATGTATTTGACATAAAAATGGTTGAAGGAGTTAGTCCTGGATATTTTTTACTGTATAAAGAAGATGATGATCCATGGGAAGCAGTTTCATACAAATCCTACTGGGGAGAATGAAATTGTGAATTTACGTTCCCCATATAGGCTTATAGCTTTGATGTTGAACTCAATATTTGGTTGAGCACATGGAAAATTTTATAAGATGGGCTGGGTACTAGTGATTTACTTCATAGCCACCAAGGGCACTATTTTCAACTAGGGCGACATAGTTTCACACAACTTATCATCCTGCATTAGCGCAGAACTTGAAGGTACGTCCCAAAATAAATCAGAATTCTACATGAGTTCTTTCCTAATTGGTTGTATTTTTATGCACTCACCAGTTCCCAGCGCTAAAATGCAAATTAGATAATACAAAGACCCCTGTGTATTATGCATACCATCTCTTCTGGGTCCATAAATATCACAGTTATTACAAGAACATCTGTGAATAATTCATCATGCCACTCTACAAGATAATATTCCACACAGAGTGCGATTGCATGTCTGAAAATACATTAGAAGTTCTGGAGGAGAATGGAAACTACTACCTTTTTGAAGAAGGTGTGTACATAAGGATGTATGGGGCGTATAGATCCCCTTCCCTGTTGCCAAAGTATGCTACTGATTATATTGTGCACAAGGAGGTGGTGAGGCAAATTTATATAGACGGGATCGGAAATTTCTTATTTGATCAGAAGAAGGTTGTGTACCCACCTCTCCCATTCTATATAGGTAGCTACAAGTTTTACAAAGTAAAGAGTGCATCCAAGTTTGTAAAGGAATTATAATATTTTCATTTTGGGAAAAAAAAATTCCACATAAATGATTCAGTAAACAAGATTGCAGATTACTGTGCAGTGGTAGGAGTGCATTTCGAATACACAGACTACTGGGACAAAGATGAAGAGATATTCTGCAATGCCCACAATATGAAAACCTTGAGCCAGAGGTTCAAGAAAAAAATAAATACTGTGGGTGTCAAAGGAGCTAGTAGTAGTGCTATTGGGCAGAAAAAACAAGAGGAAGAAGCTACCAGGAAAACATAAGAAGAAGCCCACACATTGTCACAAGAAGCAGAGCAGTGTTTAGCTGAGGAAGCACAAAATAAAATGCAGGAAGAGGAATATCAGAAAAGACAATAAGAGGAAAATCAGAGAAAACAAGAAGAAGAAGAGAAAAGAGTATGGGAGGATATTGAAATAATTAAGAAGGAAACGACTAAACGAGCAAAAGAAGCAGCATAAAAGGAAGCCAAAGAACTAAAGTAGAAAGAGAAAGAAGAGCGAGATCAAGAGAATCAAGAGCAGGGACAGGCTCATGATGATCCCATCGATCCACTTTTTCCATCAAGCAGCATGGCAACAAAAGATCCAGCTCCTGCATTAGAATTTGAGCTAATTCCTTTCATCCTATCTCAAGAGAAGGCAGTAGCTGACCTTAATACAATTTTCTATGATAGAAATAAGAAAAGGATTTTCATGAGAACCGAAAAGAGGGTGGGCATCAAAAAGAAGCATATTTGTTATGGTAACTGAGAAAATAGTGGTCCATTGGACTAACGAGGATCCTAAACTTTTTGCAAGTGTTAAATTTTCATATGATTAGCTAAGACATCAATACTTCATTTCATTTTCATAACAAAAGCATATAAACAGGATCACTGAAAGATAGACAAGCACAACCATACAAAAGGAACACAAAGATTTATCCTGGGAAAACCCTAAAGGGAAAAACCCCGCAAAATCTTCCTCAATATAGATGCCCCAAAAAGACAAAAGATAAAAAATAAAACTAGCAAGGAGATCAAAGCCTGATCCTCCTCCTTCTCCAGCTACTTCTCTTCTCCACTAATGCACTACACAAGTGAGAGTGTGTGTTCCAAATGAGGAGCACTACACCTCTATTTATATTCATCCGTTCACTTAAGTTAACTCATCTATCATGTAGGCTTGAGTTAATCATGTAGGCTCGAGTTACACATGTAGGCTCAAGTAACCACACTGGGGTGCTAATGACCCACCTTTACAATTAGAGGGGACTGCCTCATGACTCTTATTAGTTCTTCTGATTAGGAGCATCGGGGTACAAAGTAATACAAGTGGTTCTCCTCGTAGGACCATCAGGGACCACAAAGAAATACATATAGAATATTCTTCGAAGTTACAATACTTCAACACTCCCCCTTAACGACAAGGGTATTCTATAACAAAATCAACAACAACAATAATAGGAGAGAGATAGAGGACATCATCAACATCATCAGGGTGATACATCTATAAATCATTGGAAGCTTTTCAACATCATGTGGCCTTCATCTTCAATCTTAAGTCTTCAGCATCATTAGTACTTTGACCACTTCGATCAGTAGCATCTTGACTCTTCAATCAGCAGCAACATCTTCAGCACTTTGACCTTTCGATCAGAAACATCTTCAGTACTTTGACCTTTCGATCAACAACATCATCTTCAACACATTGACCTTTCGATTAGCAACATCATCTTCAACACTTTGACCTTTAGATCAGCAACATATTCTTCAACACTTTGGCCTTTCGATCAGCAACAACATCATCATCATACTCTGATATTTCAATCAGACTCATCATTATCATCAGCCTTTGATCTTTCAATCAGAACCATCATCAACCAAACATCATCATACTCTAACATCAACTCATCATCATATTCTGATCTTTCGATCAGTATGTCATCATCATCATACTTTGATAATATGGCATCATCATCATCAGGATCTCATCATCATCACATTCTAATATTTCGATCAGAAAAATCATCATCATCATCGCATTCTGATCTTTCAATCAGAAAACATCATCATCAGCAGCAACATCATAATCATAAGCAACTTCTGATCTTCTGATCAGAAAACATCATCATCATCATATTCTGATTTTTCGATTAGAGAACATCATCATTAGCAACTTTTGATCTTTCGATCAGAGAAACATCATCATCATCATATTCTGATCTTTCGATCAGAGAACATCATCATCATCAGCAACAACATCATCATCATATTCTAACCTTTCAATTAGAGAACATCATCATCATCAGCAACTTCTGATATTTCGATCAGAGAACATCATCATCATCAGCAACATCTGATCTTTCGATCAGAAACAACATCATCATCATAAAAAACATCAACATGATCCTTCCTTTCAGAATTACGGGATTTAGGTCTTTACGGAGTTACCAATGATCCTTCCTTTCGGAATTACAAGATTCAGGTCTTTACGGAGTTACTAACGATCCTTCCTTTCGGAATTACGGGATTTAGGTATTTACGGAGTTACTGACGATCATTTCTTTTGGAATTACGGGATCAACACATTGTGGAACTCAGAAAATACTTCCTATTGGAATTACAGGATCAACACATCTATGGAACTTAGACAATCCTTCCTATTGGAATTATGGGATCAATTCAATGATCCTTCCTTTTGGAATTACGTGATTTAGGTCTTTACGGAGTTACTAACGATCCTTCCTTTCGAAATTATGGGATAAACACAGATGTGGAACTCAGACAATCCTTCCTATTGGAATTACGGGATCAACACATCTATGGAACTCAGACAATCCTTCCTATTGGAATTACGAGATCAATTCAATGATCCTTCCTTTCGGAATTACGGGATTTAGGTCTTTATGGAGTTACTAACAATCCTTCCTTTCGGAATTATGGGATCAACACAGATGTGGAACTTAGACAATCCTTCCTCTATGAATTACAAGATCAATCACACGTTCTCGAGTACCGAAGTCACCGTATCCATTTTGAACCGAAGTTCAAGGATGATACAATCCTACCACATTCACGGGGACCGAGATCTCCGGATACATTTTGAACCGAGTTTCAAGGATGAGACAATCCACCACTTTCACGGGGGTCGAGACCTCTGGATACATTTTGAACTGAGGTTCAGGGATGATGCAATCCACCACTTTCACAAGGGCCGAGACCTCCAGATACATTTTGAACCAAAGTTTAGGGATGATGCAATCCTACCACTTTCACGGGGGCCGAGACCTCTGGACACATTTTGAACCGAGGTTCAGGGATGATGCAATCCACCACTTTCATGGGGGCCAAGAACTCCGGATACATTTTGAACCGAAGTTCACGGATGATGCAATCCTACCGCATTCACGAGGGCCGAGACCTCCGGATACATTTTGAACCAAAGTTCAAGGATGATGCAATCCCACCACATTCACGGGGACCGAGGTTACCGGATCACTTTTGGACAGATGTCCCAGGATGATACAATCCCTATTCATTCTCGAAGACCGAGGTCTCTAGGTCTCTTTAGGGCAACTGTCCAGGGATGATACAATCCCACTGAAACATCACTACTCCCCCTTTCGAGGAAGGTCTTTTTGAGCCACACCAAGCTTGTCTTGAAAGTGTTCAAACTTTACCTGAGATAGAGGCTTTGTCAGCGCATCATCATCTAAACCATCTTCATCTACATCTTCAGTATGTGAATACTGAACTATCACCATCTATATATCCAGTATGTGAGTACTGAAAGCATCATCAGGTCACCATAATTTGCATCTATAGTATGTAAATACTGAAACATCATCTATATCTTCAGTATGGGAATACTAAAATCATCATCATCTCTATATTCAGTATATAGATACTAAATCACCATCATCTGTATCTACAATATGTAAATACTGAAACATCATCATTTGCATCTTTATCTTGAATGTAGAAATACCATATTTCTATGTGTTATGACGGAACACAGGATTCGTTGTTATCACAACTCTCGTTATCACATAGAATCAATGTAGTATCCATCTTCAGTTCAAAGAGACCTGATATCAGTTTCCGAATCCATATCGCTTCACAACTTAGTAGAGCAATCTGCTATGTATTCTGCTTTAGCCATGCTATGAGAAACACTAAACTGTTTCCTGCTAAACCATGAACTCATAGTAGACCCCAAACAAAAGCATCTACCTAGTGTGATTTTCCTGTCTGAGATACTTCCAGCCTAATCTGCATCTGTGTAGCCATACAATCTATACTCATGGCTACCATCATAATATAAACCAAAGTCTATTGTCCCTTTCAAATATCTCATCACATGCTTTGCAGTTACTAGGTGAACCCGTCTTGGTTGAACAAGATATTGACTTAAGGTGTTCATAGAAAAACAAATGTCTGGTCTAGTATTTGTTAAGTACATCAATGACCCAATGATCTGTCTATAATGAGTCATATCGACTAACTTTGATGAGTCATCAGCTAACAGCTTCAGGTTGGAGTCCATGGGTGTGGCCATGACTTTGCATTCGAACATATTGAATCTCTTCAATATCTCTACTGCATACTTTCCTTGGTTGAGAAATATTTCTTCTAAACTTTGTCATATTTCCAGACGTAGGAAATAGTGCATTCACCCAAGGTCTTTCATCTCAAATTATTCTGCTAGTTTCTTCTTGCTTTCCATGATCTGTTTCTCCTTCCCTGTCAAGAATAAGTCATCCACATATAATAACAGGATGACAGGTTCATCTTCTACAACCTTGAGATAAATTTTAGGATCATCTTTACTCTTGGTAAAGCCCATAATTGACAGGAAACTGTCTATCCTTCCATACCAAGCTCTGGGAGCTTGCTTCATGCCATAGAGAGCCTTCTTCAAATTACATATATGAGTCCATCTGTCTTCAACTTCAAATCCTTTCGATGTAAAACTCTTCCCCAATCATACCATTAAGGAAGGATTTTCTTTACTTCATCATGGAAGAAAATACCATCATAGTTATGAAGGAAGTGTACCTTACTTCCTGGAGTAAGTGTCTCTTTAGAATTAATTCCATCTTTCTTATAGAAACCTCTAGCCACAAGTCTTTCCTTACTTCTATCAGCGACATATTTTATCTTGCAAATCCATTTGTAAGATACCACATTCTTGCTTTCTGGTTTGAGTACTATATCCCAAACATCATTCTAGTATTCTTTTATCATAACATCTTCCATGAGTTCATCTTGTCAGATCGTCAACATATCCTAGTCTTCTGCATTCAACTTTGAAGGTTGGAACCCACTTTACTCTTGGTAAAGTCTCAATCCATCAAGAAGTTGTCCATCATGTCGTACTGTGTCGAACTCAGATATCTTCTGTAGTCACTCCCCCTGAAGTGGAGTATTATCTTCCTTCTTCATTCTATACAGGTGGTTCTATGCTTGATATATATTGGTCAATAGAGTATGTCATGTCATAGTCTATTATTTCTGAGGCAAATCATGAAACTTTCTTTGTACACTTGTTCTTGTAGATCCATATGGAGGATACTATGTACTTCCCTTTATGTCTCAAAATCATATCGTATACATCATTCCCCATGATCAACTGTTATTCTTTGATCATAGTTTCTTTTATAGCATTCTTTTCTTCATCTTGAGTTATCTCTCATACCCATGGTGGTCTTCATCCTTTGAGGTGGATCTACCGCTCTCTGAAGCTCTTTCTTCTATCATGGTGTCTCTGACCATGGGAGCTTCAGATTCATGTTTATTGAATTGTCATCACTTGTTTTTCGGAACAAGTCTCGTCCTTATTTTCTCGTAGGAGGTTGTATAGGACCTTTCCTACAATTCAAGTGCACTAGTTCCATGCTTAGAACTATTTCATAAAACATATGCATAATGACAAATTCTTATGCATCATGCAACTATTTAGCCAATACAGCATTCATCCGTATTTCACAGAAACTTTCTAGATGGCTTCTATCTCTACCATGGCATCATTGAGATTGTGCACTAATCCAATATGTTAGCAAAGAGGTTTGATAAGTAGCACTGGAGAGTTGTATGGTGCCATGAGATACTTACCCATCACATGCATATTAGTAGTATTAATGTAAACAATCTATCATGCATAACACATCAATTGAATACAATCAAATGCATACCAATATCATGAAATGGAAATTGAATACTTATCTTTTATTTGTTTCATGGGTAGACTCCATCTTGATCATGAAATCATCATTTCTTATCCAAATGATAAGATGAATAAGAGGTTCTTCAAGAATTGAGTTTTTCATATTCCTCATTGCTTGAGGGATCTTCTTTGAATGGTGAGAGCTTGATCTTCAATTGCTCCCATCTTCTTCTTCTCTTCTTATTAGTCGAGGTGAAAGTAATCACTTACTTCTGGCATACATTCTTCACATGAATGAATCCCATGATCCTGGGAGGCCATTCAAGGTGGCTATCACCACTTCTGCATACTTCTTCTTCTATAGCTTCAAGTTGTTCTGCATTCTGGATCTTCACATTCTTCAACTGTATTCTCAAAGCCATCTTATGATTTAAGTTCTTATCTTCAAATAGCTTGATAAAGGAATCAAACATCTTAGGTGTCTTTAGGGAAGACACTTGTGGTATAATTTGATCCGTGATTGAATAAACAATGATCTTCTTGGCCTTGATCAAGTTCTTCTTGTGTAAGTCTTTGAGGCTCATCTCCCTCTAGAACTGGAACCTCTCTACTCATGTAGGTGTCCAATTCATTTTCTTCAGAGAGATCAAATACTTCCATGCTTGGAATTTTTCAACTTCACCAAGATTATCATCAAGCTGATGTGATAGATCATTTTGAAATGAGAACCTCAAATGCAAATAGCAAAAGATTAGATCTTACCGATTTGAGGTGTTCGTCTTGCTTCCGAAGCTGGTTAATCTAGGGTTTGTCAGAGAAACTATAATTTTCAAAACTTAGAATCTTTCAGATATGATTGGATAGAAATATAGATATCTTCAAATGGAGCTGTCCAATGTACACCTTTTCTAAAAACAATGGAGGGAAGCTCCCGGAATAGGAAGCCCTAGTTTTCCAATTTCTTCTACAGAAATGCCTGTTAATGTTTCTGTGATATCTCCGAAATTACTGCTCCTCTGTGTCTGAAATTTCTCACTGAGGTAACCTCACATGTCTCTGATCCAACAACACAAGCTTCATTAGAATTGGTTTCACCAATTTGAATTTATGATCATTGTCCCAAGGTGACGTGTTACAGGACTATTCAGAATAGTGCAGTTGTACGGCATGCCACATGTCACTGGTTCATCTTCAGGTTCTGAAATTTGGATCAAAGAAATTACAGGTTGTGCTATTTCTATAACATCTTCAGGAATTCTATTTGGACCTCTGTAGAAAATGCTACAGAAATTATCCCCAGGTGTCCTGTTTAGGGATGAATTCTGGAAGAGGATGGAACCCTAACTTGGAGGGCTCATATCTCCCAGAATATAGTGAATCTGAGGCTGAATTTCGGACACAGTGTAAATCAGGATTTCATATTTGGCCTATGCAATTTTCAACTTCTGATCCTTTTCCAATATCAGGATATAGCGAATGTACCAAAACTTAGCAGTTTTAGTATTTAGGGTTTTTCCAGATCAGGGTCAAACTAGGGTTTGACTTTCCCAGAGTTTCACCCAACCAAATTTCTTGATCCTGGTCTCTAAAATTCGATTTTGATGAGGAGAAAAATCCTATGCTGGGCTCACTCAAAATTTCTTCTTCTGTAGAAATTTTCCACACCAAAACTGAAAATGCTCGGAATCGAATTCCGCTTCGACAGAAAGATGCGCCCTTCAATGGAGAGTCAGTCTAGCCTTCTTTTGCTGATCGATCATGGATAGAGACCCAAAAAAATAAGAAGCCATAGATTCTTTAGCTGCATAATGTCTTCTTTCAGGGTGGCTCTAATACCATGTTAAATTTTCATATGCTTAGCTAAGACATCAGTTCTTCATTTCATTTTCATAACAAAAGCATATAAACAGGATCACTGAAAGATAGACAAGCACAACCATACAAAAGGAACAAAAAGATTTATCCTGGGAAAAACCTAAAGGGAAAAACCCAGCAAAAGCTTCCTCAATATAGATGCCCCAGAAAGACAAAAGATAAAAGATAAAACCAACAAGGAGATCAAAGCCTGATCCTCCTCCTTCTCCAGCTACTTCTCTTCTCCACTAATGCGCTACACAAGTGAGAGTGTGTGTTACAAATGAGGAGCACTACACCTATATTTATATTCATTTGTTCACTTAAGTTAACTCATCTGTCATGTATGCTCAGGTTAATCATGTAGGCTTGGGTTACACATGTAGGCTCAAGTAACCACACTGGGGTGCTAATGACCCACCTTTATAATTAGAGGGGACTCCCTCATGACTCTTATTAGTTCTTCTGATTAGGAGCATCGGGGTACAAAGTAATACAAGTGGTTCTCCCGGTAGGACCATCAGGGACCACAAAGAAATACATATAGAATATTCTTTGAAGTTACAATATTTCAACAGCAAGGGAGGGTGGAGCCTCATCCCTTGAAAATTTATATAATGTGGATAAAATGGTGGATGATCTGGAACAATATAAAGAGAAGATATCTCAAATGAGGGAAAATTTAAATAAAGAAAGCGGTAAAGGACAAAGATTGAAAGGAAAACATGAGTACAGTCTCAGTGACCTGGAAAGATTTAGAGAGGCATGCCAGATTTTACAATCTGACAAGGATTCCCTGGTATTGTCAGTGAATATCATTGAAGGAGAAAAAAGGGATCTAGAGAAGCGAGTTGCAGAAGTAGAATAGAAAGGAGATGCATCTAATAAAAGGGTGGAAGAGTTAGAAGTTTAAAACAATATGGTAAATGAGCAACTCCAGGAAGAAAAGGAGAAACAACCAGATTTTGATCCTTTCCGAAATCAAGCGTCGTTGATGCAAAAAGAATTGAATCAAGTTTTGTTGAAGTTGGTCGGGGAAATGTACAACGTTAAACAGATAGAAGCAAGGTTGAAAAATATAGCACAAATTGTATTGGAGCTCATTCAACCTTCACAATGAAAATGCCCTAGAAAAACTCGGGAAGTATAAAGATGGAATTGGTTATATTGAATTTTGGCTACAAATCTATAGTACGATTGAACACGGCCATTGATAAAACAATAGAAAAGTGTACCGAGTTTTACAAAGGAATGTGTTCGATCCACCATCACTGCCATATTTTGACAGGTGCCCCGGACCAGGATTTCCCAGCTAGAGAGTAGCACTTAAAAAATATCCAAGACAGGCTATAGAAAGGAGAAGAGAGCATATCTAAGATTGAATATATTGGTAAGGAATCCATTGGAGTTTGTATTGTAGAGGTTTTAGCACACAAGCATCTATTTGAAGACCTGCCGAGTCAGAACACGCCAAAGGTCAAGGAGATAGAGTCCCAGTTGTCAAAGCATGAGATAGCAGCGTGAGTGTTGGAGCCAACAGAATATCGAATTATAAATGAAGAAGCCCAAGCATGAGATGTGTACATTAAGAGTCAAACTAGGTCCACCTAGGTTATTTGATTTATCCACAAATGGGGGTTTTCTTTATGTAATATTTTGTTATAGGTCCTTTTCCTAGTGAGCCCTAGATGATGAAATTTTGTAAACGAAAGGTTAGGGGAAGAGCAAAGGGCAGAGAATACCTAGAGTCATTTTGAAAATGTATAAGTATAGATAGAATCAAATAGAAGAGGGACTTTTCTAGGTTTCTTATGTGAACTACTTGTTTTAAGAAGAACTACTTCTTGTTATAATAAAGAGGATCAAAATTCTGTTGGAGAAGGAGCTATTTAAGTTTCAAATGCATGTTGTGTATATGGCTGGATATGGAACTATTTCTACTTTGGCTTAATATGCAAATCTATGAGATCATTCTAAATTCTAGACTATACTTGTGTTGTGAATGATTTCATTTCCTTGTGATGAATCTTATGCAGCGAATGAGTAATGAATTTTTTAACAAACGCTGAGCTATCTCTATGTTAATTTTTTCTGCTGTGTTTATGTATCCTGAATTGATCAGCTATCTGTAAAATTCCTTGTGCAAAAATGCAGTACATTACTCACATAAATAGTAATCTTGCTTCCTAGGAATAGGTTAGATAGATTATTTAGTTTAGAGTGGTTGTTATTTTCTTTCTGTAGTTTGGGGACAATGGGGATAAAACGGGAGGTAAGAACCTATGCATCACATTGTGAAGAATTTGTTTCTTGTTAAATTTCACTTAATCTAGGCACTTGCATATCATTTTTATAAACATAAAAAACACATAAACGGTGGACTAGGATGCAACCAGTAATTAGAATTAAACTTTATTTTAACTTTATGGTAGTTGGGATGTTAACCAAACATATTCCGCATACCAAACGATAAGCGATCTATTTTGGAATGGTTATTGGGGAGAATCCCCACTGTCGGTACCTGGAATTTTCCAGGAATCAACACCAACATAATTGTCCCGAGATGCTAGACATTGCCTATTTTAGCTACAATATGCATACAAGCTTAGCAACAGGCTATAGTCCGTTCAAGTTGGCAACGGGACAAAAACCGCTCACACCACAAGTCATCACGACTGGATATCTAGGCGCTAGTCCAACTGCGATGGAGTTTTTCAAAGAGTGGAAAGACAAGCTAGAAGTGGCTAAGTAACACTTAGAGATAGCTGCAAAACACATGAAGAAGTGGGTCGATAGACGATGATGCCCGTCCTTCTTAATCTTGGACGAGAACAGTTTGTTCCACCAAAGGGGGTGGTAGGATCTTTGATGTGAAAATACGATGACTCGTTCGAGATACTTGAGAAAGTGGGAAAGGTGGCCTATTGACCGAGGCTTCTGGAGCATCTTCAGTCATATCATCCATTTTTTCATGTAGGTCAACTACAAATATGCCGAGCTGATCAAAGTGAACCTGAGAGGAATTATCTAACATGCGCACTTGCGATGATCGTGGATAGGTCATACACGAAGGCAAAAGAGATCTTGGGGAAGAGGTTCAACGAAAGAGGAAAATACTCATGATTGGAGTACTTTTTCAAGTGGAAAGGCTTTCCAAAGGATGAAAATAGTTGGGAGTGGAAAAACATGTTGTGGAAGGCACAGGATGTCATCCTTGCATTCCAAGAAGCGAATGGCCTTCCACCCCAACACAACCCTCAGAAGAAGCATTACCGGGATGGAAACTAAGTGGGTGGGGGAGGCTGTAATGACCCCCTTACCAAGTGCACTTGAAGATGGGGAGCACTCTCAAAAAACAAAGGTTGTTGGGGTGTAGGTGTGTGCGACACATCACCTTCAGCACCAACACAAGGGGAACACTCGGTTAGAGCAACAACCCAAGGTGACACCAAAGGAACACTTGAAGACGCAACCGAGATGACGATTTGTGAGCACACGTTTCCTAAGAGCGAGGAAGGGAGGAAACATGAAGCATGTGAGCACGTGTAGGAAACACGCTGAAGGAACGTCAACACGCTAAGAAGAATCATGGCAGGATGAAGCACCCCACACCAAGCGCACACTTAGTGGACGCGACGAAAAGTACGTGGACTTAATGGGAACTAGTCATGGCACTTGACAGAGATCTCGGTTAAGAGCATCGACGAAGATGCTAGAATGTGTACCAATGCGTTGGAGTGGAGCGCAAGTGAAGGGGCGTGCATCTTGGCCAAGCCAAGCACGCTCCCATATAAAGGTGCATTCTAGAGTGCTAAGGAAGGCGACTAAGAAGGAAGCAAATGAGGAAGTGCAGATAACAGCAGGCAGAGTTAGCAAACTCAGGAACATGGGAAGAGGCGACTTCTGCGAGCACTCCCAACAGAGGTGTGTTGTTCCTTGACTCTTGTATTTGGTTGTTGGCATGGTAGTTTGTTGGGCGTGTGCTGGGAGCTCTGCCAATTTTTGCAACTCCCTATCTATGTAAACTTGTGCAATATTAATAAAAGATTCTAGGGACTCTGTGGTTGACAACCCCACCATTTTCAAACTGTTGTGTATTTTCTTATGTTGTTGGATAAGTAAATGTATAACTGATAAACATGTTAAGTTAAAGTGTTAACGCTTTTGCATAAGAGTAGGCGCAGTCTGCTCGAGACACGCCTGGGTTGGCCAAGTCCCCTTAACACTCCGAGGAAGTGTCGCATGGACTCATCTGAGTGCACCTTAGGCGTAGCGGAGAGTCCCGTGACAAGTTCACCTTTTACAGAGCCTCGGCTCTCATCACTTCCAAAATCAAACAGAGCTTGACTTATTGAACTCTCCACAGAGTTTTTCCTTCTTCTCTGGTATTCAATTCTCTTTTTTAATAACTGCTACTTATTTACAAACTTTTTCTTCTTCTTCTTCTGCAATAACCATCCACCTAGAAACTTAAGTTTAGAAATTTAATTCGAATGGTTTACATTACAGAGACGTGAACTCTTCAACCTGTCAAATAGAGTGACAGAGCATGACCAACTATAGACTTCAACTAAGTACACTAAAAAGATAAAATAATCAACTAAGTAACTACGCCGACAGGCGTATATATCTCATATTTTTGGAGTTGGGATTGAAAGAGTGGATTAACAATATTTATGAAAGCTTGACAACTGTACAGTGTAGATTGTTTCCATTGTCGTCACATATTTGTTAAGGCCAATATAGTTAACAAACTATTTGTTAACAAATCGATGAATCAACTTTGATTGGAAGTGATCGGTTGATATCCTACCGATTTCAGTGGTGTTTGTTACACGTGGAGTTTCTGGCATGTGACCAGATCAATATTCGACCTCCTGGATGGATGACGTCTGCTGGTAGCTACACCCATACTAGAAATTGTGTAGTTACGCCCGTGCTAGAAGTTATAGAGGTTACTACAGAGGTTACTAAGTATATATTTGGAGGTTACATACAAGTACTAGGTTCAAGAAATTGAGTATCCCCAATGAAATACAGGTTTTCAACACAGTTTGCATTCATTCGTCATCATTGAGAAGAGAGTTAACCATCCTCTCGAGTTGTTCGATTGAAGGTAGGCCATCATCTCAATATCCAATAAAAGATTTTACGTTTTCTTTTTGAAAGACTGTTTAAATTGTTTATGAAAATAATCCCTGCATCTACCTGTAAAAATTTAGAGGATGCGTTGTCCAACAGCGTCTACAGTCGTTCGCCATCCTTACGGTAAGAGAGTTAGCCATCGTCTCTTCTCCAAATAGCTCAGGTTTTTATTCAGCCACTTCTTTGCATTGTTGAAAAATGTATGCAGAACGCACCTTAAAATGTATGTGGAATGCACCTTATAATATTAATATTCTCTTGCGGGTGCAGAATGTACAGTGCAGAAGCCGGTTGATGTCAATCACCTCCAAGTTCATGTAATACTTGTAAGCTAATACCATCCATGATACTTTTAATTTCCACGTTTTTCCTCATCGTTGTAATTTTAATTCAAGTTTTGATTTGTAAGAAGAACCTACAGGAATTCATACATGCTTCGAATTCGCTGTTAAATCTTTTTTTTTTCTTTGTTTGGTTCTACTAGCGAAATGGGGTGCAGGTTTCCAAAACTCCTGCATGTTGAGCGAAAAAAGGGGTAAGAAATACTAACCCTAATGTTCAGTAGCATCATTTTTTGTTCAGTAGCTTCATTTGTTGAATCCCGGAATCCAAAGATGTACCTTTAATGGAATACACCGCTTTCGAATAGAAAATAATATTTCCATCTGGAGAACCTGAATATGGTAATGCAAATAAGTTGATTCCGCACTTGCATGGCTCTTGGTTATCTCAGAAACAATAATTATACCTATGAATTATTGCTTTTAAGCCACTGGAATTTTAAACATTATTCCCATGGTTAATACACACATTACTCTTGGTGATTCTTGGTGAAATGCAGAGGACCCCTTCCTTCACTGCGGTGTTGATCCTGAACACTGGTGAGCTACTGGTCATGGAAATCATTATCAGATTTGGTCTGTTATATACAGTATATGCAACCATGATAACCCAAAGAAAATCATTCAAAATCATTCCGGGAAGAGTGTTAACTGTCATCTCAAGTTGATGTGCTGGTTGGAGTCTCTAATAATTGTTTTATACTTTGCGCTAAGTTTTTTAAGCACCCATGGTAATTGATAATTTCACCCATGGTAATTGAGAAAATAAATTTATAGACTATACTGAACACAATAGAATTTTAGCCTGAAATCCGATGCTACCATGTCTGAAATTTGACAATAAAATGTCGGTTATTCGACAACCTCAATTTTTTTTGTCGTTGGTGGCATAATGTCGGATATTCGATGACAAGCCACTACTTGTCGATTTTTTAACGTTCTAAGATGAAAGATTTCACCACTAAGTCGTCAAATGCCTGACGTCTGCTCGTCGAAACTCCGACTTATCCTCATCGAAAATACGACTTATCCTCGTCGAAAATCCAACTTCTCCTCATCGAATGTCAAACAGTTCTTCTATAAAAATTCAGGATTATGCCATTGAATTTTCGATTCTTGCTCATTGATTGTCTGATGGTCTCACTTGTTGGAGCTATGGCAACCTCATCGTATGAGGCCATAGGTCGTGGGAAAATACACAGTATGGGATCGAATTTGTGACGAGTTTTCATCGGTGGTATGATGATTTCTCTTGTCGGATCTTTGGCAACCTCGTCGGACGTGGCCACAAGTCATCGAAAATGCGACGGGGCATTGCCGCAGTTAAAAAAGATTATTTTAAGAGGTTTCCACAGGTAAATATTTTTAGCGAGGGTGGGATGTAAACGTGTTTTGGTATTCTAACAAACAACAATAAGCTATACCTTATATCAGAAGGCCTAACCCTCCAACTTGGGTATTCATCAATTTTTCTTTCTTCTCAGATGTCATAGCAAATGTTTGTTCAGTCGTGAATTCTACACATTGCAGAAAGTGATTATCTTGGGTTCCATTGAGTGGATTTTCATTTTTTTTGCAAGATATTGTATTCATATACTTTCCTAGTAGCACAAAGTGACTAGTTTCAAGAAAACTCCACGTCATTGGAAGAGTGGGATGTTACTTTTCAGCATTTATACTAATGCATATCACCCAAGATGACAGATAAATATTTGTGACAATCATTAAACTCATCCTTAACCCTCCCCTTGTCTACTACCCTGGTTCATCACTCAAAGGAAACCGAAATTTAAGAATTTCAGCTGATAATATATATACAATCATTCAATTCCAAACATGAGTACTTCTAATGACCCGAAGATCATAATATAGTAGTTAAAACAACAACTTTTCTTTTAAATCAAACTTTAGTAAAAAACAAGCTGTCAACCCACTGTCTTGAAACCCTCCTGTTGAGTAACTGTATGAGTTATATAAAGTCATACCAGCAAACTGATGTCCATCTTTCTCAATATGTTGATTGTAGTATTATGCCAAACAAAATCGATAAAATCTGCCTTACTGCAATGGATTTTTTTGACAACTACTTCGCAAGATGTATGTTAGCAAAAATTATAGACCCACTCTTCTAATGTTGGAAAAATTTAAGTTTTCATATGAAAACATCATTTTTTTATAGAAAAGTTATTCTCTTACATGCCCTAGCATGCACAAGAACGTGCATGCAGTACTAATCTATCTACAAACCTTCCAAAGATGATAATGCTATAAGTAAAACAAAGTTTTCCATAGCTCATCATTTAACAGTCAGAAACAGAGAAATGGCATGTTATGGTTAGTTTCTAATCTCAAAGACAAACCTCTGGAAGAATGAAGAATCCAAAAATAACCACCAAAGAAAGCCATTAGGTCTTTCCCCAAGGTTACTTTGCATGAGTTCTTCAACAATCATTCATTTTTTCCGCATGTCCGATGTCTGAGTTCTGCCCTTTTCCTCTTTACAATGAGCTGAGATAATGTAGTTAGTGTATTATTCTGCAAAAAAATAAAATGATTCAATCTTTGTCATGACCTTCAAATATGGATGCTTGGAAAAAGAGCACTTGATTTAGCATTTCTTAAGACTTGTTCTTCCCATGCATTTCATAAAACATACCAAGATTATTGTTGAAATTATTAGGAGAGGACCAGACCACAAATTTGACAGAAAAAATCCATGCTTGTCAAAGTAGTCCTGTGCAGCAAACTTCTCCCAATTCTGTCCAAGATAGTAATTTATATTTTCAGCAAAATAAACACCCATAGCTGCACATACATGGTTTGAGAACAAAATCAGGGAAAAACATAATGTTAATTGAAATGATGATCAATATTTTACCATATCTTTGTTGGTAGAATAAGGCTTTCAAATTAACCACCAACATATTTTCATGCACAAATTTACAGAAGAAAAGTGTAAAATAGACCACCACTTCAAATAAAAAATGAACAAGGAACAAGAAAAAACACACTAATAATGAACAAAGAGTTGTACTAATTAAAAGAAGAAGAAAAAATAGAAAAGTTTCCATCCGAGATTTACTTTAACACTCCAAATACATAGATAGCAAACCAGTTTCCATCAAAGCTTTGTGCATGACATAATTCAGCTGGTCACCCTGCCACCATCTCAAGTATCCAAAACTCCATCACGAGATTCTTCCTTGGCCTTAGGATTCCTGCCATATGGGAAAGTCAGTTATTCCTTGTAGAGAACTTTGCAACTTTTAGATTTCAATTTGTACCTTTCTACCGGCCTGGGCATCAATTTTTCTAAATTGTTGAAAAACACTAAAAAGAGTGAAAGCACTGATTTGGAGAATCCAGTGTGTGGATCTGGAGATTAGTTTGGAAAATCATGTGCATGGATTTTGCAGGAAATCTTGGATACTTAAGCCAAGTGCCTTCAGATTTCACCATAAATTCCCATGTATGGTATGGCATGCATTTTCCTGAGCTACTGTAGAGTGATGTTTATTCTGTTTTTCTACATAGATTTCAGTTTTAAGCTACAAGAGGCATTTTTATCAGTTTCTATGCATACCTTTATGATTATGGAAGTATCATAAAAGAGGATCTCGACCATATAGAATAGAGTATATAGGATGCATATAAAGTAGTGTCATAACATGTGATTTGAAAACAAAATAATAATGTTGTAGACAAACTCTACTCCTTCTCTCTAAGATGAAATAAAAATAGAATACTTAAGCCCTACCCCAGAAAATTAATGGATGTTAATGGTCAAAAGGAAGTGGGAATGAACATAAAACCCCATCATTCTTATGTCATGTAGACATTTACTTCAACTGTTGGTACAAACGAGGTGGCATCCAAGCATCTTATTAGTACCAAACTTGCTCATATGAGCTTAAAGTTATTCATCAAGAATAATGCTTGCAAACTTAAACCTAAATCTTTTAAGCGTTAAAAAAATTGCACTAACATATTGTGGTTACACTTGCTAGTTTCACATGTAAACTATGTTACAATGAAATGTAAATATACGGTAAGCCTAGGACAATGGATTTAGATTAAAAGTAATGAGATGTTCTAGCATATTGAAATATTATAAGAAACTGTATAAATCTAATATTATCCAGTTAATTCTAAGCAAATAAAATTTCAATATTTCTTTCAACTTCAATTGGAAAATGGAGTTATTAAGATAGGGACCACTCTCTTATTCTTTCTTAGAAGGCTTGGAAAGATTGTAATGTAACTACAAGGGATGCATAGTTTATCTAAAGGTCACTCCAAGTAGCCTCTACACCTTGCAACGTCTCTCATGTATTTTCTATCTAATAAGGGATTTTCTATCTAATAAGGGAAACCTTGAACTCTATATTACACTAGTGGGAATATACCATGGGGCCTTCCAATTAACCTTTACAAAATTGTGTAAGAAAATAAATATCAAAACATAATCTAAAGCATAATAAACAACAATGGCTCACACACATGGTAGACATTATAAATTTAGCTTGAAACCCTTAAACATGGTTATTTTGATAGAAACCCATTATTCCATCGTGTGTACAAAGAATGAATCAATATTTACATATAGGAAATTTGAATGACTTAGAAAAGAAATTCAAAATTCTCACTAGTGAATGAAAACCTAGTTAGGGCTTAACTAGAGCTGAACTTCCCTTAATTAGACATGTAATTTCCAGACATCCAACTTAATGGGGGTTATTACCAATTACAAGCAAAGGCATTCTAGAAATATTTTTCCTATGCCAAAGATTGCTTGTAATTGGTAAATGGATTAGAAATCTTTTTCCTATGACAAAGATTACTTTTTAGAAATGTCTATACCTTTTTTACAGCACGATGGGCAATTCTGGGTCTGTTTGTGGCCTCAAGCAGCCCTAAAACAACATTCATTTCTAATTCTAGGCTGAATGTGGGAAAAGACAGCATTCATACCTAATTTTGGGTTGAGTGAGCTTCATTACATCTTAGTATATGTGTAAGCTTATTCAAGCTACTGGTTATTATTACTCCTTCTTAGTTATGCACAATTAGTATTATACCATATTGGTTCTAACATTCTAGTTAATGAACATGATATTAGAACTATTTCCATTATATTGGTAACATATGAAATTACAGTACTAGTATAACCCATGTGATTGGATCTTTTCCTACGATATTGATATCAAAAGCAAGAGGTTAGCTTATTACTAACCATGTACATGTGTAATGACTCTAATATAAGGATATCATGTTATATACATTACATACGTTGTTTCCCTAATATAAAAAGATAGTATATCCTCCTAATATGTGTAATGTTAATGTTATTCTATTCCTATGGTATCCATAAGAATACTGAATCATACACTAACTAATTAGAGAGATAAGGCTAGGTACAGAATTCATGGTAGATCCTCTACCTCATGATTTCTCACAAATTTGAACATCACAGTACTAGTGGAAACGCTAATGGCGATGGTTGATGACAAATATCCTAAGCTATACAATTTTACCTATGAGTTTTTAAAATCAACATATATTTTTGTTGGGCCCGACCTATTAAGAGTTTACAAAGAAGTTCCTTGGACTTACCAGTTCTCAAAGAGGGAGTTTTCATCCAATTAATCCCCAAAGCAGAGGATCTTGCAATGATTACTAGTAGATAGCAAATTCTCATTCCCGATGTTTCCTACAAAATTAAACAACATCCAACCTTATATTATTTCACCTGAGAAAACTTGTTTCATTCAAGGTCAATTTATCTTTGATGCTATAGTTGTTTCTTGGGAGGGTATGAAATGGGACGAGAACCAAAGGTTTATAGATTTGTTCATAAAGTTTGATTTTCTAAGAGCCTATGAACAAGTAGATTGTCAAATATTCTAGCAATTCTTCAAGCTCTATTTTAGTAAATTTTTTTATTTGGATGGTGGGATGTTTAATTCATAAATGCTTCAACATTCTTGTATATCAATCAAGCTAAATCTAAGGGATATGAATTTTTCGAGTTAATTAGACAAGCCTAACCCTTGTCCTAGCCATATATATGATGGTCACAAAAGCCCTTGGCTGCCCCTTGCATCATCGATCTTATCAAGGTTTTATAAAAGGTATATTTTCCTTGGGCCCCACATTGGTCAAATGGTTAATGGTTATTTTTCCAACAACTATTCGCCTACTATATTGGTAGAAAAAGAGTCAGCGGGGAACACCCTAGATTGCATTATGGATAAAACTATCACTTGAGGTTAAAAGATAGAAATCACCTAGCTGATATTTCAATGGAACTTGGAATTGCTACCACTATCACCACAGGAACAATTCCTATCATTAGGCCAGCCTATCACTAGCAAAAGGGGGCTTCCCTAAGGGAAAACTAAGGCCTAGAATGATGAGAATATTGGATAAATAAATACTTAGCATATATCCTATTTATAAAACTACTTTTTAAGGTGTGTTTGTAGTAGCTAATGCAGATTTATAAAAGTTGATAATGTTCTATGTAAAATATGCTTTACAACTTTGGATTCTAGACCAAAGAATGGATATAATTTTTAAGATGCATCATGACAATTTTCAGATATAATGCGGAGTCCATACAATAAAGTTATTTTAAGGTGTTGAAATGAATGACCGAAGTCAAAATTGTGGAATTAGGCACAATCAAGCCAAATAATAAATATATCATGTTAAGAGAAAAATTCACCCAAAATACTTAGGGAAAGCCGAAGTTCATCGGCTCCTTGTCCATCAATACATAAAAGGTAAACATCCTCTTTATAATCAGATATACTGAACCATAAAGATCACCAACACATAGCATAGATCACCATCATCCCGACACTGATATAGAAAGGTACAAAATAATCATCACCAACTCATGCTACATCCATCATAAAAAAAGTAGATATCCTTCCAAGAGCTAAAGGGGAAGAAGGTGCGATAATAGCCAAAGTATGCAACATGAAATTCCTCTAAGTACCAAACACTCATCCCAGAGCTATACATTTTAATAAAGAGAAAATATTGGGATAGTTGGAACTAACCATAAGGGAAGTGTCGGGGAAACATATGCACTATAAGCCCCTATATTATCCATAATCCTATAATACCCTGCCTCATGTGGAAGTAAATAATACTAAGTAATATCACATGGTAATGCAACATGGCATAGCTACAAAATCCCATATGCAACCTACCTAAACACGGTCTTCAACTAAATAAGATACCTCATGATAAATGAGGAGTGGTAGATTTTATTGAGGTTTTTAATGAGGCCTTGAATTTTAAGCTTTAATTGGCCAAAATATAGTGTCATAATTTATCGCAAGATGGCATCCATAACTTACCAGCCAAGAGTGGACCTACATTAAACCTTGTTGATGTATTTGTAACTTCGGAATTTATTCATCCATATATATTATGTATTGTATCCCGATGTTTATTCTGGGATGTGTCTATAATGTAATTGAGTCATGTCATGAACCAATGTTCCGATCGGGAAGTTTCTATAATGCAAACAAGTCATGTCAAGTCATTGTGGGTAACCCTCTTATTGGTTAAGGGTTAAAGTCCCTGCAGTTGTGGGGCCCTAGGGTTATTAGACTATCCTAGTGAATTCAACACTAGGTGAGTTATTGTAAGTCATGGAAATAGTCCCCACCATCTAATTCAAGGTTAACCCTCCTTGTTGAGCAGAGGGAAAAGTCCCCACAAGTTGTGGGGCACTAGGGTTATTAGACACTCCTAGAGATGTCGGCTCTAGTAAGTAATTGTTAAGTGAGGCCGACGTGTTGGAGTGGGTTTCAAGTGAACAGAAGAATATAATTAGAGAGTGAGTCTCTCTATTTATCATACACACACTCACTCATTGGGGTGCATGAGTGAGAGAGAGAGACAAAAGCTGTGGAGATCATCTTTATGTTTTTGAGTTTTACTGCTGCCATTGGTGCTCATTCGATATTTAAGGAAGTTGTGGGGTTTTCTCCTTTATGGTTTCCACAAGTAAAATTATTTGTGTCTCTTGTCTCTTGTGTTTTATTGCTGTGCATGTTATTCTCTCAGTTAAAGATCCTAAGATCATAATGCTAGCTTAGAATGATAAAAATCTAACATGCTATTAGAGATAAACTGAGAATAAGACATTGCGCATATACATAATCTAGGTATTCTTACTTTCTGGGTCTCTCTACACAATCGATCAGCAAAATTATGCTAGGCTGACTCTCCATTGAAGGGGGCATCTTTCTATTGAAGCGGAATTTGATTCCGAGCATTTTTTAGTTTTGGTGCAGGAAAATAGGGCTTCTTATAGAAGAAAATTTCTTGAGTGATATTGACATAGGGTTTCTCTCCTCATCAAAATAAAATTTTAGAGACTTGGATCAATTTTTTTGGTTGGGTGAAACTCTGGGAAATTCAAACCCTAGTTTGACCACGAGCTAGAAAAAACCCTAAATACTAAAAATGCTACGTTTTGGTACATTCTCTATATCCCGAGATCGGTGAAGGATCAGGAGCTGAAAATTTCAGAAACTGGAGATAAAATAAGTATTTACATTTTATCCAAAATTCATCCTAATATTCTCTATATTCTCTATATTCTGGGAGATATGATCCCTTCCAAAATTCATCCCTAAACAGGACACCTGGGGATAATTGCTATATCTTGGGCTACAGAGGTACAAATGAGATTAAAAAATATGTTTCCAAAAGGGAACAGACTTTACTTTCTTTGGTCCAAGTTTTAGACTCAGAAGATGAACCAGTGACACGTGGCTGTCCGTACAACTTCCCTGTTCAGAACATACCTGTAACAGGTCACCTTGGGAAAATGATCATAAGTCGCAATTGATGAAACCAATTCTGATGAAAGCTATGTTGTTGGAGCAGGGACATGTGAGGCTACCTCAGTGATAAGTTTCATACATAGAGGAGCACTAATTTCAGGGATACCACAGTAACAGTAATAGGAATTTCTGCAGAATAAATTGGAAAACTAGGGCTTCCTATTATGGGAGCTTCCCTCCACTATTTTTAGAAGAGGAGTACATTGGACAACTCTATTTGAAGAGATCTATATTTCTATCCCATCAGATATGAAATATTCCAAGTTTTAAAAATTAGGGTTTCTCTAACAAACCCTAGATCAGCCAGCTCTGGAATCGGGACGGACACCTCAAATCAGTAAGATCTAATCTTTTGCCATTTTAATTTGAGGTTCTCATTTCAAAGTGATCTATCACCTCAGCTTGATGATAAGTTGGTGAAGTTGAAAAATTCCAAGCATGGAAGCATATGATCTCCCTGAAGAAAATGAATTGGACACCTACACAAGTAGAGAGGTTCCAGTTCCAGAGGGAGATGAGGCTAGATGCGTTACACAAGAAGAACTTTGTCAAGGACAAGAAGATCATTGTTGATTCAATCACGGATCAACTTGTACCACAAGTGTCTTTCCTAAATACACCAAATATGTTTGGTTCATTGACCAAGGTATTTGAAGGGAAGAACATAAATTGGAATATGAACTTAACAAACCAGTTGAAGAATGTGAAGATCCAGAATGCAGAGACCATATAGTAATAACTTTAAAAGGGTCTCTCAAATAAGAGAACAACTTGAAGACAGTAGAAGAAGAAGTGGAGAATGCATAAGTGGTGATAGCCACCTTGAATAGCCTCCCAGGATCACGGGATTCATTCATGCAAGGAATGTGTGCCAGAAGGAAGTGATTACTTTCAGCAGACTCTGGGAAGAGCACACACAAGAAGAAGAAGCTTGACTCATAAGAAGAGAAGAGAAGATGGGAGCAACTGAAGATCAAGCTCTCACCATCCAAAGAAGATACCTCAATTGATGAGGAATATGAAGATCTCAACTCTTGAAGAACCTCTTATCCACCTTAGCATTTGGATAAGAAACGATCCTATTAAGAATGAAGAAGATGATGAAGCTAAAGGCTCAAGAAGGAGTCTACCCATGAAACAAATAAAGACAAGTATTCAATTGTCATTTCATGAGTTTTTTTTTGCTTTTTTTTATATTAAGTTGATGTATTATGCATGATAGGATGTTTGCATTAATGACAGTATACTACTAATATGCATGTGATGGGTAAGTAGCTCATGGTGCTATACAACTCTCCATTGCTACTTATCTAGAATGAAACCTCTTTGCTAACATATTGAATTAGTGCACAATATCAATGTTGTCTTGGTAGAGATGGAAGGCATCTAGAAAGTTTTTGTGAGATATGGATGGATGTTTTATTGGCTAAAGTAGTTGCATGATAATATATTTATGAATTAGAATTTGCCATTATGAATATACCTTATGAAATGTTTCTAACCATACAACTGCATTTGACTTGTAGGAAAGATCGCATACATAATCACCTACAAGAAAAGAAGGATGAGACTTGTTCCGAAGAACAAGTGATGACAGTTGAAGATGAAGAATAATATGAGGAATGCAGCGACATCATTGATGCAGAACCTTCTAGCCATGAAGAAGTAACCAAGAAGAAAGGTTCAAGAATTAGAGGAAATTTGAGGTCTAAAATGGGCCTCGTAAGGAAAATAATAAAATAATAGTTAAAATAATGAAATAATAGTTATTAATTTTGGAGGAAGAATGAAAAAAACTACTTTTTTTGTTCGTATTTTCGACATATCTCCCTGTGGTTTTACTCAAATTTTGAGTAGGAGAGCTCATTGGATGTGGAATTTAATTACACATCCAACGAGTACCCACACTGCATACTTTTGATGGACCACACTACCCCAAAAATAAGAAATACTTGAAAAAACATGATGATGATGTCATCATCACATTTTTTTTGGGTATTTCTTATTTTTGGGGTAGTGGGGTCCATCAAAAGTATGTAGTGTGGGTACTTGTTGGATGCAGAATTAAATTCCACATCCAATGAGCTCTCCTGCTCAAAATTTGAGTAAAAACACAGGAAGATATGTCGAAAATACGAACAAAAAAAATAGTTTTCTTTTCTGACAAATATGCTAATTCAACCATTATGGTTGACTCATTTTATTGAAATTCTATTGGTTCCTGAATTCCAATGCACAAAATTTATTGTTAGCGCATTTTCTTATAAGGCCCATTTTAGACCCCATATTTCCTCTAATGGAAGAATGATGTCTAGGATGCAGTATCGAGACCGGAAGAGAAGTTCATAGTTCCATCATGTAGTAAATGGAAACATCATGGGATAACACATACATAATGAGGTTGATGAATATCTGAGCCTATGCTACAAGGTTGATAGAGGATGACAAGCTCACAGATGGGTGTGAGAATAACTTTTGAAAAAGTTCAAGATAGAGGATCTTGGTATCTAGTGATCCTAGATGGATACATAGAATATTAGTAGCAGAGGAAGCTACTTGTCACTTCGGTACAGAATGTTTCAATGCATAGAGTACGAAAGATAGAGGGAGTGTGATGCTTCAGAGGGAGTGACTGCAGAATATCCTGAGGTTCGGCATGGTATGATAGGATGGACAGATTACTAATGACTCTAGGCTTTACTGAGAGTAAAGTGGATTCCAACCTTTGCTTCAAGGTTGAAGGTGGAAGATCAGTGATGCTCCTGTTATGTGGCAATGCACTACGTTCTAGGCATTGAGGTGTGGACAAGGGAAGTATGTAGTAGAGATCCTGAAGAGGTTTACGATGATGGACTACAAGGCCATGGCCACACCTATGGTATCGAACCTGAAGCTATTGAGTGTTGCTTCATCATATATGGTTGATGCTATGATGTATTATCAGATGATTGGTTCCTTAATGTACCTGACGAATATGAGACCCGATATTTGCTTTACTGTGACAACACATTGAGACATGTTCGCTTGATGGTTGCAAAGCATGTAGGTGAATCAAAAGATTATGTGGATTCGTATTGGGCATACAGTGCCATTGATAAGAAGATCACTTTGTGGTGCTACTTCAGTATGGGATCAAGTGTGATCTCTTAGTTTGGCAGGATGAAGTCCTATATGGCGCTAAGTACAGCTGAGGCAAAAGATGCTACCATTTTCTATTTGGGAGGTAGTATGTTTCTTTTGAAACCTACTATTTGATTTGGTTGATCTGACTTGCATTTGTTGTATGATGCAGAGAGGAGCAATGATCCAGATCAAGATCTCTTGAAAGAAGGATTTCTAGCATAGCTGATGAGATAGGTTTCCCTCGGATGTAATCAGTCCAGGTGAAGCTCGCAGGTCATCCTTGGATGTAATCAACACTGATATGATTCTATGCCAGAAATGGCTAAAGTGAAGTTTGAGTACTTCAGGGAGAAGCTTGGTATTCTTAAGATCTAGGTTCCCTTTAAGGGGAAATGATGAGACCTAGAGCCATTCTGACATGGGAGGATTAAGTTCCTTCCATGGTCAAATGTAAGGGCTGATCCATTCTATCATGGTGAGAGGATTTAGGTTCCTTCCATGTCAGATATAAGTGCTATTTCCATTCTGGGAATGGAGGTGCCTAGTCAGTTACCAGGAAAACTCAGTCTAGGACTAAGAAGCCATTCTGATGTGAGAGAGGGATGTGTTCCCACTTGATCAGATGTAAGGGCTAAACCATTATGTCATGGCTAAAGGATTAGGTTCCTCCCATGTCAGATGTGAGTGTTGGCCATTCTGACGAGTAGGTCAGATGTAAGGGCAACTGCCATTCTCTGGGAGAATGGAGGCGCCTGGTTAGTTACCAGGTAGCTCAGTCTGGGACTGGGGGCCATTTTGATAGGACTGTAGGATTGGTTCCTACATGATCAGATGTTAGTACATGCCCTTCTGATGCGATGTGTTTACACATGGTCAAATGTAATTCCAGAGCCTTTCTGACAGGATGAAGTCGGATATAAGTGATGAGCCATTCTGACGCGATGTGTTTACACATGGTCAGATGTGAGTCCTGTGCCTTTCTGACAAGATGGAGTTGGATGTAAGTGCAGAGCCATTTCGATGCGATGTGCTTGCACATGATCGGATATAAGTGCTGAGCCATTCTGGCACGATGTGTTTACACATGGTCAGATGTGAGTGCTGGGCCTTTCTGACAAGATGAGGTCAGATGTGAGTGTTGGGCGTGCCTTTCTGACAAGATGAGGTCAGATGTAAGAGCTGGGTGGGCCATTCTAACTTAAGTGTCAGATATAAGTGTTGAAGAAGATCTCCATGGAGGCTAGGCCTACAACCATCATGAAAAAGGGCTGGCTCTGTAGAACTTCCTGTGACGAGAAGAATGAAGAAGATAGCACCATTTGATTGAGATAGTAGAAGTAGTAATTATGATGATGATTCAATGATGATCCAACTTCAATGATGATCTAGATCAAGTGATGATTCATACTTGATGATGATCCAGTAGTGACGATCCTGATCAATTGATGATCTAGACTTGATGATGATCCAGTAGTCACGATCCCGATCAAGTGATGATCTAGACCTGATCATGACCCGGTAGTGATGATCCCAATCAAGTGATGATCCATACTTGGTGATGATCCAGCAGTGACGATCCAGATCAAGTGATGATATAGACTTCATGATGATCCAGCAGTGATGATCCATATCAAGTGATGATCCAGACTTGATGATGATCTAGCAGTGATGATCCAGATCGAGTGATGATCTATATCCAATGATGATGATCCAGATCGAGTGATGATCTATATCCAATGATGATGATCCAGATCGAGTGATGATCTAGATCTAGTGATGATGATCCAAATTGAGTGATGATCTAGACCCAATGATGATGATCTAGATCGAGTGATGATCCAAATCCAGATGAAGATGACTTGAATATGAAGATGACCTAAAGATGAAGATGACTTGAGGATGAAGATGAATTGAAGATGAAGATGATGAGAAATTGACAATGATTCAGATGATACAGAGAAGAAGACTTGTGCTGATAAATTGTGTCGAGAGAATACCTTCCTAGTTAAGAGGGAGTGTTGATGTATTTGTAACTTTGGAATGTATTCATCCATATATATTATGTATTGTAACCCAATGTTTATTCCAGGATGTGTCTATAATGTAATTGATTCATGTCATGCCCCGATGTTTTGATAGGGAAGTTTCTATAATTTAAACAAGTCATGTCAAGTCATTGTGGGTAACCCTCCTATTGGTCAAGGGTTAAAGTCCCCATAGTTGTGGGGCCCTAGGGTTATTATACTATCGTAGTGAAGTTGAGTTATTGTAAATTGGGGCAATATTCCCCACCATATAAGTCAAGTTTAACCCTCCTTGTTGAGCAGAGGGAAAAGTGCCAACAAGTTGTGGGGAACTAGGGTTATTAGACACTCCTAGAGATGTCGGCTCTAGTAAGTAATTGTTAAGTGATGCCAACATGTCGGAGTGGGTTTCAAGTGAAGGAAAGAATATAAATAGAGAGTGAGTCTCTCTATTTATCATACACACACACACTCATTGGTGCACATGAGTGAGAGAGGAGAAGCTCTCTCAGTGTGAGAGAGAGAGACAGAAGCTGTGTAGATCATCTTTATGTTTTCGGGTTTTACTGCTGCCATTGGTGCTCATTCTATATTTGAGGAAGTTGCGGGGTTTTCACCTTTATGGTTTCCCCGAGGAAAATTCTTTGTGTCTCTTGTCTCTTTTATTTTATTGATGTGCATGTTATTCTCTCAGTTAAAGATCCTAAGATCATAATGCTAGCTTAGAATGATAAAAATCTAACAAACCTGGGTAGGTTTTTAGTTTCTCAATGCCACCATTTTCTTTTAAGGACTCTCGAAAATCCCTCTAAGATACAGTTCTACAACATATAGCTATGAAGGTGAACAAATGGATTTCTTTACATCTATTCTTAACATCCAAGTTTCAAAATTGTTCAAGGTTATAGCTTCTTCTCATGCCTATTATTCATCTTGTTAGGTACTACTAGTGCAGCTTATCATTGGTTGAAGAAGCTCCTAAAAGACTTGATCTAAGCCATCCTATAGGGAAAGAAGGGTTTCCATTGAGTTAATTGGGGGATTTCTTGCAATCGAAAGGAATGGGGTGGTTTGTAGATGATTGAATCATCTCTTCAAACCCAAACCTATGCGCCAAGTGGGAAATCAAAATTGTGGAAGATATAGAGAACTTTAAAATTCCCCTATGCAACTGTACCTTTAGAGGGCCCCCATTTGGAAAAAAGTGTTGGAATAATCTCGACCTCCAAATATTTTGTCGTACCAAGATTGATATCCAAGGAACATTTATATAACCCTAAGAAAACCTATGATGAGCAGCTGAGCCAATGTATCTCAATACCGTGTAAAAGGCAGGGACCTCCATAGAGAACCTAACCAAAGTGAGTTCTGTAATGCGTGAGTATAGTAGCGCAAACCTAAAACGTAACCCCCAAACCGAAACATGGAACCTATTTCGTAACCCCCAAACCTTGAAAAAATATGAGTAAAATGAGAGATATAATAGGTATGACATAAACTCACCAATTCAGGAGGAATTATGTGCCTAGCTTGATAGATTGCAGCAAATTTGGTTCCTACCCAAAGGAGGCAAAGTACACAGTTTAGAACCAAAAGGAGGTGGTGTCCATAGTTCGATCAATGATGAGAGGTATATTTTGTAGTCCACGTGACGAGAGCAACTTTAGTTCCTACCCAAAGGAGGCAGAGTCCACATTTTAGCACCAAAATGAGGCGCTGTCCACAGTTCACTCAACGATGAGAGGTAGAGTTCGTAGTCCAGACGACGGGAGGTAGAGTCCATTACAGTTCACTCAGTGCCAATAGAAGGCATATTTTAGCTCAATTCAACTCAATTCAGCTCATAGTCCACTCAACAGCGATAGGAGGCACAATTCAGCTCAATTCACAACGAGATAGTGAGGTAAGGTATGTCCGCATTTTTGTGTTTTGTTTTTCATTTTTCATTTTTTTAATTAATAGGTTTCTTTTTTAATTCTAGATTTTTAATATTTAAAAAATATATATCTATTACTAACACCTAATCTATATAAACATTGATATTTAATATTTAAAAATATTTAATATCTAATTACTAACACCTAATTACTAACCCTTAATCCCTATAAGTACATCAAATACTTCAACTCTAAATCTATAACCCCTAATATGTAATAACCATCATAACCTTTAATGTTGAAAGTTTTATTCATCATCATCCATTAACCATTAACCCCTAAAAACATCTAATACTTAATCCATTTAACCATTAACTCCTAAACCCATTAATCCATTTAACCATTAACCCCTAAAACATCTAATACTTCAAATATCAATTCTATGAACCTTGTCATATAATTTCTATGTCTTATAATCACTACCATCTACTACCATTTAGAGAATGAATTGGAGTAACCTTTCTTTTGCATTCATTAAAAATCCATTTTTCAATTGTTGTGAATTTAAATAAGTATTAATGGAGTAATGAAATAAATAATGAATACGATGACGATCAACATGCTAATGATGATTACGATGACAATCAACATGATCTTGATAATGATGACGATGACGACGACGACGACGATGATGATGATGATGATGACGACAATAACCATCATCACCATCATATTCATCATGTTGATCATCATCGTCTTCCTCATCATGATCCTCATCATGATCATCATGATCATGATCACGATCATGATCATCATTGGAATCATCATCATCATTGTCATCGTCTTCATCATCATCTTATTCATCATCATGACCCTCATCATCATCATCATCATCATCATCATCGTCATCGTCATGATGATGATGATGATGATGGTAATGGCAATGATGACGGTGATGATGATGATGATGGCAATGATTATGATCACCATCATCTTCATCATCATTGTTTCCTTCATCATCGTCATCTTCCTACTACAGATTGTCGAATGATGACGACGACGATGATGATCACCATAATCACCATCATCTTCATCATAATGACCCTCATCATCATCACCATCATCATCGTCATCTTCATCATCATGATCATGTTGATCATTATCGTCTTTATCATCATGATAATCATGATCATGATCATCATCATCATCATAACCATCATCACCATGATCAATGTGCTTGTCACATTGGAGCACCATGACTCAATTTTCACAAAACGTTTATCCATTTAATGTCTAATAAAAACATATTTCCTAAGTTTGTCCATTTAATAAGGTAAGATGGTTGTATAGTTTAACATTCTTGATATTCAAATGTTACAATGTTTTTTTAATACTTTTTCCTATATGTTAATAATCATCCACCTTCTAATATATTTATTATTGATCTTCGAATATCTAAAACAATTACTTATAAAATTATTAAAAAATATTTCACAAAATAAACATTTAATATAAAAAGTTAACAAATAATACTTTGATTAAGTTTTTAATGTTTATTTTCACAAAATTGGTCATTGTTATTATATTTACTTTGAAATTGAGAATGATCATATTATTCATACAATCTATCTTAAATTTTAACTTTCTCATAACTTTTGACTTTTCCATAAAGTCACTTTTATCTTAATAATAAAAAATGTCAAAAAATAAAAATCTTATTTCAATGTCATACTAGAAACAAGGAAGATAAGCCACTTAGTGGCCAATATGTCTATAAGCACATGCATTTTTGAATTGTCTTATTGATGAAGTCTCATGATTGGATTTTTGTTCATGGAAGAGGTCGATGCTACACCTAATTATCATGATGATGAAGATAATGGTGATCAACATGATGAAGATAATGGTGATGATGGTGATGATGATGATGATGATGAGGGTCATGATGGTGATGATGATTATCATCATCATCATCATGAACATGATGATGGTGATGACGATGATGGATATGATGATGATGGTGGTGATGGTGATGATCATGTTGATGAATACGATGACGATCAACATGAGGATGATGATGATGATGATGAGGGTCATGATGATGAAGACGATATTGATGATGAAGACGATATTGATGATGAAGACGACGATGATGGTGATGATGATGAAGATGATGGTGATGATGGTGATGGTGATCATGGTGATGATGATGGTGATCATGATGATGATTATCATGATGATGAAGACAATGATGATCAACATGATCACGATGGTGATGTGGATGGTGATGATGGTGATGAAGGTGATGATGCTGAACATCATGATAATGACGATGAGCATGAAGATGATCATGATGGTGATGATCATGATGATGAATACGATGATGATCAACAAGACGATGATGATGATGATGATGACAATGGTGATGATGATGAGGGTCATGATGATGAAGACGATGATGATGAAGATGATGGTGATGATGGTGATGTGGATGGTGATGATGGTGATCATGATGATGATGATGAACATAATGGTGATGAAGATGATGATGGTGAACATCATGATAATGATGATGAGGATGAAGATGATCATGATGCTGAGTACAATGATGATGACAACGACGATGATGATTAGGGTCAAGATGATGATCATGATGGTTAATACTATGACAATCAACATGATGATAATGATGATGCTGACGATGGTCATGATGACGATGGTGATGTGGATGGTGATGATGGTGGTGGTGATGATGATGATGATTATGATGATAATGTTCATCATCATCATCATCATCATGATCAAGACGATAATAATGAACTTCATGATGATGATGATGATGTTGATCATGATGATGATTATCATGAGGATGAAGACGACGACGATGATGATTATGATCATGATGATGATGATGATCATCAATATGATGAAGATGACGATGATGATGATGATGATGACAGTGATGAGGATGAAGACAATGATGATCAACATGATGATGATGGTGATGTGGATGGTGATAATGATGATGATGATGATGATGATGATGATGATGAATATGATGATGATGATGATGAATACTATGATGATGATTACAATGATGAAGACGATGACGAAGACGACAATGATGATGATGATGATTATGATATTGATGATGGTGATGACAATGATGATGATGATGATGATGATGATTATCATCATCATCACGATGACAATGATGGTGATGATGATGATAAAGATGACGATGATGGTGATGAAGTCAATGATGATGATGATGATAATGATAAGTGTGATCATTATGATTATGATGATTATGATGATGATGGTACCTGATTATGATTATGATGATTATGATGATTATGATGATGATAATGATGAGGGTCATGATGATGATGATGATGATGATGATGATAATGATGATGTTCGAGTTGACAATGACGATGATGATGATGATGATAGTGACAATGATGATCAACATGATGATGATGATGATGGTGATGATGATGATGTTAGTAACTCTTTAAAAAAAATAAGATAAAAGAATATGTTTAATTAAATATTTACCTTTTAATATATTTCATCGTCTTCATTAGAGGAAATTTGAGGTCTAAAATGGGCCTCCTAAGGAAAATGATAAAATAATAGTTAAAATAAAAAAATAATAGTTAAAATAATCAAATAATAGTTATTAATTTTGGAGGAAGAACGAAAAAAACTACTTTTTTTGTTCGTATTTTCGACACATCTCCCTATGTTTTTACTCAAATTTCGGGAGGGAGATCTTGTTGGATGCAGAATTTAATTCTGCATCCAATGAGTACCCACACTGCATACTTTTGATAGACCTCCCTACCCCAAAAATAATAAATACCTAAAAAAATGTGATGATGATGTCATCATCACGTTTTTTCAAGTATTTCTTATTTTTGGGGTAGTGGGGTCCATCAAAAGTATGCAGTGTGGGTATTCGTTGGATGTGGAATTAAATTCTGCATCCAACAAGCTCTTCTGCCTAAAATTTGAGTAAAAACACAAGGAGATATGTCGAAAATACGAACAAAAAAAGTAGTTTTCTTTTATGACAAATATGTCAATTCAACCATTATGGTTGACTCATTTTATTGAAATTCTATTGGTTTTTGAATTTCAACTCACAAAATTTATTGTTGGCACATTTTCTTATAAGGCCCATTTTAGACCCCAAATTTCCTCTAATGCTTCATCCACGTCATTGTCTTCTTCATCCAAGTCATCATCTGTATCATCAGATCCAGAGTCAACATTGTAAGGATTGGCCATATCATCATCGTCATCTAAGTCAGTTACGTTGACCGTGTCATTGTCAGTATAATATTCATGGGAATTTTCTGCTACATCATCTGATGCAACTATTTCTTGGACATCTTCTGCTAGATCATCATCATCACCTAACTCATGTTGATCATGCTCTTCATCATCATCTTCTTCTTCCAGAGAACCCTCTTCATTACCATTGTTTAGGTTATACTTTACTGGCCTTCCCCTTGGATCGTGTCTCACAACAAATGACCAACTCACTTTACCTGGAACCTCCAAGTAAAATACTAGTTCACATGTCCTTGGAAGAACATAGCGCTCTGTTCCTGGCTCAAACAACCTTGTATTTACCATGGTAAATCCATTATCATGTTTAATAATAGTTTTATGGGGATCACGTTAATTCAATCGTAACCTATACCATTTGACAATGAATAGAACTACCTTGAAGGATTTAAAGTCACAATGTAGAATATCTTCCAAATACCCATAGTATCAATTTTTTGAGAGTTCTAGATGTCTGTCACTTCTAGATGAAACATTGGTCACCTCAAACACTGCAGATATCCCACAATCTGTTGTTTTCTTTGTTTCATCCAATTTTTTGATGTGATATCTACAACTATTGTAGACCATAGCCTTATGATTTTTTACCTGCAACAAGTAATACACGAAACGATTGTACACAACAATTCAATAGTTATGCAACAAAACATGGAAAAGAACAACATGTACGTCAAAATGAATTTGCAAAATAAAATACTTAGAGTGATTGATTAATATTCTTTCCATTTTATCTTTTAAACCATATGCTAAATCGATTTCTCTTTCTGTAATATTTCTATCTCCATTGCGATGTGGTGCTTTTACCAATGAAGCGACACCTTCCCATGATATTCCATGACCTGATTGTTTGCATCATTCAATCCATACCTTCATCTAGTTAAGATTTTTTGCAATGTATAAATTAATTGCATCCCGTTCTCGACTAATTACTTGACGAAAATAATCATTAAAATGAAAGACAGGTGTAAATTTCCCGAACAAAGTATATGCTCTTAATTGATGCAATAACTAGAAAATGCAATTAGAATATGAACAATATAATAAACATCGAGTAGCTAATAATTACCTTTCACCTTCCTTGATATACCTTTCCCCTTCCATTTCTCCCCTTCAAATTTGTTATTGGAATCTGGATCACAAATGCAACGTAAATTGAGCTTTGATGCTAAAATAGGGAGATATTCACTAACATACAACATGTTTTGGTATACCGTATATCCTTCCATCATATAACCCTCCGCATGTGCTCGTTGTCTCACCAAACCCATCATAAATTTCAAGTGCTTCTCAACCATCCACATGGACCTTGAGTACACACGTCCACACAACTCAATCTCCTCAACTTGGTGTATGAGGTAGTGTTTCTGTGCATTGAAAAATTCTGAAGGTAGATGCTTCTACATTTCACAAATGAGATGAGGAATTTCTCTCCTCCAATACTTTATATATTATTTATGGATTGCTTTAGATGTCAACCATCTACAAGTGATGCAAACCAATAATGATAGTTAACAAAAAAAAAACATTAAATTACATATCATAAAATAGTGCACATAAAACAAATATAAATTATACGGAGAATTAAAGAAACACTAAGCACATGCAACTAACTGTTAGTTACCTCCGATGTATTTACCAAGATTATATATAACTTGTTTGACATTGTTGTCGAAGTTGTCTGGGAGAGAGAGAGATGTATAATATACTGTATCAATATACAAACCACACCATTTATTAAACAAAGAGTATACAAACAAGAAAAAAAAATGCAATAAAATGAAAATAAATAAATTATATGGACATAACAATAATAATTACCTTGATGAAGACGTGCCAATCATGTGTTTTGACTCCCACAAAATCACCTTTTTTTGTTATGATATTCTTCAAGTTCGCACAAAATCCAGCAGGAAATTTAATTTTCTACATTACTTCTTTGACAACATTGCGTTGCTACTCCGTAAACATCCATGGAATTGAGTTTATATTAACGTGGTCTCCATTGCCATGAAATTGGATGATGTCTTTCATTGCATGGTTGCTATCTTGAATGTCTTTACAAGCTTTCACAATTTTATCTTTCTTCATCCTTAGCTCCAGTAGTCGCCATAATGTTTCAGTCACATTCTTTCCAATATGCATTGTATCAAACAAATGACCAATTTGTAGTTGCTCATAGTAGGGAAACCTACTGAATTGAATAAGATAACTTTTCATTCCTCGTGGAAGCCCATTAATACCTTCATGATCACGATGGACATCATGAATATTAGTTAGAAATAAATTACATCATAAATCAAATATGGCCACTACAATAAACAACTCAGAATAAAAATTAAAATACATAACAATTCATATACTATGATCCATACGTACCATGATGACGATTTCTATTGTATTGCATATTCCAAAGGTGAGGTTTCATTCTCCATGGTTTTAATGCAATCTCTTGCTTCTCATTGAATTTTTTTTTTTTCAGTTGTTCTATACTTGTGAGTCTTAGAGAGGAAATGCCTATACTCATCAAACACCTCCTTTCTTAAGATTTTTGAGCGACAAGATTTTATCTTAGGACCACAATCTGGACATGCAAATTTACCCTTTGTTTGAAGACCTGCAATATATAGATATGGAATATCTATGTCAATTATAATTATATATAAATTATATTAACTACTTCATATAATTAAATGCAATTAAAGTGGAACTTAAAAATACAAACCACAAAATTGGGTTAACCCAGGGGCATCATGTATTGTCCATACAACCATTGCATGGAATTGAAATTGCCTTTGTTGTATTGGTCTAGATACGTCATACATACTGATTCCATTCCATAACTTCAGTATCTCATCTACAAGAGGTTTGATATATACATTCATACATTTGACTTGGAACTTACCTGATTGATTTGAAGTACGTATAAAATATATCATTATGAGAACCATTAATATATATAAATCATGCACAAGAGTAAAATACAAAAATATACAAATGAAATTAGGAAACATAATACGATAAATAAGATGCCACAACTACATTAGAAATAAAATAGTTGTAGACACAAAATACCTGGAATAATCATCGACAACATTATGCGCTCCCTCTTTAAAGACAACCATGGAGGAATGTTATTGTTGATAACAAAAATAGGCCACACAGTCTAAATGGATTTCATCTATGAAAATGGATTAACACCATCTGCTGCCAAAGAAATCCTAAGATTACGTGGTTCTTCTTTAAAGTGAGGCCACTTTTCCTCCATATGTCGAAAAGTAGAACCATCTGTAGGCATTCGAATAACATCATCTTGACTTCTGTTCTTGGCATGGTAATCCATAAATTGCGCTATGTTTTTGCACCTGAACAACTGTTGGAAACGTGGAATGATGGGAATATAATAAAGAACCTTGTGAGGCACCTTTTTTGTTACTTGATCTGTTCGATATCTATTTATATGACATTCCATAAATTCTGTTGCAAAATCATGATGATTATAATATATAACATGGTCATTTGGGCATGCATGAATGAATTCAAATCTCTTTCATGATGGAAGATAAATCTCGATATGTGCGAGGTAAAATATTTGATGGTGGTAACAAAAATTCAGCTATCAAGCTACATCAAAAAAATTATAGTTAGTGTAAAAATAAATAATATTAATGAAACACACTTCATCCATATGATGATCAATAATGAATTAAAAATACAATTATTATAGGAATAAAAATAAAATTTATCATGATCATATATATGTGATGGATTATTTTGCATACCTTAGCATCCGTGTGATTGATATGTTTGAAATACCATTCATAACCTTCAAGTTCATTATCAACAATATAGCAGAGAGAAGATTTTTTTTGGAGCCTTCATAAAGGGGTTCATATGCCTTATCAAGAAGAGGTATATTGTTTTCATTATCAAAGTCATCACTATTTTCATTATGATCATCATCGTCATCATCCATCATAACATTAAATGAATCATGGATAAATGTATTTGTACCATCATCTTCAACTACGTTATCAGTATGATCGTCTTGTTCAATATGATCATTCACTTGTTCTCCATTAAACATAGACGCTCCATGATCCTGATCTAGAACTTGTTTTGAAAGCACTTCCTCTGGACAATATGTCATGGGGTGTCTTTCCTTTATAAATCCATGGAAACATCAATAGATATACATTAATATAGGAAATATTAATATAATACATGCATTTACCAATGCAAAGAATATAAAAAAATTTATAATGCTAAACCTACAAATGGATGATATTCATTCCCCCCCTCAGCTTGTCCATGTTCCTTGCAATGTTTTTTGGCTGTTGAGATCAATAATATTCTCCTCTTAAGTCCCCCGCATTGATTACATGGACAATAAAATTTTCGATCACCTCTTCGTTCGCTGCATCCCATACTTTAGCAAGCAATTATCGATTATTTTCGTTTGGATCAAGAATATTTCTATTTGACATTTTTTCACAAACTTCATGAATGAATACTATCGAAAATATTAAAAATTCAAGTTCCACGCATCAAAATTTTATCAAATAGAGGTTTGTCTAAGAATGAAAAAACTCCCGCAAACTGTCTGTCGAAGAAAAAAAGATTCTCGCAACCGCACATTCAAGAATAAAACAATTCCTGAAACCATCTGTCGAGGAATAAATAATTTTCGCAAACCTTTTGTCGCTTGCATAACAAACATTTTGGAATGTTTAAATTTATAATTGCATAGTCGTCGAATATCCGACGATGTGAACATAGTTAGCGTTGGAAATATGGGTCAAACTATTTGAAATATGTCTTTATATTATTTCAAAAAATTGCCCAACCATGTCGAAAATATGACACCCTCTTGTCGGATATGCGACAACATAATCGTCGCATTTTCGACATCCTCTTGTTAGATATTCGACGACATGCCACCAATATGGGAGTTGCAAATTTGACATGCCACCATCGCATAACTGATGACAATACTACTGTCGAAAAACCTATGCTAACAATGTCAAAAATTCGACGACACTAAAATAATTTGGAAGATACAGTACTTTTCATTATTGCAATCCGACACATCCGTACATTATGTCGGATGTTGTCGGATTCTGTCATAGGATTTTGGGTTCAAATCCTGTTGTGGAATGATAGTGTCTGCTTTTTAACCCAAGCCTTTTGTTTCATTTTTTAAAGATTCGAAGCATACGCTTTTGGGAATGATCTAAAAAATGAGTCCTTTTTTTCTTAGCCTATAGTGAGAGAGAGCTTTTTATGTGTTTTTTTTCACCA
Organism: Pseudotsuga menziesii; assembly: GCA_001517045.1. Taxonomy (NCBI): domain Eukaryota; kingdom Viridiplantae; phylum Streptophyta; class Pinopsida; order Pinales; family Pinaceae; genus Pseudotsuga; species Pseudotsuga menziesii. The sequence continues at coordinate 99,783 of LPNX011166356.1, forward strand.
GGTTCGACAGAGGACTTGTTCTTGTTTTTGAACCAAGTGCGATAAAAAAAATAGGATAGGTGTAAAATAAGATGTATTGTTTAAACTTTATGTTGATGTGTAAAATCAGAGTCAATGAAACATGTGGTTCATAGGATAAAAAAAGGATAAGGTGATTACATATCCCATTTAACACATCTTGAAAAAATCAAACTCTGAATCAAGGCAACCTATTGATTCACAGAACAAGGATTCTGTGAATATACATCCCACGAAATACATGCATCTTGACAAATTCAAAATGACAGTCATGGTAGAATGTGATTCACAGGAAAGGAATAAGTTGAATATACATCCCACTTAACATATACACCTTCAAATATTCAAAATCAAAGTATAGGCAGCCCGTGGTTTAGTTAAAACTGGACCATCAAATCACTCTTCATGAATATACATCCTACGCAAAATAAAATTTGGAACAAAACATTAAATTAAAACCATACATTTATTTTAAGTAAAAATAAAAATCGAATCCTAACTGTACATAACTTGAAGTTAGAGAGGTCTATAAATAGATGGAACTTGGATGTTTAGAGCCAGTTTTGGATACCTTTGTGTCATTGCATGTCTTTGCTTTCCATGCCAATTGGAGTTATATGCTTGACTTTGACAATTCATTGGTATCTACTATCTGGTTCTTCTCATTAAAATTGTTTTAATTAACTTTATTAACATGCTTTTTACAGCTTTAAAATTGTTTCAATTAACTTTGTAAGCATGTTTTTTACAGTTTTAATGATTGCAAGCAACTTCTAGATGATTACTCTAAGTGTAAAAAGAATTTATTCATAGTTTAATAGTGATGTATGTAAGAAAAATTATAATTTATAAAACAATTATATTATTTATATTAATATAGTGTTATTTGGTTCTAATATTTATTTATTTATAAAATTTATAATCTATAAAAGAATTATATTACTTATATTAACATAGTGTTACTAGTTTACAATAATTTTAAATATCATATTAAATATTAGCATAGTGTTACTAGTCTACGCACGATTATGTGAGTAAGTTATTAATTTAGCAATTATTTTATCTTGATTATCATAAAAAAGGATAATTATTATTAGCTTATGTTGATATTTAACTATATGCAGCCAACTCAACTTACGTTTATATTTAATATTGAAGAAATGTTTATGTTTTCTTCCATTTTGCTATGTAAATTTGTTTTTATAATATTTTTATTTCTAATTTTTAAGAAATTGACAATCTCATTAAAAAATAATAAAAATAATTACTATACAATAAATATTACTTTTGCAAATTCATTTTTTTCATTATAATTCATAGCATTAATAACATAAGAGAATTGTTGACTTAAATTTTCATTCACTTATTTTACCTCAATAGTTTGAAATATTCATATTAAATAATTACATTTTTTTGTAAAAATAATAAAAATAATTATTATATGATAAAATATGATATACAATAAATATTACTTTCGCAATCTCATTCCTTTTATTTCAATGTAGTATAAAATATTCATATTAAATAAATACATGTTTTGTAAAAATAATTATCTTATTATATAATATTATTTAAAGAGAAGATTTTAGAGTAAATAAATAAAATCAAAACTTAAAAAGTGGAAGTTAAGAAGAAATGAAGGAAGAATGTGACTAAGTATTTATAACACAGGAAGAGGAAAAAACACAATAAAATAATATAATACAATTTAAATTAGAAAAACACTTTTAGCAATTTCCAGTCTATTAGTTTTGAAATTTAATACAAAAATTATGAAATTTATTGACCCGTTAGTTTAATTTGTTATTTTGTTGACTCAAATAGAATAAATTAATCAAAAATATTTTTTGAACTAATTCAAATATAAGAAATAAACAATACAATGTATGTTAGAAAAACACTTTTAACATTTTCACATCTATTAGTTTTGAAATTAAACTTTGAAATTTAGATGTATGATAGATCCAAAACATCACATGAAATTGAATTTTAGGCACATTAATATTATATAATATTACTTGTAGAGAAAATTTCGAGTAAAAAATAAAATCAAAACATAAAAAGCACCATGGCATTCTTGAAAGGTTACATTCATGGATTATTTTGCATTCTAATGTTTATTAACGTTATGTTGCATTGTGACATTCAAATGGTTATGTTCCATTCTCACTAATGTTTATTATGCGTTGACAATGCCCATGATGTGACACATTAATAATGTGACACAGTTATGCCACATTGCAACAGTCATCGAGGATTAAAAAATGATATACACCGAGACAACCTAAGATGTGACATATTAATAATGTGACATTTGACGTTCACATTGTGATGTATATCATGTATTATGTTGCATTGCGACGTTCATTAATTCTTATGTCACATTGCGACATTGAGCAAAGGTTACATGTCTAAAATGATAAAGAGTTGTCCCATTCTAAAGTTCATTAACGATTAAAAAATGATATTCATCAACACAAGCCAAGATGTGACACATTAGTAAAGTGACATTCGACATTGATCATGATGTGTTCAATTGCGGCGTTCATCTATGATTATGTCGTATTGTGACATTAAGTAAGGGTTATCTGTAATTTCATTGTATGATAGATCCAAAACATCACATTAAATGGAATTTTAGGAACATTAATATTATATAATATTAATTGAAGAGAAGATTTGGGAGTAAGGGGTTATATCATGGCGTTCTTTAAAGGTTATATGTATAATACTGACTGGTTTTTATAAAAAATGGTATACACTGACAATGCCCATGATGTTACCCAATAATAATGTGACAGGTTTATGTCACATTGTAACATTCATTAAGGATTAAAAAATTCTGTACACTAACACAACCTAATATTTGACACATTAATAATGTGACATGTATTCAACGTTCACATTGTGATGTATATAATGTATTATGCTGCATTATGGCATTCATCAATGGTTATGTCACATTGCGACATTGAGAAAAGGTTACATGTCTAAAATGATAAAGGGTTGTACCATTCTAAAGTTCATTAAGGATTAAAAATTTCTATTCACCGACACAACCCAAGATGTGACACAGTAGTAAAGTGACATTTGCCAATCATCATTTTGTGTTCAATTGCGGTGTTCATCTATGGTTATATCGCATTGTGACATTTAGTAATTATTATTTTTTTATGTTTCATTTTGTTGTTTATGAAGGTTATGTCACATTACAGCATTGGGAAAAGGTTATATGTCTAATATGACAGAGGGTTATGTCACATTCTAACATTCATTAAGGATTAAAAAATCATATACATTGACATAATCCAACATGCGACATATCAATAATGTGAGATTCGAAGTTCATTCTGTTATGTTGCATTGCGACGTTTATTAGTTGTTATGTCACATTCTTACATTGAGCAAGGGTTATATGTCTAATATGACAAAGGGTTATGTCCCATTCTAACATTCATTGAAGGATTAAAAATTGATATACTCCCACACAACCCAATATGTGACACATTCATAATGTGACTTTTGACATCCATCATTGTTGGCATTCATCACACGTTTTGTCATATTCTAATGTTTATTATGGTTATGTTGTATTCTAACATTCATTATGGATTATGCCGCATTCTATTATTTATTAAGGGTTATATTGCATTGCGAGATTCATCCATCGTACATTCCTTAATGGATTTGTCACATTCCAACATTAATTGACGCTTACGTTGGATTGAAACATTCCACCATTGTATGTTCCTTAATGGTTTTGTCGCATTGCGACATTCATCGAGAGTTATGTTGGATTTCGACGTTCATAAAGGAATATGTTGCAATACAAAATTTATCAATACTTATGTTGGATTACGACATTTCTCAATTCTTGTCTCACATTATTCACCATCATGTTGTAAGAATTTTCTTAATATATATATATAGTCACTTGACAAAAGAAATGGTTCAAACCATCCAAATTATATATAGTAATGTAGAATGTTATGTTGCATTGTTATGTTTATCAAGGTTTACGTTTCACTACGATGTTATCAAGGGTTATATCACATTACGACATTAAGCCATGGTTTGTTATAGTGTTTGGTTGGTATATGTCAACACAACCAAAGATGTGACACATTAATAATGTGATAGTGGGTGTTTAATAAGTGTTATGTCGCATTGTGACGTTTATCACAGGTTATGTTAAATTAGTGACATTCATCAATGGTTATCTCACATTGTGATATTTTTCAAGGGTTATGTCACATTGTGATAATGCCCAAGATGTGACAAATTAATAATGTGTCTTTGGATGTTTAGAAAATTTCTTTAAGAATTTTCTTGATATAGTCGTTTGACAAAAGAAATGGTTTAAACCATCCACATTCTACATAGTAATGTAGTATGTTATGTCACATTGTGATGTTTATCAAGGTTTACATTTCACTGCGACGTTATCAAGGGTAATATCACATTATGACATTAAGCCATGGTTTGTTATAGTGTTTAGTTGGTATATGTCAACACAACCAAAGATGTGACACATTAATAATGTGATAGTGGGAGTTTAATAAGCGTTATGTCGCATTGCCACGTTTATCACAGGTTATGTTACATTAGTGACATCCATTAAGGGTTATGTCACATTGTGATATTTGTCAAGGGTTATGTCACATTGAGATAATGCCCAAGATGTGACACATTAATAATGTGTCTTTGGATGTTTAGAAAATTTCCTGTTGAATTATCAACTATGACCACATGGTTCACCAAAGTCAACCATGGTTAAGTATGGCCAAAATGATGTATTTTTCTGTCACGTTAAGACTTTTTCTTTTGAAAAGAGAAAAAAATTCATCTGTGTACACAAAAAATGTTTTGATATTAATCTATGAACATTTTATATTACACGATTAAAATTTGATGAAATAATTACACTTTAATGTTATGATCGGTTTAAAATGAAAATTTTAAATGGATTTATTCTTTTAGTTGTGTTGTGACATTCAACATTCATTAAGGGTTATGTCACATTTTGATGTTTATCAAGGTTTACATTTCATTGTGACGTTATCAAGGGTTATATCACATTGTGACATTAAGCCATGGTTTGTTACAGTGTTTAGTTGGTACATGTCAACACAACCAAATATGTGACACATTAATAATGTGACAGTGGGCGTTCAATAAGGGTATGTCGCATTGTGATGTTTATCATGGGTTATATTACATTAGCAACGTTCATCAAGGGTTATGTAACATTGCGATAATGCCCAAGATGTGACACATTAATAATGTATCTTTGGATGTTTAAAAAAATTCTTGTTGCATTATCAACTAAAATAATCAAATGAATTAAAAATAATCAAATCCTCATTATTTGAACTTGTAACCTCCTTTACAACGTATAACTTCATAACAAGTGAATCGCCAATGACCCACACCCGTGGCAACAATAATATTTTATTATTACTTTGATTATAATATTTTAATTAAATACCATATTCATATAATAGTATAATATAATATCATTAATAATATTATAACTATTTGATTAAAATATAGCATTATAATTCAATGACATTACTTTAATTAATTAATATAATTTTATTAACGCTATTGTATTTAACCATACTATTTTTAATAAATTGTACATTATAAATATATAATTAATATTTTAATATTATAAATAATAATATTTAAAATATCGTAATTAATTATAATAATTTTAAAAATTATTAATAATTGATTATTATAATAAATTTATTTTTTATTCTGATTCGCAGGACATGTGCCAGTGATTTTTCTGATCCGCATAGAACAACAAACGGGGCATTATTGAATAATACTCCAATCACTCCATTTACTGTGGTGAATAATACTAATATGACTCCATTTCACTGGCTTTTCGGGGCAATATCTAATAATAATCGAATGATTCCTTTCTGATGGATTTGATGGATTTAAGCAGTTTTATAATCTCGATAGGGAATTATTTGCATTATAGTTTTACCTCTTGTTTTACACAAATTTAGAATTGGCTTTCTCATGGATTTCTTCATTATTATAACAAATTATTTGCACTCCAGCTTTAATTCTTCTTGTTTTATAGAAAATTAGGGTTACTATCTAATAATATTCAAAAAACTCCCTTCTTATGGATTTCTTCATTATTATAATATTGACAAGGAATTATTTGCATCGCAATTATATTGACAGCCTGGAATTATTTACATTGCAACTTGTCCTCTTGTTTTATACAAACATTGAGGCATTTTCTACAACTCCATTTTGATGATGGATTTCTTCACTATTATAACATTGACAGAATTATTTGCATTATAGTTTGTCCTCTTGTTTTATACAACTAGCAACAACCATATTAATAAGATTAATATGTTTGAAATATGCCAAGAGGTATATATTTGACATATTGATAATGGTTTTTTTTACTAAAGAATGTGTCAATTAGTTCTATCTAATAGTTAAGCTAATATAACAACCACTTAATTTATGGTTGTTAAGCTCATAGTTGCAATTAGGCTCATAATTGTGTCATCATTCGAATTAAGGTAATAGTTGTATGTAGTAGTTAATTTAAAATTTTATATTTAAAGCTTAGACTAAGCCTTATGCACATTAACTCGACTCCCAAGTGCCAGATGGAGTTCAACTATCACATAAGATGCACATTACATGGTTTAAGTGCAATCAAGGTAAACTTCTCATGCTAAGAGATGGATTTCATCTAAATTTAATTTAATAGTTGTATCACTATTGGAATAATCTAATAGTTATCTAATGGTTATCCAATATAACCACGATTAGAGTTGAAGTTAAGCTAATGGTTGTAGAATTATTCGAGTTAATCTAATATTTACCCAAGATAACTGTGATTAGAGTTGAAGTTAAACTAATAATTGTAAAATCATTAGAGTTTTAAGCTAATAGTTGTATCTAATAGTTAATTTAAAAGTGAATATATTGGCAGATGCAATTCAAGTAAAAGTCATGATTGGAGTTGAAGTTAACCTAATAGTTGTATCATCAATGTATTTAAGCTAATATTTATATTGGCAATTGCAATTCAAGTAAAAGTCATGCTTGGAGTTTAAGTTAAGTTAATAGTTGTATCATCAATGTATTTAAGCTAATAATTGAATAGTTGTATCTAGTAATCAAATAGTTGAAGCTCAAGTTTGATTTTTTCAACTATCACGAATTGCACTTTTCATATGTTAACTAAGCTATTTTTTATTTTTTTGAAATTATTCATTATGAGTTCGACTAACCTCCTTTAAAATGAATCAAAAACCTAATTATATCTTATATGGAAAACCTAAACATATAATACGAACTATGTATTAGCTAGATTCCCAACTACGAGATGCGGGAGTTTATTAAGAGTTTGGTGGAGTTTAGTAGGAGTTTGGAGGAGTTTATTAGGTGTTCAAACTATTTTATTAGGATCTTGACTCTTACATGACCACAGATTAGCTAGAATCCTAGATGCCAAATGTAGTTCAACTAAGCCTTAAGTGATTAGAGTTGAAGTTAAGCTAATAGTTTGAGAATCATTGGAGTTAAGCTAATAGTTATCGAGTATAACTATGATTAGAGTTGAAGTTAAGATAATAGTTCTAGAATCGTTGGATTTAAGCTAATAGTTGTATCTAATAATAGATGGAGTTAAGAACGTAGTTGTATCTAATAATCGAATAGTTGAAAATTAATTTTAATTTTTACAACTATCACTAACTGTACTTATCACATGTTAATTAAGCTATTTTTTATTTTTTTGAAATTATTAATTATTAATTTTGGAGGGCGCCCATAGAATCAATCTGGATAGCACACTCTCTCATTTTCATTTAATCTTGGACAACACCCATAGAATCAATCACGATAGTACACTTGTCTCATTCCCGTCCATAGATGAAAAAGCATAGATAGTAGTCCACCCCAAAATTCAAAGATATATACGCCCATTGTCATAATAATAAAAAATATTAGGGACATTAGGAGTTTAGTACGAGTTTGGAGGAGTTTATTAGGATTTCGAACGATTTTATTAGGAGTTCGAATCTTACATGACTGCACATTATCTAGACTCCTAGATGTCAAATGCACTTGGAGTAATCCTTAAGTTATTAGAGTTGAAGTTAAGCTAATAGTTGTAAAATCATTGGAGTTAAGCTAATAGTTGTACCTAATAGTTAAGCTAATAGTTATCCACTCTAATTAGAGTTGAAGTTAAGTTAATAGTTCTAAAATCATTGGAGTCAATCTAATAGTTGTAAATAATAGTTAAGATAATGGTTATCCAATATAACTTTGATTAGAGTTGAAGTTAAGCTAATAGTTCTAGAATCATTGGAGTTAAGCTAATAGTTTTATCTAATAATCGAATAGTTGAAGATTATTTTTAATTTGTAGAACTATCACTAATTGTACCTATCACACGTAAATTAAGATATTTTTATTTTTTTGAAATTATTAATTATTATTTTTGGACGATGCCCATATAATCAATCTTGACAATACACTTGTCTCATTCTCATTTAATCTTGGACGACTCCCATAGAATCAATCTAGACAATACACTTGTTTCATTCTCATCGGTAGATGAAAAAGCATAGATGGTAGTGCACCCCAAAATTCTAACATATATATGCCTATCGGAGTAACAGTAATTCGATCAGCGATCAAATTTACAAAATAATTCGATTAGAGATAAAATTTTGTATATATGTTAGAATTTTGGGGTGGACTACCATCTATGCTTTTTCATCTACTAATGAGAATGAAACAAGTCTATTTTCTAGATTGATTCTATGGGAGTCGTCCAAGATTAAATGAGAATGAGACAAGTGTACTGTCAAGATTGATTATATGGGCATCGTCCAAAAATAATAATTAATAATTTCAAAAAAATTAAAAAATATCTTAATTAACATGTGATAAGTACAATTAGTGATAGTTCTAAAAATTAAAAATAATCTTCAACTATTCGATTATTAGATACAACTATTAGCTCAACTCCAATGATTCTAGAACTATTAGCTTAACTTCAACTCTAATCAGAGTTATATTGGATAACTATTAGCTTAACTATTATTTACAACTATTAGATTGACTCCAATGATTCTAGAACTATTAACTTAACTTCAACTCTAATCAGAATGGATAACTATTAGCTTAAATATTAAGTACAATTATTATCTTAACTCCAATGATTTTACAACTATTGGCTTAACTTCAACTCTAATCACTTAAGACTTAGTCCAAGTGCATTTGACATCTAGGAGTCTAGATAATGTGCAGTCATGTAAGAGTCAAAATCTTAATAAAATCGTTCGAACTCATAATAAACTTCCTCCAAACTCGTAATAAACTCCTAATGTCCCTAATATTTTTTATTATGATGATGATAGGCATATATATCTTAGAATTTTGGGGTAGACTACTATCTATGCTTTTTCATCTACGGACAAGAATGAGACAAGTGTACTATCCAGATTGATTCTATGGGTGTCGTCCAAGATTAAACGAAAATGAGACAAATGTACTGTCTAGATTGATTCTATGGGCACCCCCCAAAATTAATAATTAATAATTTCAAAAAAATAAAAAATAACTTAATTAACATGTGATAAGTATAGTTAGTGATAGTTGTAAAAATTATAATTAATTTTCAACTATTCGATTATTAGATACACCTACGCACTTGAATCCCTCTATTATTAGATACAACTATTAGCTTAACTTCAACTCTAATCATAGTTATATTCGATAACTATTAGCTTAACTTCAACTCTAATCATAGTTATATTCGATAACTATTAGCTTAACTCCAATGATTCTAGAACTATTAGCTTAACTTCAACTCTAATCACTTAAGGCTTAGTCGAACTGCATTTGGAATCTAGGACTCTAGCTAATCTACAGTCATGTAAGAGTCGAGATCCTAATAAAATAGTTTGAACACCTAATAAACTCCTCCAAACTTCTATTAAACTCCACGAAACTCCTAATAAACTCTCACATCTCGTAGTTGGGAATCTAGCTAATATATAGTTTGTATTATATGTTTAGGTTTTCCATATTGATATAATTAGTTTTTTGATTCATTTTAAAGGAGGTTAATCAAACTCATAATGAACAATTTCAAAAAAATAAAAAATAGCTTAGTTAACATATGATAAGTGCAATTAGTGATAGTTGAAAAAATCAAACTCCAGCTTCAAGTATTCGATTATTAGATACAAATATTCAATTATTAGCTTAAATACATTGATGATACAACTATTAGCTTAACTTCAACTCCAATCATGACTTTTATATAACTATTAGATTATTCCAATAGTGATACAACTATTAAATTAATGTTAGATGAACTCCATCTCTTAGCATGAGAAGTTGACCTTGATTTCACTTAAACCATGTAATGTGCATGTTATGTGATAGTTGAACTTCATCTGGCACCTGGGAGTCGCGTTAATGTGCATAAGGCTTAGTCTAGGATTTAAATATAAAATTTTAAATGAACTATTACATACAACTATTACGTTAATTCGAATGATGACACAACTGTGATCCTAACTGCAACTGAGTTTAACAACCATAAATTAAGTGGTTGTTATATTAGCTTAACTATTAGATACAAGTAATTGACACATTCTTTAGTAAAAAGAACATTATCAATATGTCAAATATATACCTCTCCGCTTATTAATCTTAGTAATACAACAAATATATACTTCTCTGCTTATTTCAAACATATTAATCATTAATCTTAGTAATATGGTTGTTGCTAGTGTACTTAATATCACAACAAGAAAATCTATATTTTAGAATCACAAGTTAGCACCACTTATAGTTTGTGGTGTTAAAGTGGTGGTATTAGCACCACTTATAAGTTTTTGGTGTTAAAGCATTGGAATTAGCACCACTTACATTCGGTGGTGTTAAGATGGTGGTATTACCACCACTTATATTTTGTGGTGTTAAAATGTTGTTAATGTTTATTAATATTATTATAAATTGAGTATTTCTTCATCTATGTTGAGAGAAACGCCTTGTTGGAAAGTACTAAATGGCGTTAAGCTATTATTTGCCACATGGACATGTACACTTAGGATTGAATTATGAGGATTTGCACCATAAACACAAACTACTTGGGAACTAATTAATTTGTAAATAACTCAATTCAACTATTTATTTTTTGTTTTACTCATTCAAATAAACTATGAAGATTAATTTATGAGGTTTTGCACAAAAATTACAACAAATTCAATTATTTATTTTTATGCTCTTTAAAATATATATATATATATATATATATGTTTTATTTATGAGGTTTTTCACCAAAAGTGTAACAAGTTTACAAATAATTATTTTATAAATAATTCAATTGAATTATTCATTTTTAATAAACTATTTAAAGAAACAAATACCTACTATTTTTAATTTTGACAAATAACTAAAAACAACTATTTTTAATTTAGTATTATAAGAATATTTTTATTTTTATGATTAAATTTGTTAATGGACCGTTAGTAGCATTATTAGGGTTTTAGCACAAGGCATGGTTATTAGATTCATGGACATGGTCAAGCCATTAAAAATCCATCATGGGCCCTAAAAGAATCTTTTCCTAATCTAAGACCAAGAATGACACCTCAAAAGTCATCACAAGTCTTCCGATGAGTATTGCTACCCTCTACTTGTGGGAATTGTCACTATTATAAGATTTTAATCACTCTAGATAGGTCTAGTATCCCTAAAAATACATGGTTGAGAGAAGAAAGGTAAGCCATAGGGTAAAGGAATCACAAGGCTAGAGAAATGCCATGTTAGTGGAAGTGTTTAATTATTGCATGGACATTTAAATATTCGATTTAATTATGATATGATTTTCAAGATAAACACAATAAGTTTACTAGTAGTTATTAAACTGTATAAAAGAACTCAATTTTTTTTTATTCAAATAATTGCTCAAGACTCATTTCTGAAGTTTGACACCAAAGTCAATTATTTGTCTTATACTATTTAACCAAAACAATTTACGTGATTCATTCATGAGGATTTTCACCACAAGAACAATAAGTTCACAAATCATAATTTTTTAAATAGGTCAATTAAATTATTGCTTTTTAATACTCAGTTTAAGAAAATTAATACTTGGGATTATTAATATTGGCCAATCATTAAAGGAAACAATTTTTAATTATTACTATTATAAAATAGTAATAAAAGTTATTTGAATTGGAGTTTGATTATTCAATTAGCTACATTTGTATTGATCTTATTAAGGATATTAGTATTATTCCTAGGTTTTAATCACAAGACACGGGTTTCAAATCTTGGACATCAATTAGGGAGGAAACCTCTACCTTGGGCCTAAAATATGGTATTAAGTATTTTGGACCAAGAAATATGGTCAAGAAACATGTCTTCCTAAATGCATTATTAGCCTCTATGCGTGGGTGTTGATGTCATTATAAGGTTTTAATTACTAATGATATGTATATTGGGCCATGACCTAGTTAACAGAAGAAGCCTAGGACTTGGGATAAATCAATCTTATATGCATGTAGGGATTATAATGATGTGTCCAGACAATAGACATAAATTTTTGAGAGGATCCATGGCCTTATAATAGGGATATAGGGGAGAATCACAATAAATAAAAATAGGTATATCTTTGGGGCATAGACATGACTACGAGAGGAAACACATTCCTTGGACATTAGAGGAAACCTCTTGGAATATTAGATGAACAATTGTACATTAAAACACTACATAATACCTCTTAAGGGTATCCTTGGAATAATATTGGGGGTACCAATGCCATTAAAAGTTCTAATAAGCATATTGGGTTTCAAGGCCCTTGGTATGTTTGAGGTGGGACACTCATGCCTAATCCCCCAATAAAAGATTTTGGGAATCCAAGGAAAACAAAAAAAACCTTAAAACACTACACATGACCAATTAGAGGTGTTATTGACCCCTAAGTGAGGACATCAATGCCATTATGAGTTTTTTCCTAGTACATATGGGCCTAAAGTCTTTGTATAATGTCATAGAAGAAAACTTGGGCCTTAGGCCCTAAGGAAAGATTTGAAACAATGCCATGACCTCCCAACATTACCATTGGCATATGAGTGTTGATATAATTGACACTTGGTATGGGTCTTAGAACCTTTGACATAGTCATGGCCAAGTGATGAGACCTAAACCTTAGGCCTTTTAATATTTCTGATTTATGTCAACTAGCATAACATGACTAATGTTATAGGATCTACCCCATACTGGGTTGGAGAGAACCTCGCTTCTGTCAGTGCAAAAAATGAAAAAATGAAAAAATGAAAAATATAAATTATTAATCGACTTCAATGAAATAAAATAAAAAATAAACTAGCATAGATCCATTTTAAACTGAGATCTATCAAGTACCATGAGGGATCCAAATGGTAAAAAATTGTACACCTCAAGAAATTGGACCCCTCTTGGTGCTTGATAGATCCAAGTTTAAAATGGATTTATGCTAGTTCTATCCATATAGGGATAACTAACCACATGGTGTGTTGAGTGTATCATTGGCCAATGATTGAGGATGTTGGCTATATTAGGTGCTTTTAATAAGTATGTAGGTATCTTAGGGACTTTGGAATGGTGTTCCAAAGAGTAGTTCCATGCCTTTTTCTCTAAACAAATCATCTAGGCATCCATATCCATGAACATTGCCTTGAAGCATCGTGCAGGGCTTGGCACTGATAGATCTATGGAACTATGTATCTATGTCTTATTGTAGTGCCCCATATTTTGACTCCAGCATATTTATCACTCAGACTTATTACATTGTATTTACTTATTTTCTGTGGACTCAACTATACTTCATAAACTATATTTTGGCAGGTTATATGTGATTATTTACGGATGTTATGATGTTATCAGGATTATGCTCTAATTATTATATTATGATGTTATCATGCTTATACTATACTTTGATCATGATGTTACAATGATTAACATGCCTATGTAGATGCTTTGATTATGATGTTATGATGATTATCATTTATATGAAATTATTGTGCTTATGCGATTATCATGCAGTAGTCGTCATCATATTCATTTATTTCATAACTAAAACATATAGTTGATAGTAATCCTTGGCATGATGTGATATGTATGATGTGGTACATGGGTACCCATCCATGATATGATTTATTTTGTGATTTTATGATGAAAGGAAATAATGTTGATGATATGGACCAGTTATTGATTTAATATTGTTATGAATGCATGTTTGTATAGTGCTAACCTGCAGGGTACAAGGGCTATGTGATAGCCAAGTGTGTGATGCAAAGTATGACTCAATACATATCTTGAAGAAGAGCCTTAATTTCCAAGTGATGATACGATGACACGTACCAATAAACTCGATAGTAACGTAGTCTGGTTTCATGAGTATGTACCCAGTATGTTGAGAGGGATGGATGCATTTCCCACCCTATGTCACTTTGATACCCAAGGTCGTGGGAGGGCAGTGCTAAGACACGCTCCCCAAGTTGTTGTGATGACGATGGTCAAATACCTGCTAGGAGAGGCTAGGTCCGCTAGATAGTCGACGCTACCACTCTTAGGGTCTGTGTGGGAAGTTCAGTACAGCTGGCATCCACTTTGTACTAGCAGAGGAAGGATAGGGAGGATGCGGATGTAGGTTAGGAATGGTGGACATATTAGTTATTATTGTTGAATGTTGGACAATTATGATGCCAGATTAGTGATGGTAGGTACTAATCTTAACTGACTGATTAATAAGAACATAATTGTTAAATAACTCCGAATGTCACAAGAAATCATATTATATCTGTATATGGGTCATGTTGCGTGAAATATTATTTGTGTCAGTTAGAATTTAGGGGTTTTTGCTATAGTACATGTGTAGCCTGTGCATGTATTGGCCATGCATGCACACCTCACACATGCACACTAGTATGAAATATTAATTGAAAAACATTAAATAGTTGGATAGGTTAACTAAGTAATTGTGATTTACAATTAATTAATTATTGGTTAATAATATTAATTATTATTTTACTTCTGTTATTATTTATTATTATTGCATATTATTAATTTTTATCATTAAGTACTTATTAATTAGTTATTAATAAATAGTAATTAACAATACTATTATTACCATTACTTTTACCGTTCAGTATAAAACTTAAACAAACAACATTGGTAAAATTTTATGACAATTGGTTAGGTTTTAAATGTAACACGTACAATTCAATAGGATAAACATTTTAGTAATTTCCACCTTCTCTTCAGGGGCAAGGAATTTCTCAATTCAAGAAAATTTATTATTGCATAACAAATGTCAAAACAAAATCTGAACTGGACTGCCCAAGATAGAGTTAAATAATTAAATTAAATAAGAAGGGAGGCGGTGGAAGAAGGAAGGCGGTGGAAGAAAGGAGGGGAAGGAGGTATAAGGAGGGGGATCAAATGGTTCAAAGGGGATGATTTTTTGGGGATTTTGGGGGAGAGCAGTCGAAAGAAATTTTTTACGGAAGAACAGAGGAAAGAAAGTGATGGAGCAGAGAGGGAAGAAAACTGGAGGGGGTTAACTCCAGGGTGTGAATTACACTAAGAGAAACGAGGAAGTTTCTATCGGGTTTATCGGCACGTGGGCTCAAGGGCTAGGAAACCCGTCGATTTCCTAGGGCCAGCAGGTTCGCTGGTCGGTAGGGTGGATCATCCGAGTTGGCATCAAGGCTCCTACAGGCTCGGGCGAGGGAAAGGCAAGGCTAAAGGAGCAGGAATCAGGGACAACCTTCAACTTGCTAAAGCTCAGGTATTTTTCGGTGAACTATCTTTCTTTATTGCACAAAATTTAAATTTGAAAATCTGAAATTGAAGTAAATATAATTTTACTGTTTAAGGATAGGACTTAGTGCTCTGCCTGGCAGGCAGAGCATTACACTTATGGAGTTGGGGCCTTAGACATGGTTAGTGGAGGACACCTAAAACCCAATCTCTAAAAGAATCTTCTAGCCATCTAGGGTTAACTAAGTTTCATTCACCAATCATGCTTGGCCTATTAAGGGTAACATTTTCCTATGATTGAGAATGCCAATGTCATTAGGTGGTTTTTAGAATTATGTAGGTGCCACAGGGCCTTGGGAATGGAATTATGGGGTAGAAGACCATGTGTTTTTCCTAGAAGAAACCATCGAGGCATCCAAAGCCATGAAAATTTCCTCAAAGCATCACAAGTGACTTTACATTGATATCCATCGTGAAATACATCTAGGTCTAGTGGTATTCGAGATTTCAACATGGTCAATGGAGGAGACCTAAACCTTAAGTCCTAAAAGAATATTCTAGACATTAAAGGCTAAGAAGGCCTCCACCAACAACACATGGGATCATGAGGTATCATTGGTCTATGATAAATGATGTTTGTTCCACTGGGTGGTTTTGAACAACACGTACCTATCCTAGGGATTTGGGAATGACTTTATAATGGGGAAGACCATGCCTTTGATGCTATTTTTTATGCATTTATATGTTAATATATATTCATATATTTGAGGAATAGATATGTTAATATAGAATCGAAGTACTCAAGTACACAAAGACTATTTTCTTACAAAAGGTGGTAGTGTATATCATGATCAATAAAACAATAACATCTCTGAAACATATCCACCATGTATGCGAGCATAGATTTTGTTTGAAGTTCCATTTCCTAGTAATAAAATAATACTATATGGAAATAAAATAAATTAACATATATTTCCCTTTTATTCTTGATATTATAAGCATTGATACATTTTTATTTTTATTTTGTTTTGATCCCTCTAGGTGCTCAATAGATTGAGAATTTCAAAAAATCAAAGTAAATCCATATTAATTCTAGATCTATCATGCTTAGGGGGATCAAATCACCAAAAGTGCAACCATTTTTTATTTTGCAAAAACCTTATGACATTGTTGCACCTTAAAATATTGGATCCCTTATTAAGTATGATACATCCATAGCTAATATGTTATAATTAATATAACTTAATTACTTATTTAAATTATAATCTAAATCCTTATTTTATTTGAAAACAACCATACTATCTTTATTTGATTTGATTGTATCTAAAAAAAATAGTACTTTGTGATACATTAATGAGTTTGTTTGGCTATGATGGATATGCCAATATGTTTTCAAAACTTAACTACTTCATGATATTGCCTATCTTCCTCAAGTTATGAAAGGCTTCACATTATTAAACTTGAGGATGGACATCTCTAAGTTCAATAGATTGTTTAAATATCCAAAGTAATGAAGAAGAGCTATTCTTCATTTTTTATAAAAGGTATTTATCATTTCTTATTCTTGTTTCACACACTAGATTATTAATGTTTTTATGATTAAATTATTTGAAATGATTTTTGTTTCTTATCTAGATTTTTTAGATTTAGATTATTAATGTTTTTATGATTAAATTATTTGAAATGATTTTTGTTTCTTATCTAGATTTTTTAGATTTTTGTTTATCCTTAATTTTGGAAACTTCAAAAAATTCATTTGAGAATTTTATGAAAATGGAAATTCCATTTACCTTCCATGTTAAAATAGAAAAAATACATTGGTCACTGAAATTTTTGATATATGATTGGAAACTTAAAAAAAATTGCCAAAAAAAATCATTTTCCATTTTACTAAAATTGTTGATATATAGCTAGAAACTTTGAAAAAAAATCAAAAAACACTGATTATCCCTCCATGTCAAAAGCATATATGCAAATTTTTTTATTACATTCAAGAAATTAAGATGCAAGAAGATTTCTTACAGAGTTCATGATATTCTTAATGGCGAATATCATGATTTCTTACAGAGTTTAATCAATTATAAATTTCAATATTTTTTAACTTTATGCTTTGATAATTGAGAAATTAAGATGCAAGAAGATTTCTTACAGAGTTCATGATATTCTTAATGGTGAATATCATGATTTCTTACAGAGTTTAATCAATTATAAATTTCAATATTTTTTAACTTTATGCTTTGATAATTGCAGATTGGAGCCCGCAGCGCTGCTCATGAGCTCATCTTTATGGAAAAATCTGTATAGTTTATCAGCCTGATAAGTGACATTCATAATAAACTTTATATTTCTTGATATAATTAATTTATTTTTACAAATTTTTATAGATGACAAGGGGCATTTACATTAAACTTTATATGGCATCCATAATAACCTCATATCAAAGCACATCATTGCTAAATATAACATAACATTGCTAAATATAACAAGATTGTGTTTTTTTACACTATTTAGTATTTTATGATGGTTTACACTGTTTTTTGCACTATGATTGTGTTTTTTGTAATACTTATATTAAATATTTATACTTATAGATATATACTAATTTTAATTTGGTGTTTTTTATCACAAAATTTTAAATTTTAATTTTAATTTGGTGTTTTTTATCACAAAATTTTAAATTTTAATTTTAATTTGGTGTTTTTTATCACAAAATTTTAAATTTTAATTAATGTGGGATTAGCTTTGATGTTTTTCACCACAAAACATAAATCCAAATCCAAATCCACCTAGGATGAGTTTTTGGTGGTTTACACCATACACCATGGAATGCCAACTCTTCAATGTAAACTATAAACATAGAGCTTTTGCCAACTGTTCAATGTAAACTATAAACATAGAGCTTTTGTGTATGCCAACTCTTCAATGTAAACTATAAACATAGAGCTTTTGCCAACTGTTCAATGTAAACTATAAACATAGAGCTTTTGTGTATGCTAATAAATATAAATAGAGAGTTAGAGTTTGGGTTTGAATGGTATTCTTATTTTTGACCGGGACTGCGAGGTATATGAATTCTGCAACTTATCCTTTAATGTAAGTATCGCACTGTATGGGCAAGCTAACACGGTACAAGGTACGTGTACACGTTGCGTTGCATCATTGGTTTGTGTAGTCCGTAGCAAACATTGTCAGAATCCCAAGCCCCAGCCCAGTGTCACTCTGTGCGCTTAGGTTCTATTGGTATTTTGTATGTTTTTTTTATTTTCTCAATGAAAAGATTTACTCACGTAATTGATAATCAATTAAAAAATTGAGCTGCTAGTTGTAATATATGCGAAGTTGGACTGTTTACGATATTGGACGAGTCTAATTATAGACTTTACTCTGAAACTTGTGTTTGCTAGTTAATTCAGTGCTTTATTGCTTTATTACATATCAGAGAAGTGATCCTGCTATGAAGTAAGTGGCGGCCATTAAATGAAACAGAAGAAAAGAAGAAAATAGATCCTGCCATGAAATGAATTTTCTCATCCATTCAGTTCTTTATTACATACCAGGGAATAGATCCGGCTACGATATAAGCGGTGGGCGTCAAATGAAATTAGATATGAGCCTATAGATATATAACTATAAGCTCCTCCAAAACGAAAACCACAAATTCATAGCGGTTGAAGTGCTTCCCTCGTTTATTTAGCTACATAGTATCTATATTCTCTTGTTCGCCACTCAAAAACTGCTGCCCCTTATGGAATAGCCTGTACACCCACAACCAGTACATAAATTAATCTCATCATTCATTATGGCAGGGAATGGAAGTAGTTGAAGAAAAAACATATAGTATGTAAATTATGCCAATGAAAATGGTGGACTAGAGAATGTATTAAAATTGATAGCAGTAACATGAAATAATGTGCTTAACCACATCATACTTAAAATGCCGGACCGCAGCTCCCTACAAACACAGCTACCCGAATTCGTTACTATTCGTCTATTAATAATTAGTAACTGGGAGAGACTTACGAGAGGGGCGTTGAATATCGCAGCGGCGGGGAGGCTCCTGGACGTTGCATGTATCTGGAAGGTATGCGGCTCTCTCCGCCATCTCCTGCTCTTCTCTTCGACCTCGCCCTTCGCGGCGACCGCGACGTTGATTAAGTGTATCCTCAGAATCCATGAAGGATGCGGATTGATCGAGCACTTGTTGTATGGCCGGGCATCGGCATTGTGGAGACATTCTTTCCAATTCGTTGCAGCAACTCTCCGATGGCTGCTCTCTCCGCCGCTCCAGGTAGTCCCGGCAAGAAGACAATCTATGGGGATCGCACGACCCGCGTCGTTGCTGTAGCCAATTTTCTCCATACATATTGTCTTCATGCGCGTCAACGCTGGGGGCACCCCAGTGAAGGAGAAGGAGAAGCGCCACTCCTAAACTCACCCATTTAAGCGTCAGCTTCGCTGTCGAAGGGGAAAAAACACCCATTGCTCTTTCGCTGTTCTTTCTTCGTTACAGTGAATGATGGATTGATAGATGGAGCGCGAGTGTGAAGTTGGGAAGAGTAAGTGGGTATTTATGAAAGCCTTGGAATTGAAGTATAGACGATGACGAAACGAACACATGTAGCGCATGCCCCTACATGGATTCCACGTCCCAGAGGAGGAAGAAAGCCTGCCTCCGTTTCCAATCGCCGCGTCTTTTTATTAGAGGAATCTTGCGGGCATGTGGAATCCGCGACAGTGCAGTGTAGCGTCCCAACAACGCTACTTAGGGTTATTGCATTTAGACAAATTAACTCGGTGACTCGTGAGGATAAACTGGCTTGCCCATCTAGTAATGCCATTTTTCGTAAGGTGGTGTAGATGTTTCACGTTGTTTTCATCGGAAGGTTTAACGCAACAACGCTTCTATTGCGAACGACGGAATCAACACTTTTATTAACCATGCCATATCAAACTATACATGATTACCGAGTACTAGGTTAGTATGAATGGATTTTTTTTATGACGTGCAACATAGAAAGAATATGTATATGCACGATAACTTTCTAGAAAAATAATTTAATATAGTGCCTAATTCTAACCCTATATTAGGGGTCATCGGTACGGCGTCATTTACAAATTGGAAGGAAAAGTTCCAGCATGATGGATGGCACTCTTCATCTTGTTTTTACATTCTCTTTGAGTTTTTTTGGATGACACTCTTCATTTTGTTTTTACATTCTCTTTGAGTTTTTTTTTATTAATATGTTTTGATGAAGATCTCTTTTTGATGAATAGCACTTTTGGGCTTCTATAATTTTGTAATTTTTGGATTATGGTTGGGAGGATTTTGATTCGGCTATATGCTTCACTAATGAGAAATGATGCAAGATGCACCTGAGATATAATTTTTTATTTTATGAATAATAAAATTTCAGTATTTTATGTTTAAAAAAAATTCTAATGAAAAGTATAAATTTTTTTTGGTTGGTAAAGTGGTGGAACCCCCATGACTAGCAGGGTTGTCATTGGCTAAGTAAACACGAAGGGTTGCCATTGGCTAAGTAAACACGAACCAGGGGCATCTGCACCCACCTTGGACTGCAACGGCAGCCTGGACAACAGCCTGGACGACGACGGGATTAGAACCGACAGCACCAATGCTTAACATGGTTGGATTTTTTGGTTTTTTTTGGTATCCTACGGGATTAGAACCGACAACTTGGACCACACCAACTCTTAACATGGTTGGATTTTTTGGTATGGGATTAGAACCGACGACCTTTCAGCTTAGAAGGTGTTTTAACCATACCCCGCCCTACATCTCACAGATCTAATGAAAAATATAATTATTAGATGATAATTTGATAATTAAAAAGTTTCCTTCTCTTTCAATTTATTAGAATCTATCTCTTTCCCATTAGTCTAGAGAATATTATTGTAGTGTAAGCAAAGAACTCCAAGGACTCTATCTAAACATGGACGTGAGTATGTAGAAATAACAAATTAATATTAAAAATTGGAAAGATATCTTTAATCATGATAATCTATTTAATTAATTTTTCATTATTTAAGTTGCTTAAATGTCCATTCACTTTAAATTAATAAAGATGGAATTTAAGGCATTTACTCTTTTCCATCTCTTAAAGCTCCATAACATTGACATTTGTAGTGCATAGGTGTTCAATGTCTAATCGGTGTATTGAATGTGGTTCGCTTCCTCATGTGGTGTTGGACTAGTTTGATATCACAACCCTTCTTCCAATGTCCATCCCTCGTGACATTAGGTACTCGAATGATATAATTGGCATTGTTTGATAGAAATTAAGAAGGAATTGAGACAAGGTCGAGACATTGCAACTAATATGGCTTTTGGAAGGACCCCTTGTTTATATTCTCTTTCATCTCCTTCAAATAACGTCGAATCACATAGGAAACATATGGGTTATCTGTGGATTTTCTAAATGTTTCCATAGTATTAAGAGATGCAAGCAAGGAACATGAAAGGAATAATAGTTGGTAGTGTCTCCATTCTCTAACAACATTGATGGTGTGAGGTATCGGAAGGGAAATTCTTGATGAATCTTTAGTAAAGAGACCATTTTTGTGTTCACAATGTTTCAATTGAGGAAACATCATATGTTGGAGCAAATAAGAAAGGATTTTGACTAAAAGAAATAGAATTTTTGTAATGCATGGAAGAAAGGATCATTATCTAGTCTAAGTGAGATAAATCTTTTCCTAGCAACAATATCTAGAAGGAAAGAAATTGAACAACAAAATTGATCTTCTACAATAAAATCACCACAAAGAGTAGTGTAATTTCTCTAAAATAATAACCCATCCTGTACAAGAATGGTGGAATATGCCTCAATGTTAACAACAAAATTGAAAAAACGAAAGTATCCCCTCCTAGTAATTCTTCCATAAAATCAAGCATTGTATTGCATATAGAACGTTACAAATATACAAACTTATTGAAACATTAAAGATTATAAAACATGAAATGTCCATTTAAAAGATGACACAATAATGTTGTACACTAAATCACATGACAACCCCATCATGGATATATTCACTAAATCAAGGGATTTAGTGGAGAAAATTTAAACACGCTATTTCCAATGATAGACTTCATACATGGTAGGATAACATTATGTTTTAAGCATATCAAGCATCAAACAATTCTCCACCTTTTGGTTCTACTTAAAGTAGAGTGCAAGATTAAGGTATAATTAATTTTAATTGTTTCTGTCAAATATATGTGTTTTCATGCTTATGAATTCTACCATGGTATGCAATCGGGTTATCTTTAAAAAAATCTCTCTTTCTTGTTGTGAAGCTTATGTGGATGGACTTCTAAGATATTTTTTTATAGATAGTACTACAAAATATTCATACAATATTTCTTGCAAACCAAATCATACACAATCCATATTTTATATTATGCATAGAATCTTTTGTAGCTTCACAATTTTTATGTAGCAATAATTTTTTTATTGTGAAATTAGTAGGAGATATTTCATTCGTGAAAATGTTGCATGCCTTTCTATAATATAAGAATTAATAATATGATGTATGTTTTATACTTCATTTATGTCTAAATTTAAATGGATAATTTTGAGGATTGTTCTTATAATCAAATTGTGTTAATGTGTTAAAAGTAGTATTTAATATAATTATTTGACTTTTTCTTGTGTCAAAGTAACATGTTCAAATAAGAAGTTGTTTAAAGACTCAACAATTTCTGCAAGATGATGAGTTTTTATGTGGAAACAAGCAAAAACATGTTTCTAAAATTTGAACCAAGAAGTGCTTTAATCATTTTTTTGAAGGAAAATATAAATTCAAAGATGTTGGGGCACCTGCAATATCAAAGTTTGATAGTTGTAATAGTGATTTTTCCAGATTGCTCCTGTATTTTTCTAATAATCCTACTAGAAAAATCGACGAATTCGAGTGGAAATTGTTAAAGTTTTAGACTAAATATTTAAATAAGTTTGAATCTTTAATGTTCACGTCATGTGAATAAAGTCGCATTTAGATGTGTTTAGAAACCTAATTGCAATTGAAAATATTTTACTAGTTTGTGGCTTTGAATATAGCTTCAAGGAGCACACTAATTCCAAAGGAATTTGAATAGTAACTTTATGAGTAGTAGACGATATGGCTTTAACAATTCAAATTGAGATGAACAAGTTTTGAAAGTTTTCTGATGTAATCCATGAGAGCGACATCGAGATTAGGTTATTCTAGGGTTTGTGTTCAGGATTAGACCTAACATCCATCATAACTTCCTTCTCGACTGCCCCAAAACCTGCTTCAACGCTAACCATTGGAAGGACCTGCTAACAATCCATGATAAAAAACTTGGGGGGGAGGGAGAGCCCTCCCAATCACACCAATTTTTTCCCTTGGTTGAGGGATTTTATCGTACCTACTCCACAGTAAATATTGGCACAAAGGATATTCCTATGCTAATGGAGGACACTCATAACAGAGAAAAGAATATGACAGAAAAGGGAAAGAGTGGAGGCCTACCCTATTGAAGAAACACCTACATAGCTCGCACAGATAATCGACCATGCCTCAATCTCCCAGCAAAAAGAATCAATGCTAAAGCATATAAAATGAAATATCATTCCCTAATCGAAAATTTCATGGGGTTTTGGTCCACTAAATAGGTGCTTCGAGGATGGATAACAACGAAGTGGAAACCCAAATCCCATTATGATATGCAACTGGAATCGAAAGAATTTTTCACTATTATTTTCCACCATATGGATGACAATGAATTAAATATGGAGGGCCTTACATCTTCAATGATGCAGGGTTGTACTTAAGAAACTGGGTGGAAAGATTCTTCCCAAAGAAGGAGGACTTATCTTGGGCTCCAGTCTAGATTAGAATGTACTCACTCCCTCAAGAATACTGTGACAAGACCACCCTCTAGGAGATTCATAATACCCTCGGAACCTTTGTGAAAATGGCTAATCAAACAAGATTGAATAAATTCACATCCTGTTCTAGGATCTATGTCTATATGTACATTGCAAGATCTCTCCCTAGTGCTATATGCCTTACCGATGAAGACTGTGATTAGATTCATCCTCTGTACTACGAGCATATCCCCTCAATATTTAGAAAATTCCACAAGCATGGACATCTCTTCAGAGATTTCCCTACAAATAAATTGTATGTCGATAAACAAAAGGATACAAGGACGGATGAACAAGGTTTTCAACAAACAAGAAAGAAGAAAAGAAATAATAGGAAACTGACTCAAGAAAAGAACCAGGAATAGAATCCAACCACGAGCAATAGTTTCTAGGTGTTGGAAGACCAAACTGAGTGCCCGGATATGGATCTGACCTGTGAAGAAAACTGTGGGGAACCCATCCAAGAGAAGGTTGAACAACACCAGTTGGGCCGGACTAAGGGGTCCTCTCCAAAACTTGTCGATAAACCGAGAAAAATTCATTCAGATCATTTACAACAAAAAAAAATTCAAGAAGCCACATACAGGTTGGGTCCCGACCCCCTGGAAGAGGAAGAAATGAATGAAGCCTTCTTGGAGGGTTTCGATCTACTGTGTTTGGAAGAAGTGTGCACAAGAAAAGCTTTCGACTCCATCCTTGCGAGGAAGATCGATCTGTTGCGGGAATCCCTAGCTGTTATGGAGAGAAATTCCTATGGCTTGGGGTACCACAACAGACAGCTTGACTCCAGAAATCAATCCTTTCCAATATGCAATAGAAATTAAATGTCTAACACTAAAGGATCAGACCTCGTACCTTATTCCGAACGGTTGAAGTAGATCCCCTTTGAGCTTTCCAACTTTGGCTTGAATTGATAGATTACTTCCTCAACAACAAGTCAACAATACAAGCATTCTATATATCATGGTGTTAGATCTATTCTAGCATATATAATCAATAATGTATAAGCATTTGACATAATGTCATGGATAAAAAATTCATTCAAACACACATTATTGGACAAGAAAAGATATTTCTATTAAAATAAGTCAGATATTACAAGATACAACCTCTATCGGCACGTCTGCGAACTGGAGAAACTGAATCCCCCACTTGGGCCTCCACCACTTCAATCCTCCATCTCTCGATAGCAAGCCCACAAGCAAAAGGCAAGCTTGGGAAGAACACAAAAGTGCTCCAAGTGACAAAGGGATGCATACTCAAGCATTAGTTATGGCAACAATGGACTATAGTTTTGTTGCTCTCAATTCTCTCTTATGCCTTCAATGTACAAAGGAGTTCCTTATATAGCTTTTCAAAGGGGTAATGAAAGGTCGAATCCGAGCGATCTCAAGGCATAGGGAAGGCCAGGAGTCAAGTGAGTCGGATCCATGTCAAGGAAAACTCCAAAAGGATTTGAATTTTGTACACATCCTGATGTACGCAGTTTTAGTGGTCAAACCTGCGTATATACACGATTATAGGTTTAAAAGTAGCGTGTATCATTTTTCACATGTTTTTAGGGATGGTCAGGGAAACATCAAAGGACAAAAAATGGTCCAAGGGGTCTAAGGAGTCTGCAGTGGGACAGGGGAAGGCCATACAAAGTGTGATTCACCTGGAGTGGTGAAATCAGCTATAACAGATGCCCTGTAATGTGTGAGGTCAGAGGGGTCATTCGATGGCCGAAATACATTATAAGTCCATCCCAGGAGTGGAGTGATGAAGGATCCCAAATGGAATACCAGCCACCCAATTAGCATAGTACAATAATACAACTCTACACATAATTGCAAATACATATAGTAGTCCCGGATACATAAGAGTAAAATGGCCATTAATAGGCATGATACAAGATATCACATAATTGGTCACCGCCACGTACAATATATATAGATCAGAATCTCCATGATGAAGATATACAAAGGATCATAATCTCCATAATGGCTGAAGATATATAACAGATCAAGATCTCCATAGTGGCTGGACATATCTGACATATACTGGAATCATGCCATGAGAGCTGAAATCTCATGAACACTGGCACGATCAAGGAGGTAGCATATAAGAGATGCCACAAATCTAGAAATTCGTCTACACAAACCGCTACAAGTACATCTCCCGGCTATGCGAATAGAGTTGTCGAGGTCGAACATAGTAGTCCATCGTCTGATTACCGGTCATTGATGTATACCGTTAACAGATGTGAGATCACCCATCGATAATGAAAATGGGAATCAAGGTACTAGAGTGCAAACTAACAAGTGTGAATAAATGTGTTGAGGTTGAACACTTGAGAGGATCCATCGATCAGGGTACATTGATGTATTCCCAAAGGTTGTCGATGGCGAGAGAACCTACCACTAATGAATACAAGTATCAAGGCACTCAAAATGACTCTAGATTCCAATCCGAGAATAAATGATCTGAAGTCGACGGGATGAAATCCACTGGAAGGATGGAATTAAGGCATCCTCCATCATCCAACACGAGGTACTCAATAAAGCTGTATAATGTGGAAGGACTCGATCATAAGGTGCGTGAACCAATAACTATACCTGGAATGGACGACATGCAAAGTCAAGATAACTGAGGAATGGCTGACTCAGGCTTCAACTTCCTTCGAACAAGAGCATAATGGTGTATGGTGACTGAATAGAGGCAGCATAGACTCGATATACAAACTGGGACATCTCTGTGACACATGAGGCATCGACAGAGGTTCCATATGGACTGGAAGATTAACCAGTCGGTGGAGATAAAATCAGATAAACAAGTACAAATCCTAAATTCAAACTATAAACCCAACCAATGGATGTGATATACAGTGCTCTATTCGAAGGTGACATGACTCGACAGCTGCCAAAGATAACATCTTTCCTTGTCCGAATTTTTGGTTTTTTTATTTTTTTGGACTTTTTCAATTATTTAAAAAGCTTGAAAAAGAATAAAATGGCTTTATAGTTACAGACTAGGAGGAGACGAGTGTCATAAAGGAAAAAAAACTAGTTCCAAGCAGTGGAACATACCTATGCTCAATACAAGGATACATGTGTAGGATATCGACACTCGGGGGAAAATCCCCTCCCGGTAAAAAGGGAATCAAGCTGCGAAGGGTATGAAAAATGGTTCTGCATGGCTAGACATGAGACAAGCTCAGGCTATATGGCTGAAACACAATGTCAGGGAAGCCAACATCAAGCTCAATAAGGAAGGCAAAGCTCATGATAATGCATCCACAACTTGACATAAGGGAGTCCCGGGGAAATGGCCAGCATAAAGTTCAAGAGGAGTATGAAGCTCTTGCTCAAGGACATGGCGGGACTAAAAGGAACTCCCGGACCTAAGAGAGGAATCACAACATGGGTACTAAATGCAAAAGGGAGCTAACTAGGACACCCATGTATAGGAAAGCTCTACCATTCACATAGTACCACTTCTAATAGCAGCATGAAGGTTCCTTGATATCATGGAATGGGTTCGTGCCTAAGGTTAAGATGGAATGGTCATAAGGCAATGCATAAGTGCAAGCGGATGTGACATCCTAACCTATATGCCAGTTCAGACATAATACCTGTGATAGGAACGAACGAGTCGAAACCTCGGAGAGAGTGTACAAAAATTGGACCCTACATGACAACCATATTAGTCCAAAACAACCCAAAATGGTCAATAAAGAATCCAACCTATAGGATATAGGGAGGAATGATCATGACAAATGCACCCAAAGGAAACAATGTGGTGAATGATGGGATATAAAAAGGAAAGTAAGGTGTAGAGCCAACGTTCACGCATCCACTACCACCCCCGTGAGGGTGACCACCGGTGTAAAGACCGAGAGAAAGGAGTCAACATCCTCCACAAATGGAGTAGAGGGTGGAATATGACCACTCCCAAATCTATGAGTAGGGTAAGGTGCTGTGATGCCCCCAAGTATGACACCAGGACCAAGGATGGGTGATAGGATACCAGGCGTGCCGAAAATAAAAGGACCCGAACTCAAGAGAGCATAAATATACGCAAGTAACCGTGATCCCAAAGTCCAACTAGCGCACAAAGAGAACACTCCTAAGAAAATCTACAGGAAAAATACAAGCAAACCAAGGGGAGGATATGTGAGCTCTCGAATGCAGTAGGTATGTCTCGCCTAGGAGAGGCTCAAAATTCCCATACACTACAAGCGAAGGTACGTAACCAATTATAGTGGCCCTCAGCTTCAACGCATAATGCAACTGTGTTGTCCGACCTCTACCTGGCCAGGACACTCACAGAATAACCCCTGCAAAGTACTCCCTCGATAACCTATGTAAGGAAACTAAGGTCACCTCAATATAATCAATGATCAGGTGGACAGTCGCAGGCAAGATTGACCGTATGGGTAGGGTAGCAAAGCCTGAAGCTCTCGAAAGAGCCCCCAGATACAAATACAATCTTGAAAATATCTCCGGTGCTACTCAGTTACAACCAGGGGTCATCCCAATCATAACCGCTCACATCGCCTCATGCTTAAATCCCTTTTGAGAGGAGGATCCTGAGAAACACTGGCTATACCAAGGATTTCACACACTCTCTTGGACGTGACACATACATGTTGTTGTTTAGTGGTCTTGGAAAATTTACTCTTAATGAATTATTCCAAGAACCCAAACCTAATCTTGTTGGTGCACCCTATAAAAGAAAAGAGTGTAGTTCATTTTAATTTAAGCGTTCATTTTAATTGGCTGTAATTACTCAAAGGGAAATAATTGTGCAACTAATGAATTTATGACTCAGCAGTGAAGTAAATATGCACACCATAACAATCAATGCTAAGTGCAATCTTTGTCAAATGAAAAATAGGGTATGCCACTACATGAGATGCATAAATATATATTCCTTTATGAATGTCAATGGAATCCTTCCTATATGAAATCCTAAAAACAACTCTCATCCAAGAAATCCAATGCAAGTACCTCCTCAAATCCATATTTAAGATGCAACTAAGAGTGCAACTACTTTGTATTTTTCAATATAAAAGAATGAAAAATGCAATAAAAGTCATCTAAAACTCTCAATCTCTGCATCAAGTATAAAAGACAAGCCTAGGAAGACACCGAGACAAAAAAGAGTAATGCACTAATGACAAAACAAAAAGGATAAATGGCTAAAACTACTTTCAAAGAAAAATCAATGAAAAAGCGGTCTCTAGTCACAAAAGAAGCATGCAACAGACAACATCAGACCCAAGGAAGACCCAACCACACTCACAACCCACCCAACAACTTCCCACAACATCAAACTCAGCAAAAGGGAGGATGTATACGACTGTTTAAAGAACAGCTACATATGTACACGACTTTTGGCCAAAAATCCGCGTATGTACGCGACTTTCGGCCAAAAATCCGCATATACAGAGAAGGTAGTGGTAAAAATCAGGCTAAGGGTAAACCAATAAAGGGGACTGTCAATGGACAAACATACTATAAAATGCGACACCAAAACAAGGAGAAACAAAGAGCAAGTCAATAATATCAAGCCCATTGTGCCCGCAAACCCCAAATAAAAACAAGGAACATACCCAGTGGAGTCGCCAATTCTGTTACGGAGAGAAATTCCTATGGCTTGGGGTACCACAACAGACAGCTTGACTCCAGAAATCAATCCTTTCCAATATGCAATAGAAATTAAATGTATAACACTAAAGGATCAGACCTCGTACCTTATTCTGAATGGTTGAAGTAGATCCCCATTGAGCTTTCCAACTTCGGTTTGAATTGATAGATTACTTCCTCAACAACAAGTAAACAATACAAGCATTCTATATATCATGGTGTTAGATCTATTCTAGCATATATAATCAATAATGTATAAGCATTTGACATAATCCCATGGATAAAATATTCATTCAAACACACATTATTAGACAGGAAAAGATATTTCTATTAAAATAAATCAGAGATTACAAGATACAACCTCTGTCGGCACATTTACGAATCGGAGAAACTAAATCCCCCACTTGGGCCTCCACCACCTCAATCCTCCATCTCTCGATAGCAAGCTCACAAGCAAAAGGAAAGTCCAAGGGACAAAGGGATGCAGACTCAAGCATAAGTTTCAACAACAATGGACTATAGTTTCCTTGCTCTCAATTCTCTCTTATGCCTTCAATGTACCAAGGAGTTCCTTATATAGATTTTCAAAGGGGTAATGAAAGGTCGAATCCGAGCAATCTCAAGGCATAGGGAAGGCCAGGAGTCAAGTGAGTCAGATCCATGTCAAGGAAAACTCCAAAAGGATTTGGATTTTGTACACATCCCTATGTACACAATTTTAGTGGTCAAACCCATCTATATACACGATTATAGGTTTAAAAGTCGCGTGTATCATTTTTCACATGGTTTTAGGGATGGTCAAGGAAACATCAAAGGAAAAAAAATGGTCCAAGGGGTCTAAGGAATCTGTAGAGGGACAGGGGAAGGCCATACAAAGTGTGATTCACCTGGAGTGGTGAAATCAGCTATAACACTATCCAAAGCTAAATCTCAGAACAAATTAGGAGTTCATAATACTGCCTAGAAAGATAAGAAAAAATCCCAAAGGGACTCTGGAACAAGGGGTTGCAAATTTGATCTCCAAAGAATAAATCGACTTGGCACAATGCTGGTTGAATCCAGAAAATATGCCCAGCTAACATAAATTTTCTCTTCCCCCATAACAGTTATCCAATGAAGCTCCTCTCATGTAATGTACAAGGTCTCAACGATCCTTCGAAACAAAGAATGTTGAAAATGAAAATACAAAACGATAGGCTTGTTGTTCTTTTTATACGGGAAACTAAGTGCTCTAGTGAATCAACAACCAAGTTCATGTCCCAGATCTAGAAATATTATCTCACTATATCCATTGATGCCAGAGGAGCCTCGGGCGGTATCTCGATCAGTTGGAACCCCCTCCTAGTTACTCTGAGTGATGCAACCTCTTCCATGCATGCGATCTCTGCCTCCTTTCACTTGACTAGAACCAGCATCAAGGGATATCTTATGAATGTAACCACTTATACTATGAAATGAGAACTCGACATAGTTCTCGTTTTTCTCTCTCCTAATTTTAGTAGCTAATATTACCTCCATTTAAAAAAGGGTTGATACCAGTATCACACATTTTCATTTTAAGGCATTTTTTTGGGCCTTTGAATCATCTTCGTCGTAAAATATTATTACTTTCGAATTTCAAGTGTGTTTTTTAGACATTTAACAAAATAACATACATTTAGAATCAATTTATATTGAAATCATATACATTTTGCAATTTTTCCTTTAAAATAAGACTTTTTTTATAGGAAAAAAAAGACTTTTTTATTGACAAAATTCTAAGAAATTCTAGAAAATAAATATATTTACAACCATTTTCAATAGATTTTCATATAATTTTTGTATAAAAATGATACTCTTTCATAGTATATTCCAAAATGTTACGATTCACATAAGTTCACGAAAAACTATACCATATATTTGCAAATAACATATTAAAAACAATATATATAGAAATTTTATTTCTAAAATAAAGTCTGAAAGTCAAAACGGTACTAATATATCTTATCAAAAAGTTGTCAAATTAAACATTTTCTTCAAGACACCTAACTAATCAATAATATCATGCAGGCCAAATTCTTCATCGAAATTGGAATTTTCTAGATCTTGGCTTTCCTCAGGGACATCAATGTCCTCTTCCATTGGGTCTTCTATGTATGCAAGATGCCCAAAGTTCTCCTTTCCAAAAATCCCTCCTAATGGGGGTTGAGGCTCTTTTGACATCTTCGCTACAAGTGTTTCACTAAACTCCCCTTTCTTCAAACCGACTTCTTGTAATTCATCTGGAAGAAATTGAATAGCATTAATTCTTTGCTTGGTGTAATTGCATTGTAGTGGATCATTATCAATGGATATGCAATTTCTTCTTGTTTGTAAGGATCATGTTATTGTTGTACCTAATCACCAAAAACAAAAAAAATAGTTAAGACAAATAGCATAAAGAAGCATACTTTAAAAGAAATTAATGAATAATAAAAAACAATAAAACTTGAAATATGTTTCCATATGTAATATCCAAAATTTGACCTAAACTCGAGAACAAATATAAGACCCAATCTCCTTCACTTGAAAATGTATCTATGAGATATTTAATCAAATCTTGTGGCCTTTTATAGATGTTTACAACCACTCCTTTCAAATCCCTTTCTTCATATGTCAATTTTTTAACCATGACATTATAAGTCAACATCTGACTATATTTTCATTCACTCTTTTTATTGATTAAAAGAGATTCATAAGTATCATCTTTTGTCCAAGTTTCAAGATGTATGTTTTCAATATCATTCAGAAATGGATCACTACTAGAGCTACGAATATTAGGCTTTTGCCTGTAGTCAAAATAAAAAAGAATTGAATTAACTTATCAATAAATATAATTTATTTATAAATTCAATAACTTGATAATAATAGTGCAAATATATTACCAATAAAGTTGCTTCCTTGTTTTTTCTTTACCCTTGAAGGATGTCAACAACCAACCACTTATACTATGAAACAAGAACTTTATACTAAGAACGAGAACTCTAGGCATAAAAACGATGATTTTTGCCAAAAAAACACCAAAAACACCCCTAAATAGAAAAGTGTTGATACCAGTATACACTTTTTTTTTCGGGGTAAAAAATAGAGCCATGTCCAAACATCCCATACTGTTGTTTACAAAAACTTTAAAATCGACCCCTAAATTGGAAAATTATTTTTTTCTCAATAATATAAATTACAAATTTTGTGAAACTTGCATATTAAACAAACAAAAATATTCCATAAATAATTTCACCACTCTAACCATATAAAATCAAAGAAATTATGATGTGATTCATAATAAAATCATATATTAGACTATACAAGAACAAAAGATTCATATAAATATTCAAAATCTCCTTCAGAGTTTCAATTACAAACATCATACTAATAGAAAACATCTAAAATGTTTCATTTGAAATTATTGAAATTCATCCATGGAATCCGACACCCCATCAGAATCTACATTTTCTGCAGACGAAGGGCTGGACGAAGATGTGGATGACCCATATTCTTCTCTATTATCAATGGGTGCACCGTCTGAGTCTACATCTATGCCCATCATTTCAGTTTGTCATATTCCTTCTAGATCTACGACTTGGTTGAGGAGACTCCCATCTTGCAACTTGTTCTTTTGGCAGCAACTTCTTGATAATCTCTAGAGTCTTCGAGAGAAAAGTTCCTTTCTTTGTCATCTTGAAATAATAAACAAGTATATCAACTTCCTCTAATTTCAATATGTCAATGCAGTGGCAATTTATTTTTTGACCCTTTCTTTTTCTCTTTCTGCAAACCCTTTTCTCAACTACCATCTCTGCCTTGTACACACCATCAAACGGGTGTGTATCCGTTGCATACCAATGTACTTGTATTGATACTACTTCTTCATTTTGTTTATTCGCCTTCATAACTTTTTCAATCCAGAAAGGATAATCACATGCATCATCTGTGGCCAAAACTGCAATCATGCAACCCTCCTTGATATCTTGTACTGAGCCCTTATAAAGGTCTTCCATCTCTTGACGCTTTGCAGATGATCTTCTAGAGCCAATATACATTTCTCTTTCCTCTACTTGAGAAAACTCAACACCTTGAGGTTCAACATTTGTTACTCGTGGCAAAGTAAATGGAGACTTCAAATATATATCTCCATTTGTAGAGTTTGAAATTATGTCACTTTGCTCCATGAAAAAAGACTCCCACCATACAGAATCAGCAACATCAAAGTACTCATATGTATCTTCGATAGATTTTTTTATTTCTTCCATGCATTGAGAAGAATTAACATGTCTATTGTGTCGCCTTGCATTATGAATCTCTGAAGATGATTGCAATAACAATAAATTTGAAGCATACATTTGACGAGTTGGGATGAATTTCAAAAATGCCAAACCTGATGAAGGCCCCCATTCTGTGCTAGTTGAGTACTTCTTTCCCCATAGTAGTGTTTTTCCATCAATATTTTTTATACGAAATTGATGTTGAAAGCTAATGTCATTAAGTTTTTCAATGCACCTTTCTTCACCATGTGATCCAAAAATAAATCTTTGCATGTCAACAGTTTCTTCCAATTTTTGTACAATAGGTTCTGGATGGTATGCTTTCCTTACAATTTCAATCAATGATGGTAGGCTCCCGACTTTCTTCCTCCTCAATTTCCTTGCAAAATGGCTGAACATTTGATCAATATGATCATGTGTATGCCCAACAAGAAGGAAACCAACTTTTACCTTTTTAAAAATTCCCAATTCAACAAGGATGTTTAGATAAGAAAACATGACCTGATTTTTGTTTTCTCGGCTTGTGTTCTCCAATTGCAAATATAGAACTTTAGGAAGATCACCAGGCCAATGAGAAAGGACATGATGAATTATGGTGATGGTCAAATTTGCATCATTGTGAATGTTTGGAGCTGTAAAGTAAACCCTTGGAAACATTTCACCATTAAAAACCATACACCCAACCAAGTGAAGCTGAATAAAATTTTCCTCCTTTAAATTCTTTGGTACACATACAAAATGTGGCAAGAGTGTTTTTTTCTGATCCATGCCATCAATTATAAAACCCATATACTTATGTGGAGCATCATAACACTTCTTGCGATGTTTGTACAACTTTTGTCGTTCATTTGATTGTTGATTGCGATGTTCTTGCAGTGAATTAATTATGGAATCTACAAAGAACATATACAAAAATATTGATAACTTGTTTTAATAATTGACATTTATCTAAAAAAATAAACAAATTTCTAAACATACCTCTTTCTATCCCTTATGATCTATCCCTCATTTCTTTAAGAGAAGCACACGTACTGCAGATCCCCATCCTTGACCTCTTTGGAATGCGAACATTGTTGAACTTCTTTTTCCATACTCTTGTGAAATATGCATATTTGATGAATTTTCCATTTCCTTGACCACCTTGAACATAATCCTTGTATAAGTTGTAGATTTCTTGTCTTGTGAAATTATCTAGAATGTGTATTGTTTCTCTATTTGGCATACTCTCTCCATGCTTTGAAAAGAAATCATGCATCCATGATGTCGCGATGTGTGTTGATGGTCCAATGATCTATCCCTGATAATCATCAGAAAAAAATGTTGGATCCTTTTCTAGTCTTGTTTGGATTCTTGATAATCTAAGATTACCAATTGAGTGAATCCTTTTGAATTCCTTTCGACAAAGAAGAACATTTCCAACGCGGTAATCATAACCTATCCTTGTAGAAATCATACACCCCACTAAATATGAATTTTGCATACTTTTGTTCATTGATAAATACACGTTCCTTTTCTCCAAGGAATAATTGTAGCCTGTACCCTTCAAACAATTCTTGTGGCAACACTCACTTGAAATTAAATGAGTAATGGAACTTGGACTTGTGAGAAATTCTTTCCTAGACCTTGTATAATTGGAATGCTTTGGATTGACATAAAAAGGTCTAGTCCTACACTTAATCCTGCTCATTATTGAAATGTGTCTTTGCCTTTCCTAGACCATTATGTCTGCAACAACAACCTCATCAGAATGAATGTTTTCATTGTGAGAAATATGACCCCCCTCATTGAAAACATGATCACTAATTTCAATATGAAAATGATTGTCATGATCAGTAATAAGTTGATCACTTGCGGATAGATCAATGTGAGCATCAACACTATTGGTGCCACTAAATTCTTCATTGAAGGGGAACTCTTGAAATTCAACATTGACATCATTGGTTCCTATAACATCCTTACTTGGAGGAGAATCATTGTCTTCATCATTGGTGGCTTCATCATCAACAAAATCATCATCGATTCCATTGAAATCCTCGCTTGGAGGATTCTCATCGTCGGTGCGATTAAAATCTTCACTTGGAGAAAAGTCATCATCGGTGCCATTGAAATCCTCACTTGGAGGAAATTCATCATCAGTTCCAAGAAAATCCTCACTTGGAGGAAAATCATCATTAGTTCCATTTACATCCTTGCTTGAAGGTGA
Organism: Pseudotsuga menziesii; assembly: GCA_001517045.1. Taxonomy (NCBI): domain Eukaryota; kingdom Viridiplantae; phylum Streptophyta; class Pinopsida; order Pinales; family Pinaceae; genus Pseudotsuga; species Pseudotsuga menziesii. The sequence continues at coordinate 136,654 of LPNX011166356.1, forward strand.
CTGATCATCGGTTCTATTGAAATCCTCGTTTGGAGGAAAATCATCATCACTACCATTGACATCGTCGCATGGAAGAAACTCATCATCAGTTCCATTGAAATCCTCGCTTGGAGGAAATTCATCATCACTGCCATTGACATCCTTGCTTGGAGGAAACTCATCATCAGTTCCATTGAAATCCTCGCTTGGAGGAAAATCATCATCATTTCCATTGGCATCCTCGATTGGAGGAAACTCATCATGAGTTCCATTGAAATCCTCGCTTGGAGGAAAATCATCATCATTGTCATTGACATCCTCGCTTGGAGGAAAATCATCAACATTGCCATTGACATCCTCACTTGGAGGAAACTCATCCTCAGTTCCATTGAAATCCTCACTTGGAGGAAAATCATCATCATTTCCATTGACATCCTCACTTGGAGGAAACTCATCATGAGTTCCATTGAAATCCTTGCTTGGAGGAAAATCATCATCATTGCCATTGAAATCCTCACTTGGATGAAAATCATCATCATTTCCATTTACATCCTCACTTGGAGGAAACTCATCATCAGTTCCATTTAAATCCTCGTTTGGAGGAAAACCATCGTCACCATTATTGATTTTTTCGTCCTCACCAAAATCATCATTGGTCCCATTAAAATCCTGAATTATATGAAAATTATCATCAGTCCGATTAAAATCCTCGCTGGGAGGAAAATTGTCATCATCTTGCTTATTTTCTTTAGGATCCCCACTTGGAGGAAGATATTCATCATCATCATCATCACCTTCACATTCTTGCCCTTCATAAGTGCTTCCTTCAAAATTTTCAAAACATGGAAGTTCTTAAACAACGTGTTTGATTACATTGATTGCACTGTCAGTAGCTTGGCTAGATGAACAATACAATACTTCATTGACATTAGAATTCAATTCAGATGAGTCCATGCCTTCTCACTAAAAGATAGAATTAAAGAAAAATATTAATAGAGAAGACAATGAACTTTAATGATAGACCTCACCAAAATGTAGAATGGTGCAAATGTCAATCAACCATCTTATAGCTATGAGAATGAAATGTTCCCTCCAAAACTTAACTCCAATTTTTACGTTCAAATTTTTCCCTCCAAAAGTTCCCACCAAAAATATAGGGCGCATTTCAAGCACATTCAGAAAACTAGTAAAAAAAAGAAATTTATGATATAAAAAAAATATGAAATAATGTATTAAATAATTACATATTTATATCCCCATGCATATAAAACCAATGAAGTTTTGTGTAATTTTTTATATATACGAAATATGTAATAAAGTAATGGTTATTTAACTTCTTTTTAATCCCATATTTGTAAAACAATCAATGTTAAACCTAATTTAGGTTATGTAAATCATTTAGTTTTCCTACTATTCATCATGCAGTTTGGAGAAATTTAGTAACAATTTCAAGGTTAGTTTTTTCCCTTTTTGAATAAATAGTGTAGTTTTTTTTTGTTCCTATTTTAATAAATAGGTTAGTTTTTTTCATTTTTCAATAAATAGGTTAGTTTTTTTCCTTTTTTAATAATTATGTTAGTTTTATTCCTTTTTTAATAAATAGAATAGTTTTATAGTTAATTTTAGAATGATAGCTTTATGGTTTTATACAGTTGTCATTCATTATTTTGTGGTTTTATTGATTTTTCATTTGTCTCAATGTATCTTATAAATTCATTATTGTTTAGACTGTGCAACAATTCAGGAAGGGTTTTAAAGAAGGAGGAGCTTCTAGCACTTTCAAGAGAGGAGTCTCTACCAAATTCCAAGTTAGTTATCCTTTCAAGAAAGGAGTCTCTACCAAATTCTGGGTTAGTTATTTTATTTTTTTATATAAATACAATTTTTTTTAAGAGATGTAGTGTTAATTAAAAAAAGACCTACCCTTATCAAGAGTTTTGTAATTTTGATTATTTTAAATTTTAAATTTGTATCTTTTATTTTTTTATTATTTATTAGAAATTGTGTAAATGGAGAGAGTCGTATCCCCACTCGCTCTGTTCCGATTTCATTTTCCACTGCTTCAACAACTTCCATAGGAAACCTGCACCGATTCTCCAATGTCCCACCATACTCATCGGCCTATCACGATTGTGGCCACCCTCCATCTCCGCCTCCCTTCACTAGTACAAGTGATCAATTTTGCCATGGCAAAACGTGGCAATATCCACGGAAAAGCATGGATATTTCCACGTCTAAGTGTTTTTTTTCCATGGAAACAATTCTGTCGCAATAGAGAGGACCCCTAATTTGCGTTGCAAGAGCGACAATGTTCTATATTTCGTTAGATGTCTAAGCCGTCGCTATATCCATGTATGGCCATCTCTGTATCCACGCCTGGCCGTCGTTGTATCCACACTCTGTATAAGGTTTTTTTTTAAATGCAAACCCAGGAATAGGACGTCTCTCTAGCCACGCCTTGCCGTCTCTGTATCCACGCCTGGCCGTCTCTGTATCCACGCTTTGTATAAGTTTTAAAAAAAAAATGCAAACCCCAGGAATAGCGATGGGGATGCTATACCTGCAACGGGCAGACTAGGAAAAGTTCCATGTCATGCCATTTATAAATGTAAAAAATCCTAGGAATACAAAAGTGGCCATATACCTGAATGAGCTTCTCTTTTTTCAAGAATAGCTTATTCTTTACTGAACAGGGCCAACCACGTGAAGGTGGAAGCTCACACTACTACATTTTGACCAAAAATATGACGACCGTATTGTCGGATTTTCGACACTTCCCTGTCGCATGTACGACATTATGATTTTTTTTAAGCATCGGTAGCCTGTCGTCGGTTATCCGACATCGGTTTAAACCGTCGGTTAAGCGACACCTCAGCTACCGTCGCTTAAATATAAGGTGTCGGTTAACTGACAAAATATCTTCGACGGTAGTGAAATTTTTTTTAAAAATAACCTTCATGCCGTCGGTTAAGCGACAGAATGGCCATCAATTAAGCGATGGTAGGAATTTTTTTTTTTTTAAATAACCTTCATTCCATCGGTTAAGCGACGGCTATAACCTTAATTTCGTCGATAAAGCGACAGTTATAGGTGTCGGTTAAGCGACGCCTGTGTGTGTTTTTTTTTTTTAAATTACAAAAGCAGAGTACCTAATTTAAAAGCCCTCTTAATGAAATTTCTATAAATATCTTCAACATTCTATAGTGTACCTTACATGCTTTAAAAGTAAAACACCATATGTTGTGCAGTGCATACTTTACTAGAGATCTTTTACAAAATGTCCATCTAGTAACTAATGCCAATCAAAATAATGTGAATATTGGCGATGCAATTGTGTGTGCATAATGTTACCCATATCCATTGATTGTCTGATGTGCATATGTGCACTTATAGGAACGACAATAGATGACCAGATATAATTTTCAAATGTCATTACCCCTTGCTAAATGTACTGAGCATGCTTAGTGCTATCATTATCTCTACATGTGCAATGTATGATGCAGATTGAAGTACTGTAAATATCGTATATTTGGCAGGTTAACATAGCAGGGCAAAGACATTAGTGCCAACAGTGTAGAATGTAATACAGATGGAATGCATCACCATTCAAAAACACCGTTATAGACTTACATACCTATTTGATCGAAAGTCCTCGTTGTCTCTGACTGTCAATCCAGCCTCTGAGTGCCATAAAAGATACAACCATATGAAAATTACAAGATCTCCAACATTCTATTATATGATACATAAAAAAAACTCCAGACCACAAAATTCTTAAAATATCTCTTTACAAAGAATCCATTGTGCTCTATCCTATAAATAAGAAAAGCCAGTAAATAATACAAGTATATCAGATCAGTGGAAAACTTACTTGATTTGAACTTTAGTGTTGGGAAGATAGTTTTGAACTTACAAAGGAATCTTTACCGACCTAGGATGCAAGAAAACATAGCTTCATTTATTATAGCATGCATACTTTGTTGTAGAAGAAATCTCAGTAATAGGAAGCAAGGTATACCCCCCTCACATGCACATTACTTAGTATTGAATGTGGAAAATATTAAACTCTTTGAATGTTCTATGCCAAAATATGTTATGGATAATTCTCCCTTGTGGAAAGGTGATACCTCCATTGGATCCTTTCCTTGATCCAAGATAGATATAGGTGTAGACAAGTATGATTTCACCCACTAGATCGAATAATTCATTCACTATATCTAACAATTAACTCACACACAAGATATGAAGTGATACAGAAGATATATTTACACACCTTAACATATGTGAGGTCTTTGGTGAAGATCAATCCTAATTGCTTCAAATTTGATAGACTTGGATCCAACTCCACTTTCTAGTACCATACACACAAACAGAGGCAAGTAACCTTTTTTAAAACCATTATAAAGTATATAAAAATGCATGTAAATGACATAAAACATGTAGATCTAAGAAATATATATCTAGATCTAATCTGATTTACTCAATAACAACCAAACCCACCATAGACATCACATTAAACATATAGATGTGAATCACACACATTCATAAACACCATAATGTGGAGATAGAGAGGAGGATAGACTTATAGTGTAATAAATAAATATCTTTGGGAGGAAGGTTAACACTTCTCAAAAGTGTTGAGAAAGAACAACACCAGTCTTTTGGATATATTTGGCTTACATTCCTCAGATCAGGAAACACTTGACAAATACTAAAAATAAAAATGATTCATTTGCCACAACTTCTGGGAATATATAGGCACTTGGCAAGTGAACTCGGGTTGACTGAGTTTGACCCAAGTCTAACACAGTCAACACAAATTTGACTCACCTTGAATCAATTTTGCTTATTTTGCTTGGGAGCAAGCTCTCTTACTGTAGAATTCCTCCCTAAACGATTCTGCCTCATCCATAATTCGATGCAACCTCTCCTTCTCACTTCTCTCCTTTTCTTCAAGTCGGATTGCGTTTTGACTGCATGCCAAAAAAAAATCCACAAAAACGAGATTGTAGATTCAGAAGCAAATTTGTTTCAATTCAACATGTTACTAAAAATAGACTATGATAAAGAGAACCTATGAAATCTAATCAATTCTGATGGAATCCTATTTGTAAGTTCTGAAAAGAATTAATGAGCTTTTCTCAAATTAACCCATGCATGTTTGATTAACTAGAGGACAATTGTTACAGCCAAAGGAAAACATGCAAGTGTGGTTATGTACTAAGAAAAATAAGTTGTAATAAATCCCAAATGCCACCATGAACTTCCCTTGGATATTACCCTAAAAGCATGCTTGAAAATTATGTATAGCAGCTAAGTCAACTTCCAACGACCCTAAAATGAACAAAAGTTCATTTACTAACTGTTACACTATGTTATCTATCATCAAGACAAATGGCTTTTCATTCTTCAAATGCATTTGAAAAAATCAAAATGGCAGAGAATATTTTTTCTACCCTCAGCAATGTAAGTTGTCCTCCAGTGGAACTTAACAGCACACAATTGGTTTGCTGGTCTTTGCTAATTACCCCTTTATTGGGTATATAACATGCCACCCCTGCTCAAAATGCTTTAGCCAGAATGCATGGCTGAAATGACCATCAGTGGCAATGATCTTTCCTGGATGTGCCAAGAGGATTTGGACACAAGGCCACACTGCGGAGCAAGTAAATGCAGATCTTATTATCTTGATATCTAAAGGAACATGAAAGGAAACTGAGTGGTCAGCAGCCTATAACTTTTCTTAATGTGGCTACTTGAATCAAACATATAGCTTCCCAAAGTGTTCGACCTGAGCAAACAGGGTTTCTCAAAGGCCAGTTCATCCTCGATAATTTTATTACTCCTAGGCAAGTCTTGACTGGGCAAAGGAAGCCTAGTCAAAAGGTCGTTATCTAAGGTTGATTTTCACAAGGCATAAAACAAAATTTAGTGGGATTCCATCATCAATATGCTCTAATGGCTGGATTCTTGAAGTTTTCTTTACTGAAGCAGTCACAACCATTTCTTCAAATGCCTCTACTAGTTTGTGTCAATGGACAGCTATCAGCAACATCTCTGCTTCATCATTCCCATCAGATGCGAGTTATCATCATCCAAGATCACTTGACTACTCCAAAACAATTCATTGATTGAATTCTTCTTCATCGCAGTTGTGGTTGACTGAGGAAAATTCGTGGCCAGGTTTTTATTCTTTATCTCTTCCCTAGTGTGGCAGCTCCAAGCCTGCTAGGATTCTTCCTTCACAGCACATAGCAGCTCACGGTGGAGGGTAGTCTTAGTGGTGAGGAGCAGTAGCATCAGAGCTGCTATAGCTCACGGTCAAGCCTTGTTACAGTAGCAGTAGCTCTCGGTGGTGAGAGCATAGCTCATGGTGGGGGCTATCTACAGCAGTAGCAACTCACGGTGGTGGGACCAAAGCTCACCGTGTGGAGTCTGAGGTAGTAGCAGCAGGCTGCCAAGGTAGAAATAGCCCACGAAGGCAGCAGTAGGCTACCATCAGCCTTCACTGAGGTGGAAGCAGGTACAGAGAGGTGCAGTCCACATGGAAACAACAACTTGTTCTTAAAGGAGGAATAGCCTTTCCATGTATCTTCAATGCCCAACCCATCAGCCTTCATTATCCTATATGGCCCATCTCTTATTTAGACATGCTGCGATTAGAAGATTTGGTCATCTTTTTGGATATAGCTCTTTACTATTTAGTCATGTAATACATAAAAGGTTTTCCATAACACCATTTCCAATCCTTCCAAGCTGGTCCCTGGACATCCAAATTTACCTTGAACAGAATCAAATCAGAAATAACCTTGCAAAGTTCTAGAAAAGTTTGCTTGTCTGCCTAGAAAAGCTTGCTTGTCTGCTGTTGGCAATATTTATGTAAGATTGGTTTCTCTTTAATTCAACCACTGTCTCATCTCCTTATCCCACAAGTCTCCCCAAGGGTGGAAACTGCTCTTGGCTAACCTCTTTCATAATAAAAAAAGGAATTAAACCAATCCAACCCCTCTTACAGAAGGTTGTTCAGTTGTCTTGCATAAATACTCAAAACCATTCTATTTTACATATCGACATTTTTTGTCATAACTAAATGAGCTATTTTGGATGTGAACTCGTTATTTTGTTGAGTAATAGGCAAAGTCATGATCCTAGGCTAGGCCCTTTGGATATTAATTATTTCATTGTACAAGGTCACTTGTGTTAAATAAGGCCTGATTAGAGTAACAGTGAGCTTACTTAATGGTTCATAAGTTATAACTAATGTAATCTATAATAATAAAAGGTTTGACTTCTTTAGAAATCAAATAGGGTTTTACATAAACATGTTGCAACCAAAACATGAACTAGAAAGAACAATCTTGGAGGAATTTGAGTTTATGGGTACACTCTTAAAAAGTGAATACAAAAATACAAAGGGATATGTGAACTATTATAAATTGAGTCATTCAATACAACAAATGAAATCCCCTTATATTTCATTCATAGAGTGGTTGTACGACCTATTTTACCAGCAATCGTAAATACCACATCCTCGAACCAATGAAATGTAACTGTACAGGAAGACATCATACAACCATGTAGATGGTACTACAGCTAAGAAAATGCTATGTTACAATCTCTTACCTCTCTAAAATTCTAAATAAGGGGGAGGTGACCACTTGAAAGTATACATGAAGGTATAAGATATGCTAATATGTATATACTCAATAATAGCATATCTCAAATGGTTACAAATGAGTTCCTCCTAAGACATTATATTAGAAGATAAAATACTAATTAGAATAGATAGCAACAGTAAATAATAAATATCACATCCATGAACAAATCAAAATGATAATACCAAAACAAAATAGAAAATCAGATATAATAAAATCCATATATCCAACTACTCCAACTACTTTATACTTGAAATGAAGCAACTACACGAAAACACTGACCAATATTCTTGTACAATTCCCCTTGGACAAATCATCAAGAACATTGAATTTGAGTCTTTCCCCAATTATTTCGACATTTTACACTCCAATCATAACCAGAGAGATTCACCTCAATACACACCAAGACAGTCATTTTAAAGGCATAGCATAGAGATTCACCTCAATACAGACCAAGACAGTCATTTAAAGGCACAACAGAACACGGGAACTAAGATGGAGAGTATTCCCGTATGTGTATAGATAGAAAGATACATGGATGGATGGGTATAAATGTTATGTATGTATAAGCTACATTAAAACATAAGCATCCAACCAAATATGACTACTTGCAGAAAGTTAATACATTCATGAAAAGAAATTTGCAACTATAGATGAAGGAGGAAACACTGGGCACTACATATGCATTGAAGACACAAAGATCATCTCAAAGATAGACCACTATGGAGAAAGGAAGATATGGGAGGCTATAGAGACTGAACTGAATCATAATAACATTGACAGAGATGAAGGATGGAAAACTAGAGAAGCTTGAAAGTTTATAAAAACATGAAATATAATAAATGATAATTGACTCCAACAATGAGCATTAAGGTCAGCCTATAGGGTTTGATTATCACATGTTGGATTTATTATTAATATGAGGACTAAACAACATTATATTCTGAGCCTATTTGACTCCTGAAGATGGTCACGGCTTTGGGATTGAAACGTCAAGAATTTTCTTAACATCTTAAAGCAGTTTTCCTTCTTTCTTTCCAAATATTGGCTGCATATAATGAACAACCTGAAGGAAACCTCTTGTTGAACTATCATATTATGTGGACAAAAGAGCACATAGCAAATTAGATTGTGCAGTTACCTTAAAATAATTGTTGACCAATATCTCTTGTATCTTGGATACAAGCTCACATGATATTATGTTGAAAACACCATCAAGCTTAATAGTCTGTTTACCAGATGTCTATACAATATTGAAGTTCCCAATTTTTTTATCCTGACCACTGTGACATCACAACCTGGACATCAATGTGCCCTGTTAGATCAAGATAATATAAGACCAAATCCAGAGAAAATGCTAAAAGACACACAGAAAAATAATGAGCGGTTCAAATCTATAATGATCACATGTTGTTCTAAACATTAAAATTGATTATGAACAAAAATACAGACACATTTGAACAATCGCACCAATTTTTTGTGTTATATCAATAAAATATTAAAAAATTATAATGAGATTCCTAATGATCTCAAACATGGAAATAAATGCTAGCCCAAACTCAATTTGTCTATTCTGAAATGAAAGTTGATCCAGAAATAATTTAATAAACCTTCATCTTTTTGGATCCAACTCTTAGTACACCACGTTACATATATAAGCATGCTTTAACCTTCATTTTCACAAAGCATGCTTTAACCTGTTACATGAACTTGTTATGAGGCGTGCCTTATCCATTGAACTTGAAGAACACCTAGTAAATCAAGTTCTAAAGGCAGAGAATATTTTTTCTACCCTCAGCAATGTAAGTTGTCCTCCAGTGGAACTTAACAGCACACAATTGGTTTGCTGGTCTTTGCTAATTTCAAGACTGATGTTGATTCTTTGGCACATGATTCTCCACTCTACAACCTTCCCATCCTGGTTGATGTTCAATATAAGAAATAAGTTAATACAGATTACACAAGGAGGAACTTTTCAGCTTCCCACAGGAATAGGCTATTTAGAATCATGGGTATATCATGCGGTACAAAGTGTTATAAATGTGGATGAGGGAGTCACAGAAGATCATGGAATGGCTGATCTCTTTCAGCAACTGATTGACGTTAGTGGGGTTCATAACTAGGGTATTGTAGAACACAAAGTTCTTCAAGAGAGGACACATTTTGGATAGAGCAGACATCTAAAGATACTTCATTACTCACACTTTGTGAGCCGTTAGTTTTTTGTGTATTGAAGGATGGGCAATCAAGCGTTTTGCTGAAAATATTGACATCCCTTTTGAGCATGCATGTCGAGGAACTGCGAAAAGCTGTGCTTTTTGTTCTTGATGGAAAAGAATGCGAAGATGATGCACTGTTTTCACTAAATTTGCTGCTTCAAGCAGGTTATGACAAGTCAAAGCAGGTTACAACATTATGTTTTTATTTTGAGTTGGCCAATTAAGGAAAGATATAAACCTTGAATGAGTTGGTGGTGCAATGATTATGATCTTCTACAAGGGCCCTGTAGTCCTCGCGAAGCCTAATGGGCATATACTCAGCACATGGATGTTCGGGGCCATAATGGTGTTTGTGGGCTGTTTATTTCTGGCTGGCTAGGTTACTTTTCAAGTGTTTATACCTCCCTTGAACATATGTACATAGATAGATAGAAAAACCACCAGTACAGAGGAGAGTGAAAATATAACATATTATCATTGACATATTTTATATTTTTTTGATTACAGGCTTTAGTGCTGAGTAAATATCCAGCTCAACTCTCATTAACAGCAATCATGTTATTCCAAGGAACAGTGCTGTCATTTTTTGTGGCTTTAATATTTGAGCCAAAGGCCTCTGCTTGGAGGTTAAAGTGGGACATTGGGCTTCTCAGCATTCTCTTCTCTATGAGAGTCTAGTCATTGTAGTTATTACTTAAACATATTTTCCAGTTCCATTTGTTGAAAGCCTGATAAATGCCAAGTTTTAAATCATATTCACTCTGGTACAGGGATGATGTACCAGTTTTGGATACTTTGTACAGATCTACATTATCCATATAAAGGGACCAATATTTGTTGCATTGTTTCACCCCACAACAACAATAATGATTGCAATCTTGGAACATGCCATCCTTCACATAAAATTTTATCTCGAAAGGTCAGCAGGCATATCTTTCCCTTTTATATTTATCATTTGAAGTTGGATGCCATTTGATAGTTTGTTAACAACTTTGCTTCATCTGTAGTTTATTGGGATCAATTTTTATCATCACGGGTCTTTTTACCGTATTGTGGGGCAAAGCAAAAGAAAACAACCTAGACAGAGATGGATCCATCAACAGGAGCGATATTAAGCAATCCTTATTACAACATGAAACCTCTCATAGACCCCAGGGTGTCTAATCTGGGAGAAAATTTCCCTTCACAAGATGGAATCAACTCTTTCCATACAGAAATTCATGGTTTTGATGGATATAATTCATGTTGAGTAACTCAAAATTAGACAGAAACCCTATGGAAGCATTGTTCCAATGGAGACACAACTTGGATTTTGATGCAGGGTCTCCTTCTTCCTATAGTTTGTGTAAACGATTTAAACTCTGTGTTCTAATTTCTAACTAGACTGGGCTTCAATCATGAACAAATATCTAAATGCATATCATCAGCAGTTTTATTGCTTCATCCAGAACTGAATATTCATGGCTATACTAGCAACCACAAGATTAAATACTTCATCTCTACACTATTAACCAACAAACCTCCAATGATTTGGTAAAAATAATGGCAAGAACAGATCCGTGTTAACAATGATTAAGGCATTCAACTTACAAATCGCATAGTTTATCCTCCACAAGGGTTGCTGAATGATTTAATTTGCAGATGAAATTGAAATGCTCAGACAGATTCAATGCCAGGGTTCCCCAATGCATGTCGACTCCACACGTTCTCTCAATTGCTCAACACCAGGTTAGATTGAGACATTTGCCATGCATTTCACTAGCATCAACATATGTCAAGCAGTCGTTTCTTCAATGTTGGTTTTGTTCAAAATGCAACCAGTCAGGGTAATGAACATGTCAAGTCAATATTCAACAGAAAATTAACTAGAAACAGAGCAATACAATTTGTGAATGCAGGTTTTCACAGTCACGTTCTTCATTGAGATGTCTATTTCTGAATTTCTCTATGTTGTGGATTAGCATGCCAAATTTGTGAATGCAAGTTTTCACAGTGGTTCAATATTGAGATGTTTGTTTTTGGATTTCACTGTATTGTGGTTAGCCCAAAACGCTAAATGACCTCAATCTCCAAAAAAGAAAAAATTGCGCGGTGCTCTGGTGTGCTAATAATCAACCAGTCCTATAATCGCTTGCCTATGATGGTCTAGAAGACAAAGGATGACACTACTGGTGTAAACCATGCAAGCACTGAACATTTTCTGTGAATGAATGTGCCTGTCCCCATTCCCATGCCACAATAGAAAGTGCAAAACAAATTCAGAATATCAACACCACAGGGGCAGATGATGGTTCAATTAGGAAGCCATTTTCACATAAACAAAACAAATTGAGGAACTGAGAACCAACCTTGACATTGTAGAACTTGATGTAGAAGCGTGACTTGGGTACATTGACTTTGCTCTCCAGTGTGGCGGCAATGGCTGTGCTGAGCTTCTTGTTGGGATCGTACCCCAACCCTCTAATGGACACCAATTCCCCATACGCTGTCGGTTGCTAAGTACCCCCAAATGAAATCACTACCGACCCTTTCAGCTGCACCATCACATACTGCTAGAACATAATGTTAAATACATTAAACCCCCAATTAGCAATATTGACAAAAGGAGGGCTTGTATTTGGTATCCATCCATTATTCGTAGGTGTGACCATATGATTTAATTAAGAAATGATTGGACATGGTTGCAATTTGTGTGGGGAAGGAAAAAGGGTATCCTACACATTATGATCCCCTAAATATAAATTTCTAATTTGTACCAATTGTGCAAATTCATCAAAATATTTCTCGTTACTAGTGTATTCTAATTTTTTGCTTATACTTCCTCCATTCATATGGTTACTTTGTAGATTTCAGTATGTTTAGCATTGTAGTTTCTTTCTCTTTCCCTTATCTGAATCATCCTCAGTAGGATTTCTCAGTTTTCCTAGGTAATAAATCATTTGGTATTTTTTTGGGGTTCTTTGAAACATATGGCTATTGGTGCTTATATGGCATTTACATTTTTTATGCTTAAGCAGAATTGGATATTTGGAGAGAAGTACCATGGTTGTTTCAATTGATTTACAAAACCACTACAATCAATGGTAAATGATCTATTTGTGTTCAACTACAATGTTATCCTTCATTTTTCATTTCTACTAGATGAATGCACTATGGAATACACTTAATGTGGTTTCATTTTATATCTTCTCCAATTGTCGAATTCTCCCCTTCAAGAACTTGTTGGATGGTTTTTGGTCTATTAACAAAGAATGCTTCTTTGGTGTCTTTTGGAAGTTGATTTAATGGTAATATATTGTTGATTAGATGTTGGAGATATAAGAGTATACATTTTCTGAAGTATGGTAGGCTACACTCAACATTTTGATGACCAAGGAAAGCTTGATATTTTCCTAGATTTGGTGTAGTAAGAACTCATGTTTTGTTTCATCACTTTGTATATCAGGTTAATATTTTGTCAATATTATATTTGAAATATTTGCAGTTCATAGTTTTAGAAACAAAATTTTGTGCACAATGGAATCTACTTTCTTAAACATAAAAACATAGAGATTCTTGGAATTGTAGCAGTATTTTCCAAAGTCTATTGTTCAAATCCACCTCTAAAAGTTAATTTAAAGTTTTTTCCTAGCCCCTCTTGTCTTCCCCATGATTATGAGCATTAGAGATTTAAATGCCATTCTTCTGTACTTGGTTGGATTTGGAAATGTCGCTAATTTGATGCACAATGGATCCAAATTGTACTAGTTTTCGTTAGTCAACATTTTCTTAATGTGATCCTCATATTTTCTAAAAATTTTGCTCATTTCATCTTTGCAGGACTAGTCTATGGGCTAAGTTCAACCTCAAGCAAATCTAAATAAGTGTAATGAAGTTTGACAGGGGTATGAAATTTATGGTTTTGTTGCATTTCAAGATCCACCAATGTATGGTTATATGGCATACTTTGTTTTTGGATTGATGGAATCTAAGGTATTCTCTATTAATCCATTTAAGGTGGTCCCATAGAATCCCATATTGACAATGAATCATTGTAGGGTGGCACCTCATGAGAGTGTTCATAAAATCAAGTGGCTCTTTATAAATGAAACTAAACCTAAATAAATTAAGAGTTGCATAGAGAACACTCTAATATTATAACCACACTTGGAGATGTTCAATCAATGGAACATGATGCAACAGAAGAATGGGCACTGACTTCGAATTGTTGTTAGAAGGGATTCAACTATTGAAACAAGGTTAGACAAAAAGACAGCCTTTATGCTAGACACATATATTAATATTTAGATCAAACAAATGTTAGTTGGTTTTTTTCTACACTTGATCAAAATCAATGTAGAATTCCAGTGGGATATCATTGTATGAACATCGAACAAATTCATAAAAATTTCTACAGAAATCCCTTTATTAAGAGAAACAACAAAGGAAGGTTATGAAAATACACTTAGGTAAGTAACCAATATGGAGAGACACTTCCACACTATACTATTTTTCAAGACCATCAAATTTTCCACCCTAAAAGTTGACATGACCTTCCAAATTACCCATCAAATGAATGGCCAAGAACAACTAGTCACCAATATGTAGCAGGAGGCAAAAAGCATGGTAATGAATAAAATACATAAATTCCACTCACTCAAGGCGCCATCACTTAAGCGTCGCTTATGAGGCTATCCGTCGCTTAAGCGACGCTTATGAGACTAGCCGTCGCTTAAGCGACGCGTATGGCCACATTTTCAAAAAAAAAAATATCTTTGTGATTTTTGGTAGGTTTAAAAATAGAAATCCATGCGCCGTCGGATTTTGGATAGAAATGTAGTAGTGTCATATGGCCCCTCTCCCCCCCCCCCCCCCCCCCCCCCCCCCC